>JAWNLL010000020.1:0-286287 GCA_035042425.1 Drosophila flavopinicola | reverse complement strand
CTCTCGACAAGCTTAAGCACATGCATTAAATAATTTTACACTTTGTTTGCCATCTCGGCGAATGCAAATGCGATAATCGGCAAGCGTTTGGCAGCTAACGAGACGCGAACGGCCTGGCAGCAGTTGAGGATTGGATTGCGCGAGGCTGGGCAGGAGGACGAGGTGGAGGAGGAATGCAATGCTAGTAGTGATAAGGCTCCTTTTAGGGCATTGAGCGCCTGGCCTCGACAACGGCCTTTGTCACCAGCCTGTACCGCCACAAATCTTAGATCTAAGCCAGCAACTGACTGCTGCACCGAATGGAACTATGTTGCTGCTGCTGCCGTTACTGCTGCTGCTGCTGCTGCTGCCGCACTCGTGGCACGAGCAACAAATTGCCCATTTTGCTGGCCGCGTACGTGCCGCAATTTCAAATGACATTTTCATTAGCAATTCGTTTTGAAAATTGCATCAAGTCCACAAGTCATCGCGATTCATGTGCATTGCCTGCAACTCTGCGTGGAGTCAATCGTTTTCAAAATTTGTTCATAATTTATGTGAGCATGCGAGCTTCGAAAATTCAACTACAAATTATTACTGTCTTGTGTTGAGCAATGCAACAATATGCCTGCAAGCTTACAGATATTCAATGGAATACAAAATATACTTTAGAGTAAAAAAGAAGAAAAAGTACGCTGAGGATTTAACTGATTTGGCTTCATCAGATAGCCAATAAATAATACATATATGTAATTCATGTGATTTATTTGTATTATTATAATGTTACAAGTTTGCTTCTAAATCGCACTCAAATCGCCCACAAATCGCCAACACACATTCGGCCAAACCAATTTAGACTCAACCGCTTCGACCGCGTTCTAATCGCTTTCATGTTGTTTCGCAGTTTTTGCATCGCACAAGGCGATAAAAAATTGGCAGTCTGGGCATCCCAAATGCGCCACGACATCGGACAGCGGACGTCGGACAACGGACAGCGGACAGTGGACAGCGGACATGAGACAACTGGTGGCGGCCGCCGACGCCGCCTGTCGCTGCCTGATTCTTGGCAGTCTGGCGGCAACTGCGAGAGTTGTTCGTGAACAGAGATTAATATGTCCAATTACTGTGACAAAATCGCAAAATGCCGTCTGCATTCAGCTTGCCAAAAACATAGGCATAGGCCACAAAAATGATATAATAAGTGGCGAAAAATCCGACGGGTGGCGATGCTGGCGATGGTGGCGCGAGCTAATTAGCGTCAGTTGGCGGGCACAAAAAGTAAACTAATTTGTGGAAAAGTCGACGTTACACGTTGCAACCCCAACGCTTGTGGAGCAACCCCCACCAAAACAAAACAAAACACAACACAACAAAAGCAATCGAAACAACAAGCAAATGAAAAACACTAAAGGAAAACAGCGACCAAATTTAAATATGCGCGCAAATATTTTCCATGTCACGTTGAATTGTGAATTTTTTGTCGCTTTCGTTTTCGTTTTTGTTTTTGTGCATGAAATTAATTTCTTGTCGTCTTTTGTTGCTCATGTGGGGCAACACGGCGACATTAACAACAACAACAACAAGTACAGCAGCAGCAGCAGCAACAACATCTCACCTAAATGGCAATACAAAATGGCTGCCACCCGTAGCAAAGATTTTGTAACAGCTGCACGGCCCAAAAGCCAAAAAGCGTGCTCTCATTTTTATTCCTTGTCATTTGTTGCTGTTTGTGCTGTGGCTGTTGTTGTTGCTGTAGATGTTGCTGCTGCTGCTGTCAAGCACAATGTTTTGTTTGCCTTTTCTCATTTCTGAGTTTTTATTAGTTGTTGTTGCTGCACTTGTTGTTGCTAATTTGAGCAGTTTGCCGACCAGCGAATTTGTCGCGAATGGCGAAAGTAAACAAGAAACAGCAGACAACAGGCAACAGACAAGAGACTAAAGACAAGGCACAAGAGTCACATGTTTGCCAGTGTTTTTTTGAATAAATATTTTTAATTAAAATTTGCTCAAAGCCAAAGGAAAAACGTGACTTTAGTTTAATGACGGGCACCTGAAACGCCGCCTAAAAATATTTACAAATCTTTAAATTCTGACAGCACATACAATTGTGTCTGTTAAATTGTAGCAGCAAAATATATTCAAACAGAGTTTTCTGTTGTTTTGCCTTACGGGTGGATTATTTGAATGTTTCCGTTGAGTAGGTACTGCAATTATTATTTGTCACACTTGCTTCTGGAATGAAGCCGCTTTAAGTCAGTTGGGTGGTTAAGCCAACTTAAGATTTTAACTGATTCTCCAAGTGTTGACACAATTAAAAGTGCCAACCTTATTTAAATGATTAAGACTTTTCGACACTTCAAATCAGAAGTTGTATTAAGAAGCGATTATCACGTTAATGGCTTACAAATATTTATAAAATGTGTCTCACTTCCTGTTCCTCTTTCTTTTCTCTTTATCGCTCGCTGTTGCTCGCTAGCTGTCTCGCTCTGGCTGAGGTGGTCATTTGCAACGCCATTTTCCCCATTTTCCCACGCCCCAAACGGACGGAGAGTTCTGGGTCCAGTAATTAGCGAATGCAGACAGCGCCAACCTAACGATGTCACTTTATCAGCGGGTTTGTTTTTGTGCAAGTTGTACCGCTAATATGGCCTACGCCTACTCCCAGACCCAGAGCCAGAGTCAGAGCCAGTCGCAGTCGCAGTCCAAGACGACGACGACGACGACGACGACTTCAACACACAGCAAATGCCAACCAATAAGCGAGATAAAAGCCAAACGCACTGCGTCTGGATCGTCCTCCGTCCTCCGTCCACCCTCCTCCGTTCTCCGACCAGCGTCTCCTCGACTGTCTCTGTCTGCCTGCCTGCCTGCATAAAGCGGAGCACTTTGCATTAGCGACATAATTTATCTCGCCAACGAGCAGGCGGCGGCGGCGGCGGCGATGGCGGAGAAGCGGCACTCGGAACAGCGACAGGGGTTAAGGCAGCGGAGTGTGCTGGACTGGGGACTGGGGGCTGGGGGACTTGGTAGTGGCATGACCACGCAGACGCAGCGGCTGCCCATCTCAGTTGCCGTTGCTCGGTGCTCGGTGCTTGGTGCAGTTGCCTCATTCGTTCGTTGCACCTGCAGCCTTGCCGCGTCATCTTCGCTGCGTCGACGTTGTCGTTGTCGTCTTCATCGTCGCCTTGCTGGACTTGCACTTGGATTGGTAGAGGTAGAGGTAGAGGAAGAGGTACTGGGGCTACGCTTCTTCTTGGACTACAGCTGGCTCCCACTGTTCGTCTGGTGTTGTTGTCTTGGTTTCTTTTTCTTCTGTTTTTTTTTTTTGGCGCAACAAGTGCAATTATTAAAAATTCCGGAATTCGCATGAGAGCAGCAGGGTGGAAGGGGGCAGCCAGTTGCGTGGGGAGTTGTTTCCAGTTGCTGCTCCTGACTGTTGCTGATGCGGCTGCGGCTGCTGCTGCTGTTCCTCCTCGTTTGCCTTACGCATGCGCCGCTGCCGCTCAAGTGCGTTGGTTTTCGCATTAATTATGCGTTTCGAGCCGATCCAAGAGATGCAAGCGATTCGAGCGATTCAAGCGATCCGTAAGTCGAGGCTGATCAGAAATTGATGTGGCTGCTACTTCTGGTTGGCGTTGTCCTCTTGCGCAAAAGCATTTAATAACAGCGCACAAATCGATATATCATTTGGCTGTGGGTTACTTTCTTTCGTTGATGCTATGGGGGATGTGGATGGGGATGGGGATGGGGAAGTGGAAGGGTGCTGCTGTCTTCCCACACTTTTGCTGAAAAATCAATTAAAATATCTTTCTCGTCTCTTTCGCTTCTTCTCTCTCTCTGTGTGTGTGCCGCGCAAATAAATTTACCATAAAAATTCCACTAAATCATTGGACATGGCAGAAGTAACATTGTCGCATGGACATTAACATTAACATAGCTAAGCGCAAAAAAGTTAAGAATTAAAAGGCATAGATTGATTGCACAGATGCCGTTATTTGGCTATAAAAAGTTTTACGGAATGATTTGGTGTTTGCCAGAGAATATTTCTTGTCTGTGTGGGGACCAAGGAATCTTTAATTTGAGATGGTGCTGCACTAAAGACGAAACACAGAATAATAAGTTTTTGTATTGTGTGTGATTAAAATGTTTGGTATTCGAAACTAAACTTTTATGCATTCTACTAAATTACAAATATGTTCTGTATATGAAATTAATCGATTAATCAGCCAAATGTGATAAATGGCAGCCTCATAAATTAATAGCCAGCAATAACAAGTACATAAGTACAACTACAACAGCGGCAACAACAGCAACAACAACAACAACAACACCATGAACAACAACTAGGCGTATGTCTAGCCAAGTAGCTACTGCAGCTGCTGTTGCTGCTGCTGCTGCTGCTGCTGACTATCGGCAACGCCCCAGACAGCCCAGACAAGCGTAACAACAACTGCCCACAGCAAGTCAAGTCAAGTTCAAGTGCAGTCTGCGGGACAGCCAATAATGCAGCTTGATAAGCTGGCAAAGAGCGCAAAATCATAATAAGAGTCGCGAGCAGCAGTAGGAGAAGTTGTTGGAGCAACAGCAGCAACAGCAACAGCAGCAAGCAGCCGCCTCAGTCACAGTGTAGGCAATGTCGCCTACTGTCCAGATGCTGTCTCATTCTGACATGCTGCTGACACAAACTCGGAGTCGAGCAAACGCCTCGGGCTGCCAACGAGCAAGTAGTGGCCAGCATGTGCATCCCGCTGCCCACATCTTTTGGCTCTAGCCTAACTCTATGTCTGATGTCTGCTGCCAAAGAACAGAGAACAGAGAACAAACAACAAAAAACGCAGCCACAATCAAAATGCAATCACCCACAACATTAAAGTAAATTTAAAGCCCATCATTTCTTTCAGCTGGTGCGCCGTTCAGTCAGAGATTCGCACAAATGAAATGAAATCCTTGCCGCACACATTAACAGCTCATTGGCACTACTGTAGGGGGTCGCTGGATGTGGCACAGTCACATTCACAGTCGCAGTCACAATCCCATTCCCATTCCCATTCCCATTGCCTGGAATGATCCCAAAGTGGCGCCGCCGACGCTCCACTTGAGCTTATCTCTGCCTCTCTCTCTCTCTCTCTCTCTGTATATGTCTGTCCCTTTCTCACGCTCCTCATTTCATGGGCCTGGGCCACGAAATAAGTTATAAATTTTGCAACCGTTGATGGCGCATATTATGATATCATTTTACAACTTGTGCAGAGCCAAAAGCCATGCGACGACCGACCTGAGCCGCCCTTTTAGAGATGAGCACGTGAGTGTTGAATAAAGAATGTGAATCGCAATGGCACGGAGTACTTGTGAAGTAACATCAAAATAATACAATACTATAAGTTAAGTTGGACAATATTATTCAAGAAATATCCAAAAAGAAAACATATTCAAAACTAAAATCTACATTCGATTTACAAAATACTATTACAAGATATTGTGTATACGAATCGTATACCTAAACATTTTTAATGAGAGGAAAATCGAATATTTGAACAAAACGATGAAATAATATTATATTAATAAGATGCGAGCAGGTTGCTAACTATTCAAAATGATTTCCATTTTCCACCAATTCGTTGATATTTTGCAGTCACGTGACTCACGCAATGCAATCACGATGCCAGCGCTAGGCCCTTATGCAAATGCTGCTGCTGCTTCTGCTGCTTCTGCCTTGGCTGCAAATTAATGTTGCTGTTGAGTTTAAGCGCTCGATTCCTTGCCCCAGTCTCCGCAATCCCGTCCACATTCCCGTTCCCATTCCCGTTCCCGTTGCTGTCAAAGCTACAGGCTCAGCCACTGACCGTGTCTGTGCCTCCCTGGAGTCTCAGCTGCTGTTCTTGTGTTCTTTGCATGTTGTCATTGTGTGCTGACCTTCCCCCACTTTAAGAATTATTGTTATTATATGCGCTGCAGCGATAAAAATCGCAGATGCCACACAATCGTCGTCGTCGACTTCGTTGGAGGACAGGCCATGAAATACGACGCACGCACCCAGAGACTTTGCAGTGGTAGTAGTGTTGGCACCAGGATCAGCAGCAGGTCATAATGCCATATGCATCTCCATGTGCTTGTGTGTCTGTGTTTGTATTAAAATAATTATAATTGCTCCCACGATTTTGTATTCCAAGAATGCTGCCAACGCTGCTGCTCCTGTGGTCAGCAATTGCTGCTGTTGTTGTTGGCCATGTTGCTGCTGTGACTGCTGCTGCTGCTGATGCTGCCGCTGCTGTTGTTGTTGAGGCCATTTCATTTTAACGCATATTAATTTCAGGATTTTATACTCTGTTATTTTTATTGTGACATTTGATTAATTGACGACATTTAATTACAACGCGCAGGCAGCTTTCAGACACAGACTGCGACACCGACTGCAAACTGCCAACTGCAACTCCACACTACACTTTCCAGACTCTCCGCTCCATACTCCATACACTCGGACTGCTCAGCTCTCTACCCCTTGCATGCCGCTTATCGCAACTCATTTATCGCTGGAAAAATTATGACGCTGCTGATTGCCGACGTTTTTATCTGATCAGCATCGCCGTCCGTCTCATCGTCCACTTGGCTCAAGTCCGCCGTACCCACACATCTGCGTCTGCCTGCCCACATGTGGGTGACTTTTAAATATGTGGACTTTATGGGCTGTCTGGCCAAGTTGTGTGCCAACAATTGATGACTCATTTGTGCAACAAGTGCACAATTTGCTAATGCATCGAATTAGTGGATAGTGGATAGGCTCGCACAGCTCGCATCCAATCGATGATTAAATATTACAAGACAATAAACGCTTTATCTTCATTGCGGGTGCTAAGCAAATTGCCAGCTGCCAAATGGCAGATTATGGCCTGACAACGACCACACCGACGCCACAACCACAACTTCATTCGGCCGCTGTCTGACTAATTTGCATGTGCATACGCGGCGTATGAGCAATGCTCGAGAGCATGTGTGGTGCCGAGGATAGCTATAGTTTTATGTGCCCCAGCAGCAACAAGGCGCATTCATTTGCAGTCACATTAAGATAATGTGCTGCATGTAAGCTCATTTTAAGAGTCGTCATCAAATGCAGCCCGAACGCGATCAGCTGCAGTTGATAAACGACAACAGCGAAAGCGGTTGCCAGTCACAGCAGCAGCAACAAGCTGCAACTTGACAGCCAAAATATTGTGCCTGTAACTGCCTGAATGTCCACTACGCGTTCTAGAACATATCATATGATAATCTTCATGCATCACTTCAACGTCAGCAACGAGCAACGAGCATCGAGCAACATGCTGATGCTGCTGTTGTTGTTGTTGTCGCTGATGTTGCTGCTGCTGCTGCTGCTGCTGCTGCTGCAGCACCGGAAGCATTTTATTGCCTTAGTTGTTGGCCTGTCTGCGATTCGCTTGCGCTGATTATTCCAGCCATCGTAAATCCCCGCTTTTGTGGGGGGCACGCGCGAGCCTTAGGCTGATAGCAGCTGCTGCTGCATTAACAACAACGCCAACAACAGCAACAGCAACAACAACAGGTGCTTGGCTTTTAGGTAGCTGCAAGTCAAAGAGGTGCGAAATGGCAAAGCGCCCGCTGGCATTGAATTTCAGACAAAGTGTTTTCGCCCGGCATTAGATGATGTTGCCGTCGCGTGGGTCAATGTTGCTGCTGCAACAGCAGCAACTTAAACGTGTTGCTGATACAATTTGCTTGATAGGCACACATTTTACGCTTCAGCGGTCCGCGCTATCTGTGCGAAATCTAATACATTTTGTTAGCGCGCACACTTTAGCCAATTTTGGAGCAATGCTGGCTGCTTTGCGGGCTAGTTGGCTAGCTGGCTGGCTGCCTGGCTGCCTGGCTTTCTGCTGCAACTGCAACTGCAGCTGAAGCTAGAGTTGAGGCTGTCTGATTGCCGGGCGAGAGACGAGCAAACAAAGAGAAAACCCCAAACACATGACAGAAGCAACAAAAGCACCGCATTGCAGCGCTACTCGCGTACGTGGTTAGCAAATTTATGTTGCCAAAAATGAGGCAGGCAGCAGCAGTAGCAGCAGCAGCAGCAGGAGTAGCAGTAACAGCAGCGCTGGAGGGGGCACGCAGCGGGCGAAACAACTGGCGCCAAGTGTGTTTTTTGGTTAACCCTGTGTGTCCTTGTGCCTGCCAAGAAGCGTTGCTGGCTTGCCACGTAAATCGCATAAATTGCATAATTTTGACTGACTTTTGTTGCCGGCAGTGCTGGCACTGCATTTTCTTGGCAGCCGGCAGCCGGCAACGAACGGGCAGCACCCCAAGACTTACTGTTCCTTGTAGGTGCCGTTCATTGCCTTCTGGCAGCCTCCTTTTGACCCCACTGCACGCCCCCTCCATTCAGCCGACCGACCGACTTCCGTTTGCATAAACTTTAAGTGAAAACCCGTAATGTCAGAAATGGAAAAGGAAAATGCGAAATATTTGTGCAATTTATGATAATGCTAAACACATGACAATATTGTAAATGGTTTTAAGTGGAAAATTTACATTTAGTCTGAAGCTGAACTGAAGAATATTAAATCCTTTTAAATTAAGAGCTGTTCATTCTTTTTTTTAGAGTGTGTAAACTTTAGTATATGTACGTAAGAAGATTAGCTATCACTCATGTAATCACATATTCAAATGGCTTTTTTTTTAAATACTTAATGGCATTGTAAAAAAACAATATTCTCTGCATTCGAAGCTCCACATTGCTTGCAACATTTCCGTTGCTTCTTTCAATTGCTTTTCCCAGCAAGTTACTGAGCCCGCTGTCACTTCCTGCATAGAAATTCTAAGCACGAGCAAACTGACTTTGACAGTTTTATGGGCTTTCAAACTGTTTTATGACACGCCACAGCAACTACAACTACAAAAGCAAGAGCAACAGCAACAGCAACAGCAATGAGTGAGCGAGTTGAGGCGCGAAACATGCCTATAATGAGAACGAGATGCTGTAGACTCTGACTGAGACTGACAAGGCGACTCGCGCGTTGCTCATACGCCATGTGGCCCAGCGCCAATCAGACAGTTGTCCGCCCACGCCTTCTCAGCTTTCTGTGGCGATATTTAGTTGCAAGAATAATGCGCCAAAATTGAAATGAAAATGATAAATGTGCCTCAGATACAGCACACAATAACAACAACTGCAACAGCAAAAGCAACAGCAACATGAAGCGAGTCCAGCACGCACAGTCGCTGTCTCTGTCTCTGTCTCAGTCTCCATCTCAGTCTCAGCCTCAGTTTGCATCTCGGCGCCGTCGCGCAGGCGTTTTTGACAGTTTTTTAATAATATCAGCCAGGCGACTGAGCCAGTTGCTGTAGCTGTTGCTGTTGCTGTTGCTGGGTAGGCAGACCAGCCTACCTCATATCACACACTCACATTCTGCTGGGCTGCTTCGGTCTGTTTCTTTTGCTTTTTATATATACATATATATCGTTTTATTTGTTACATTTTGTTTTCCTTTTTTTACATATCTCATTGCCATTTTGGCATAAATGATGCAGACACGGGCGTAGCAGCTCCCTCTCTGTCTCTCTGTCGCCTCCTGCAGCTCCTTCGCTTTCGCCTCTGCCTCTGCATTGCATGCCGCACGACATTTTTCGCGCCATTTCTGTGTGAGAGTGTGATTGTGTGTGAGTGAGTGTGTGTTTGTGTGTGCGATAATGAAAATTTCTGACACTTTAACCAACACTTTTGGCTCGCCAGCAGGCGTTGCTGTCAGGTAGGCAGCAGCAGCAACTCCAGCGCCCAGCGCCAGTTGATAAGTCAAAAAGTTGTTTCCTCATTATGTTTGATAAACGCCCAATGCCCGCCCGTAAATTGATTCATAGTTTATGCGCTAAATGTGACATGACCCCGGCTCTCGCTCTGTTGGGTGAAAAGTCGGAGTCGGAGTCGGAGTCGTAGTCGGATGCCGATTCCGGTCTGTGGTTGCATGGCGTGCTTTATTACTTATGAGGTTGTTGCTGCTGCTGTTGCTGTTGTTGCTGCTGCTGCTACCTCGTTGCCATTGTTCTGTATAATGACATGTAATTAAGCGCATATTTACAGACAGTTGTCGATGGGCGTGGCATTTAAGCAGGCATTTAACAGACGCAGAGTGCCCGAAAATTGACAGCTTAAAAGTGCGGCCGGCAAATTGTTGTTAAAAGTGGCAAATGACAACGAATTGCAGCTGCAGGTAAATTTTTCCACGCAATTGCAGTTCAACTTTGTCAGCTTTTTGCGATATATCTGATTTAAGATTATCTGACTTTAAAGGTTTTGTTTTTTGTCTTTTTTAATTTCAGCGCTTGCTTTTAAAGTTATTTAAAGCTTATACTATTGCTGTATTCAATGCGTATTTGTTACATACGCATTAAATGCATTTTCTTTCATGCATTTCTTTCCAAAAACAGGTAAAATAAAAAGTGCTGCCTATGCGTAGGCGCCGCAGCTTGAAATTGAAACCAAGCAAGCACTCGACGACTTATTTGTTATTAGGTTTTAATTTATTTCGTAGTGTCTGCCGTGGCCGCAATGAATTATGTGCAGCAACATTGGGCGGACAGGCAGCGCGACCTATGGGGCGCCCCAACTGACTAGCTGGCTGAAATAGAAGCGAACCGAAAAGCGTCGCTCGCCTAGGATCCACGCGCCGTTTACTCAGCGCCAGTCGCGACTGGTGTCGGGTGTCGAAGTCAGAGTCGGAGTCGGAGTCAGAGTCAGAGTCAGAGTCTGTGTTGGTGCTGGTATCAGTGTCGGTGCTGGTGTCGGCATCGGTATGGTTGGGTTGGTAGTAGACAGCTGGCAGTCAGGCGACAGGCGGCAATAAATCAAACGGCAAACGGCTTCAAGTGTAAACTAATTTCCATGTCGATTTATAATAACAACTTGTTAGCATTTTGTAACATTTCGAGAACTGAGAGCTAGCTGCACTTCATTAGCGGGCGCCAACGCAACTGTAGCACCAACAACAACAAGAACAACAACGTGCCACGAATGTTGCATAGACTGGCAACATTTTGATAATGTTGGCTAAGTTGGACATACATACGTTGGGTTGTTGGTTTGTAACGTGCAACGCAACGTGGCTGAGATAAATACCCTTCAATCTAAATGTAAATGGCTCCGCATGTAATTGCCACAAATTGCCACTGCAGTGACCAGTTTTTGCCACAGCCATTGGCCATAGTCATGTCTATGCCATCGTTGTTGATCTTGCTGCTCTTGCTGCTGCTGCTGTTGCTGCTGCTGTTGCTGCGTTGCTGTTGCTGTTGCTGTTCTTTCGCCTTTTTTAATTACCCGCAGGATGCGCGACAACAGCAAACAAATTGCCTCAATTTCAATGTTGTTGGCTGCCAGGCGAGTGCGTCGTGATTCATGTGATGGAGCACAGCGACAACATGCAACTGCAGCAGCAGCAGCAGCAGCAGTAGGCATCTAACGGCTGCAACTCCCTCGCACACCCGACCAACTGTAAATAACGCGTGAAGTGGCCAACATGCGTGGCGGCGGTGGCAAAACTAACGGTTCTCAGTCTGACAAAGTGGGCGGCGGCCGCAACAGAAACAGCATCAGCAACAGGAACAGCAACAGCAGCAACAGCAGCAAGAGCAGCGTCAGCAGCAGCGCCTGGCAACAACATTTCGTGCTCGTGCGATAAACAAACGCTAAGTGTTGCTGCCAGACACCAAACGCTGCGGCAGCCACATGTTGCCAGCTGACCGACTGGCAGCGCGATGTTGCACAGACTGTCATGAAGAGTGGGCCATGCGGCAATCTTAATGATGATGATGATGATGGGGCCAGCTACTAACTCGTGGGCTGCTCCAAATAATATGCGTGTATTTATGCGACTCATAGATAATTAATCGATTTCATATTCAATTATTAAATCCAAATCGTTAAAGCTGCCCCACCGCACCGCCTGCTCTTGCCTCGCAGCGTTGGGCAAATCGCTGACAAGTGACATTGTAGCCGGTACCTTTGAGCCACAATTGCAATTGGCCGGCTAACCGGCTAGCCACTAGCCTCTAGCCACCTTCCTGGCAGGCAGGCCAGCAAGACTCAGCACACCAGCAACACTGGCTTGCACTTGCTTGATTTATAGCGCGAATAGATTAAGTTAGCGTATCTGCCGCATGCTGCTTAATTAATTTGTATCTTTTGCCAAATCGAATGCTTCGATATGCCATCCCTTTTGTCCCCCCCTCTCTCTGTCTCACTCTCGCTATCTGTCTCGCTCTTTCCGTTTGGCTGCAGTCGTTTAACATGTCAGCAATGCTCTGGTCCTCATCCTCATCCTCTCTGGCTGGCTGGCTGGCTGGTCTCTTCCGCTGTGCGACGTTTGTGTCCTTGTGCCGCCATAAATTTAGTGCCCCGCCTGTCAGGCGCTACACATTTTGCGTATTTATTTATTTATTTATGTGTGTGTTCGGCGGCAATGCAAAACTGTCAAACGAATTTGCTGCCGCTGCTGCTGCTGCTGCTGCTGCAGTCGCTGCTGCTGGCAGGAAATTGTTGCATTTAGCTGTGCAAATCTGTCCAGCATTGATTAGCCTAAAACATATGGCTTTGGTTTTCATTTCTCAGTTTTTTTGTTGTGTTGCTGTGCGTCGTTTTTATCAATGGACTTGACCATGTCGGAGAGACATGCGAAGCTATTGTTAAACAGCACAGAGCGTACAACACGCAAGGCACAACTATTCAATTGGCAATCAATCAAACAGCTGCACAGCGGTAACAGCAGCACCAACAATAGCAACAACACAAAACTTTGACATGCAGCAACTTCCAGGCGGCAGCAGCAACAGTTGCTGCCACCGCAAGCTGTGGCGTCTAAAACTGACAACAACACAATGCCGCTACAGCTATTGTTGTTGCTGTTGTTGTTGTTGTTGTTTTCTGTTGTGCATTGCTGTTGCATTTTTCATTGCCAGGCGGGAGACTCCGACGTCTGAGAGCCTCGGTGGCTCAGGGCCTCTTCGGAGCCTGGGTCTGGGTCTGGGCCTGGGCCTGCAAGGTGTTTTGTCCGGCGCGCTCAATCAATCAAGCCGCCTATAATTAATCAAATATTTTCAACATAATTAGATATGGAAAATCTAATGAGTCCGCTCTACACGCTCGATACTCTTTAAGTTTAACTTGAACCCTTTGTTGGCCCATCGTTGCGGGGGCAGCGTGTTAAATTATGAAAAATGAATGCGTAGAACGCGCTTTTAATTGTGCTAATGCTGCGATCCGTCGTTTCCAAGGTCCCCAACGGGGTCCCATGTACCATCCGAGACGTAGTCGGAGTGGGAATCCGAATCGGAGTCTGTGCCGTCTGCTGCTACCTCGGTGTCCCGCTAATCTCAATTTGTAAGTTAATCGGAGACGCTGCTTGACTCAGGCAAAATGAGAGGCAATTGCCTTATGAAATGCGTATGCCCTGCAATCCGTTCGGCTCAATGGGGTATGTGAGACGCACACAAGTGTGCAATGTTCTCAAAATCTTTCATCTTACATTTAATGAACTATGTAGCTCAAACACTTGTTGATATCATAAGCTATCGTAGCTAACCCCAGCCTGCAAAGTCATAAGTACTGGGAATCGCTTAGCCTGTTATGCCCAATTGTTTGGTGTACACTTACTTTTATTGTCGTTGGTAAAATGAAAAGTTCGATTGTGCGTTGCTTGATTGCTTTCGATCTACCTCATGCTCGCCCTCTCACAAACGATTGGTGTTTTTGTAGTGGGCGCAACTTGTAATTAACTTGGCTGGCACATAAAGCCGACAGTCCCGGCCACCTTTTGTTGATAATTTTTCATAATTAATGTGGCAGGCCGATTTTGTGTGGCGCGTCCAATAAACTGTGTGAAATTGGCTGCGAAAGTTGTTGCAAGTTGCTGTGATTTATATATATATATATGTATATAGTTTTGGGAAAGTCTCTTTCTCACAAGCGCTGACAGAGCCACAATGAGCCAACAATAGCAAGAGGCACAACGACATGAATTGATACGTTATCTGGGCAGGCATATTATTTTAATTAGGCGTCGATATCAAGGCCACAGATTGGCACATTGCGATTGGTCGATTGAGAGATCGTCACACACACCCATTTGGGCATTTGCATGC
Source organism: Drosophila flavopinicola (assembly GCA_035042425.1). Classification (NCBI taxonomy): domain Eukaryota; kingdom Metazoa; phylum Arthropoda; class Insecta; order Diptera; family Drosophilidae; genus Drosophila; species Drosophila flavopinicola. Next base: position 272,172 of record JAWNLL010000020.1, on the reverse strand, counting down.
CAAAGCGACGTCGCGTCTTCGATGAGATCGTCGCATTGTTGCTGACACCTGACAACATCGGACCCCGCTCCAGTCCAGTCCGGCCTATAGCATTGCTGCGTGGCAAGTGCAACAACAGCAGCAGCAACAACAACAGCAACAGCAGCCGGAGCAACTGCGAGTGCAACTGCGATGCTTGTCTTTGTCTTTGGTTTGTCATTGCACACACTGATATTGATAGATTGACAGTGGATTTCCGCCGGCTTTTAGCTTTGGATTTGACTTTGGCTTTGGCTTTGGCTTTAGCTTTGCTTCTCACATAGTGAGAGCTGTGCTAAAAATACTTAAGGCCAATTCTCTACGGATCGTGTGCGTGTGATTTCCCCAATTTGTTGCCAAAATGTCTGGCAAGTTGGATCGTGTGGGACGGTTGGACAGCTTATATAAACCTTAAGTATTTTATTGTGGCGCGTTTTATTAAAAGCTCATAAACATTTATTTTATTTAATAAATTACAATTTCAAAAGACCAAACAGCCACAAAAACGGACGGAAAAAAATACATTGACAAATTTGCATAAAAGCATATAAATTGTTCATCATGGTTTGATTAGTTTTTGGCCAGTCGCCGTGTCTTTGTTAGCGATGTGTCTGAAAATTCATTTAGCTCTAACGGTAGTCACAAGGCTGTACACAAGAAACAAAAAAAAACAAAACAAAACAAGCGCGCCGTAAACAACACCAACAACATATATTTTAATTTAATTTAAAATTATGAACAAAAGCCCCCAAAAACAAGCCTGGGAACACAACCATAAACTGGCGGCTTAAAGCTGCCGTATCTACAAAAAGCATACTTTACTTAAATATGTGTATACTACTATACTGCTATGTATTTATAAGCCTATCTCAGATGTAGCCAAACATATTTGTGGCTCATTATGCGGGAGGAGTGTCAGCATCTCTCGGATCATTAATTAGCTTCGATTTAAGTAGTTGCGACTTTTCTTGATCGCTATACATAAGAAGCTAGCTATTTGGGTAACGGATCGAAATGAATGAAATTTGATATGCACGACGAGATAGGCTCAGAAGAGCGTAGACACACTATATAAATCGGCACAGAGGCGTCACTAGAAGGGCTCTTTAAAACAGAAATAGAAAGTAATGTTGAATATGAAAAATGTGGCATAAGTGAAAGGTGCAGCTAAACAAAACAAATTGTGTAAAATAAGTTAGATGTAATTGTAAAATATAAATAAAATATATAGAGTTTGCATTACCCCTTCTACTTGGACGCCCATGTGCCCTAGCTAGCAAACCAAATTTATTTATTGACTGGCAGCTGAGCTTTTGATCAACGTTTCAACATTTCTTTTGACTTCTCAAATAAAAGTTCGATTTGAACATTTTGAAAATTTGTCTTTTGCTTATTATCCATTGAGCCGCAGACCGCCAGCCGCCTAATTGATTTTCAAATGTTTTTGCGCTATAAATCTGTGAAAGATCCAACGAAATAAGACAAAACGAATAGCACACAAGCCAAAGTGACAAGCATTTTTCTGCTTATTTTACATAAACAGATGCGAACTGCAGATACGTATACAAAACAGGCAATAGATCCAGCTCCATTGTCTGAGTGGAGCCAAATCGGACTCTAGCCGGCTATAGCTTGATGCTTTGGCTTATGCTTATTGTGGGTGCATTTGCGTGCTACAGGTTGAGAGCTGGCCTACACATAATTATGGGCATGTGTGCATAAAATTTGTAGCATCATTAGGCTGCACCCCCGGCCAAATACACATATATGTATATGAATACATACCACAAGAGAAGAGACCCAACAAAACGGAATAAGTTTTGGCTTAAAGGCTTTTCAAATGAATCCCTCGACTGGGACTGGGACTGGGACTCAGACTCCGACTCAGACTGAAGACCCAACTAATGACCGGCTAATCATTATGGCCTGGCCTAAGCCAAGCCATACAAAGCTAAGCAAAGCTAGATAACGATGGCTTTCGGCAGGCGCTCGGCGCAGGGAAATATTTTGACAGTTTCATGCACAGCCCGCGAGTGCTGTATGATACTTTAATTATAGGCTATGCGATGATTTTTTAACAGAACAACCAAAGCTGCCTCTGACAACCAAAAAACAAAAAGTAACAGAAAATAAATGCCTATAATGTATAATAAATAAGCCAAACAACGGACCACAGCAGCATTAACAACAAAAAATTCTCCAAAATTCTTTATGCAAGTTTGAGATTGTCGGCGTCGGCGGCAACAAAAATCTTTCAATTAAAATTAGCATAATTGTGGCTGAGAGTTTTGCATGAATTATGTGACTACTTGGGCATTATTTAAACAACAAAAAAATTGCTGCTCATAAAATAAATTTCAAAAATGACAATATTATAGTTTGGCTTTTACAACAAGTTTGGAAGCGAGCAAAGCAACCATCATGACTGAAATTCAATGGAAAGAGAACTGGTTGTATAGCAGTATATGGTACTCTCGTATATGTATATTTTGTTATACTCTCCTTACCCCTATATCACACATAACACATGCGGCAAATGTCTATATGCATAACGTGAAACCGATTTAAAGCATAAATATATGACTATGTCTTTATTATTATAAACAAGACAAGCCAAGAGACACAAGACACCTTGCCAGTCACTCGATGAGTGCTCGTAGCGTGTGTCTCAAATAAAATATATTATATATTTTTGGGAGGCTGGTGCGTATATACATATTTATTGGTATGGATCAATCTAAGTGGCGTGTATTTCAAGCCGGGCTTATCTATCTAATTAGCAGCTGAATGGACGCGTTTTAAACTAAAACATTGCGCATATGAAACGATGGGTATAAAATATGATATCTCTTTGTGTTGTGCTTTCTAAAACTAATTTTGAAATAAATGTCAAAATTTTAGAGCTGCGCCACCAGCGATGGGGGTACATTTTACGACATCATGAAAAAGACCAAATGGAGATTTATGCTTAACAATCTATACAATATATATTCGTATGGCTGTCTGTATCCATTTTGGAGTGCCCAGCATATCATATTACCAAAAACATAGTTATAAACATGAAACAAAGCTAAAGACACAAAAGTAAACAATAAAATCAGAAAAAGCTATGAAATTATGATTTCCCTCGCTAATTTCCCTGCTTGTTAATAAAAATATATTGGAATTCTCACAAACATCGATACTGTAAGCCAAGACGACAACGACAACGACAACAACTGAAAGTTAATTTGTCTGTGGTTCAGCGGTGCGGCGGCTGCTGCTGCTGCTGCTGGGTGGTCCACTTTATGGCTGGCTGCCAGTTGCTGGTTGGTTGGCTGGATGCCTGCTTGTTTAGCTGGTTGTCATTTAGGCAACCACACCCCGCAGTATGCTAATTGCGAGGGAGAGAGCAGCAGGTGTATGCGAGATACAGAGAGAGACAGAGAGAGACAGAGAGAGAGAGAGAGGGAGACACACACACAGAGACTGATTGAGAGGGTTTGAGTTTGCTGGCAAGGAAGGAGGCGGTGAAGGGAGGTGACGATGCATAAACAGCACATCAACAGCTTTTGGCTCGTTGTTGCTGTTGCTCTTGCTGTTGATAAAGTAATTTGTTTGATGTCCGCACAAATGAGTCGAGCATAATGCATATATAGAGCACACGCACGAACTCTGTGTGTGCCACAGAGACTGGCCAACTGACCACTAAAATATTGTTGGAAATTGACCAAAAATGACAGACAAATTGCCTTTTTATCGTTTGACGTTGCTGTTGTTGTTGGTTGTGTTATTTTTGCACCATATTAGTGTTTGAATAATTTAACAATTTAAAGTGGAGCTAATGGTGTTAGTTGTCGTGTTTCATATGTCTATTTATTAAAACTGCTTTTGTTTAAACAAACCGAGCCGACTGTGTGTGTGCTTATTATGATGTGGCATAGCTATATATATATATATATATATATATATACCAGCGCCATAAAGAATGCGCTGAATCTGTGAATAGCCAAATGAGTTCAATCAGCATCCATTTCAGCTCGCAGCGTTGATAAATTTCATATTTATGCAAATGCATTCGTATCAAATAGCCAAAACAAAACCACCCATCGCTCTCCGAATCGACCTATACCGAACATTTAAATAAGCGTCTGCATTTAGCAATATGATTTTCGGTTACCTGCGGTGCTTAGCCGTTTGGGGGCCAATAAAGTGTATAAATTATATATCCGGTGAGTTTGGGTAATATCACACCACGTGAACTCTGTTATCTGTGTGAAATTAGGGATGTCTAATGGGTTGATAGCCGGTTGACAGGTGTTAAATGTTTTTCCTATAATGGATACCTTCGAGTTGAGCTATTTCAAACCAAAATTCAAGCACTGTTTATCAAAATTATTGACAATACAATACATGCATTTATCTCAAAATGTAACGGTCCTTCATTTAAGTTAATCTTCAAATTAAAGAGTTTTTTATTTCTTTGCATTTAAAGAATGTTACGATTACACCAGTTTCAAAACTAGCCATGCTTTACATTCTCTGGTGATATCTTCATCGTAAGTAGATTGATCAATGTCGATCGACAGCATTCGCTGTTATCGTTATCTTAAGATTACCATATTCGATAGTTTACAACCGTTGACAGGCTTTGATGTTTTTCCGTTGTCCGTTGCGCTGCTCCCAATCTATCCGAATGAATTAAACATATGTTTTCCCCCGGTGCTTATGGGCAAGTTTTTTGCAGCTGCCTTTTCTGTATTTAGATTCGGTTCGGTTCATAAAATGTCATTAATAAAATTTTTATCACGTAGTAAGCAGTGCTCCTTTGGCATATGCAACTTAATTATCTCTGATAAAAATCAGGGCTACGAACGTTTAATTAACGAATCTATGCTAATAGGGGGCCAACAAAATAAAGAAGAGAGATATAAACACCCCACAACAAACGGACTTAAGTTCGGCTCTAAGTTAATTTTTTATTACGCGTTTTTTCATAAATTGTCATTTTTGTTATATTTGGTTTATTGGTATAAGTAGTTGTTGTTGCTGCTGCTAGCGGGTTTCGTACTATCAAATTGAGCCATAAAAACTTAAACTAAGACGCTTAATTAACCGTATTCGTATTCTACATTCGATCCACAGACAACCAACACCCAATTAGCTACAGTTTACTTATAATAAAAAAATATCTTAAGTTTTCTCGTTTTTAATGGCAGTTATCAAATGGTAACTGTTACCACACGGAAACCATCCTAACAAAGCTACTTAAAAATATATCCATCGTTATATTTGTATTTAAAAACTGTTGTTTATAGTGTTTTTTTATGTCATGTTTGGACAACAGAGTGTGGGAAATTGTGGCGCCCGGCGAGCAGTTAATAAATATTCATTATCATCGATCATCAAAGGGTTAATCAAATCAATTTCAAAAGGATATTAGAGTCAATATGTGAAGTGGCCCAAAGAGCACAAGCACCACACACATAGACAGAGGCAGAAAGAGACAGAGAGAGAGAGAGAGAGAGAGAGAGGGAGAGAGAGGGAGGATGTGTGAGGGAGGGATTGAGGGGCAGATACTTGGATCGTCAGCGAGCCAACTTCAAAAACAGTTCCCACAATGAAGCGCGCTTGGCACTTGTGATTTCTACGAATGTTACAACAACAAAACATAGTTGTTGTTGTGCGTTGTTGTTGTTGTTGTGACATTGAGGGCGAATGCGTTTGGTAACTTTGTGTGCCGTCGCGTTGCGTCGACGACGTCGAAATCAGGTAAAAACAAAAGGTTAACATAAAAGAACAAACAACGAAAACAACAACTGACAACAACTACAAAAACAACTGGATGGCGATTTCGCTGGCCTGGCCTCAACAACTACCGAAAAGCCAACAATTCCGACGCAGCCGACAACGACCAGGCCCAGGCGTAGGCTCAAACAGAAACTCCTCCACCGCCACCGCCATCGACCACCACCACCAACACCACCAAGAGTCACCTCAAGTGTGTGGAGGAGCCATCGCCATCGCATTTGTAACTCATGTGCGACATTAAGTGCTTTGGTTTGACGACGACTGAAAAACAAAAGGAAAACTGACCCGTAAGTCATCATAAATGCAAGTTTATGGCAACAATGAAATGATGACGGGCTCGGTTCGAGCTCCAACTCTAACTTCGACTCGCACTCGGACTTGGCTTACTGGAGGTCGTTTAGACCGCCACCGTAGCGTGTTGGCCAATGGTGTTGCTCTGTTGCTCTGTGGCTGTTGCTGTTGTACCTACCGCGCAACAGCAACAGCAACATCAACAGCAACAGCAATACGCAATAGTCCATCAGCGGTCACTTCTACGAAATCACATCAAGAGCAGCGTCGTCGGCGTCGGCGTCCAAGTTGACTCTCTGGACAAGGCAGCAGGCGGGCGGGCGTAACTCTTTATAGACGCGCTACGTAGATGTATCTATTCCGCGGAAATCACAAAATGCTACAAATGTTCGTATAGACAACGTTTCCGACTTAAGAACTGAGCGCTCAAGTGTCTGCGCTTGTAACATATATACATATTCTGTATGTATATGTGTACTTTTGTTACTTGGCAGCTTTTGTATTTTGAAGTTGCATAGATTATCTGATACACATTCTGATTGCTTGTCAATCACTTGCACATTTGCCATATTAAGGAGCCTCAGTTTCAGTTGCAGACGCAGCGTTTTGAACGCTCGTTAAGCAATTATAGCGCTCACAGACTTAAGTAAGTAGATCCATCAGTCTCACGTACAGTGGTCCTCTGATCATAAATACTGATAGCATACATATGCGAAATTTGCAACTACTGTATGACTGTGTCGCAAGAAATATAAAGGATAATCAATGGAAAAAGTCGCCTTAAAGTTTCCAAGTAGCAAATGAATCAATCAAATGTAATGCATAGTTAAATTTTAAATATAAATCATCAGTATAAATATTCAATTTATTTATTTTATATTGTATGTTAGTTCTGCATTATTTTCTTAAGTATGTACACTTGTGAATCTTTAATAAAATCATAAATTAAATTCTCAACAAAATTTATATCGGTCTGTAACCACGGTTGCTTTGTAGCCGCTAGCTGTAAAAATGATTTGGGCTTGTTAGTGTCCAGGCTGTAGCATGATGATGAATTGTGTGAATTTTGCGCATTAGTCGCGTCATGCAGAAGGAGCGACCACAAGATGAAAACGACAACAACAACAACAACAGCAACAACAATAACGAGGCCAGTAAGCCTGGCCAGCAAATGTTGCAGCAAATCATATCAAACTGGCTGTATCCGTCCGTGCGTCCAGTTGTCTGGCACATGTGTCTGGCCGTGTGTCCCTGCTCACTTCCTGCAAGCATTGCCGAAGTGGGCAGCTCCGTCTGCCAAGCAGATCGATAGGCAGTCATAGTCATAGTCCAAGTCCAAGTCTCAGTCCAATTGCTAGTCGAAGTCCAAGTCGAAGTCGGAGTCGGAGTCGAAGTCACAGTCATTGAGTCAAGTTGAAGGCAATGCATTCATTGTGCTTGTAATTGCAATTGATCTTGATTATTATTGTCGTGTAGCCTTGTGGCTTGTACGAGTAGCAGTGATAATGTTCTTATTCAATTTGCAATGGGATTGGTCAGTGGGTATAGGGTAGGGTATTATATAGACTATGATATTGGCCACTGCTGCCGGACACACGATCGTTCAATTGTGGTAATTGTTGCACTTGACATGGACAAGCAGCTCGCATGTTTCTACGTGCCTCAATGTGACCGGCCTCAGCTGTAGTAGCTCCGACTCCGACTCCGACTCTAGCTCATTGATCATCATGTTGCCCACAAGTGGGCGTCACAAAAAGCCACGATCCACGATCAGGTAGCCGCAAGAAATGTCCGCCAGTTTAATTGATATACAGCGCTTGGCTTATTGACTTCAGCTAAATTCACACAAGAGTTCATTAGAGTTGACGCTTGCCTTAAAACTGACACACGTTACATTTTCTACGACTCCTTGCAATCGACGAAGTCTCTAACTCTAACTCTGACTCCGACTCCGACTCCGACTCTGACGTTGTCGTGGCTTGTGCAAAATTGGGTCCCTAGTGCAATTTAGCGCGGCTAATAAGCAGCCGAGACGTCGCCAACTTCAACGACACTGCGACATTTAAAAGTCAGGCTCAATCTGCCGATCGCTCGCGAATCAAACTAATCATTCAAAATTCAATACAGGCCAGCGACTGCCGTTGCCAGCGGCTCCAGCTTCAGCTTCAGCACCAGCTCCAGCTCCAGCTCCGGCTACAGTCTTCGACTGTACCTCTGTCGCCGTCTTTAGCGACTACAGCTACAGCTCAAATTGTCATCATTAGGAAAAGGCAATCGCTACCGCTCTCCCAGCCGTGCACACTCCGGCCGCCTCTCTGGCCTCTCTGGCCATGTGGTCTCCCTGTGCCGCTCGCCTAAATTTGATTTCTTCCTGCTCGCTGGCCGCCTTTGTGCGCTTTGTGCGCCGTCAAACGCCAGCGACAGTTTGTCAGATTATTATCAGATTGCACTGGCTCACTTTTGACTTTTTGAGCGGCCAGGTAACATTAGCAGCGCGCATCTAGGAGCACCGACTGCCAGTGGCGTGCCCGCCAAGGGATCTGCCCAGCCAGCGCCGGCCGACCCAATTTCACCAGCGACGCCACTGCCATCCATGTGTCCACAACGCCAACGTCGCCGTCGCCGTCGCCGGCAGCTCTGTCAAGCGATTGTTTTGCTCCCGCGCATGCGCGCGGCGCTTCAAACGAAATCACATTGAATGTCGTCGCATGCGCGTGATCAACGTTGTTGATCTGTGGCTTTGTGGCTCCTCTGCTGCTGCTTCTACATCGTCTGCGTCTCCTTCTGCCTGCCTGCCTGCCTGCCCGATCATCTTCTGCCTCATGTCGTTTTGGGTGCTCTCCGTCGAACAGTCGAATCGCAGTCGCAGTCGCAGTCCGCTTTCGTTTTAGGGCTTTTCAATACAGTTTTATGTGTTTCCGTGTAGGTTTTCAGTTAATACCCTGCACCTCGATCGAGTCAACTATGTAACGGCTTAAGTTTCGCTCATGTACTTTACTCTCTTTCCGGGGCATACAATTTCCTGGTACTCCAAGACAAACACATATTCGAATATAGATTTTAGAACAATTTCCTTAATTAAACCCTTTTTAAATTTATTTTACTACAGAGCATTACATATTCGATTACTCAGCTGCTTGGCATTCTTATTTGCTCTGCACTGTTTTTTGTTTTATTTTTTGTTGTCTCTTTTGGGGTCTTATGGGATTTTTTCAAGTGAATTTCAGCGCCTGAGACAATGGCGCAGCGTTTGTTGTTTTATGTGGGTGGCTTCCTCCGACTGCCTGCCATGGACTGGATGGCCATGGATGGCCATGGCTCACTGGCAGTTCCAGTTAACTCATCCGAAACTCGACCGACTACAGTCGACCGCGTTTTTGTGTTGTTGCTGGTTTTACCCTTTCGCTTTAAGTATGAGTATGACAATCGTTAAATTAAATCGCCATCGTTTATGAGGCTGCTTTTCCTTTTGGGCGCCTACCGAGCGACCTGGCCGACCTCTTTCGGGCCTCCAAATTTGTCAACGTGCTGCGTTTTTCGTATTTTCTTGCTGCTGTTTCTGCTGCTCATAAAATATGTTTTAAGAATTTTACGATGCCGCCACTGTCCCCCGGCCGTACTTTGCCTCTTAGCGGCATTAAAGTTATTGCCACCGGTTTTTCGTGTCCGTCTCACTTTTATGCCTACTCGTAACCAGAGTGGTTGTTGCTGCTGCTGCTGCTGCTGCTGCTGTTGTGGGTCAGCTTCCGCTCGATTTTCCCTTTCGTAATTAAAATTGAATAAAATGCCCGCATTTAGCACTTGTCTAACAATGAGCAACATCAACTTTCCAAGTGTTCGTTCGGCCAGGCTCCGCTGCAGACATTTTTATTTGCTCACCCGATTGCCGATTGCCGCTTGGATCTTTATTTTTATTTTCAGCCTGCAAACAATGGCGGCAAATGGGCTTTGATCTTGGCCGATCGGTAGCCCAGGCCAACGCCACCGCCACCGCCATCAAGACCAAAATCCACAAAAGGTTTATTATTTATTGTTGCCAGGAGAGCAGCGCTGTGCATCGGTTCGGTTTGCTTCGGTTCGGCACAGTTCGGAATGGAGCTGCAGACAAGTGCAGCTGCAGTTGCACGCGCCATGCCACTGGGCCCAAATGGCTACTGCAAATCTCGGCGTGCACTCGAACGTAACAGCAACATGGGGAACAACAACAGCTACAACAACAACAACAACCTGGAGCCGCTACAAAACGTTTTACAAAACGTTCGTTTTAGGACGTTAAAATAAATGCACTCAAAAATGCCAAAATGCCCGCAAACAAAATAAATAAAAATGTTATTGATATTTAGCGAGTGGCCGGCCGCACAGTCCCCTTTCTCCATATCAATACTTGCCCCGTTGCGGAGAGTTCCCAGCGCAGCGCGTGCTGCATCCTGGCCACGACACTTGCGGCCATTCAAGCAGCAAGTGGCATGTGGCAAGCAGTAAGCGGCAAGCGGCACCGAGAGATCTTAGCATCTCTTTTATGGCGCCCGTTAAGCTAGTTGGCTTTTGTCTATGATTTGCTTTATAAACATGACTGGCCAAACAAACTTAGTTACATTTGGGCTGCATGTCGATGGCTTTGTTTTATGCGCTTGCGGAATTCAGGTAGTAATTTCAGTTTTAATGCGCATGTGCTGGGGCATATTTTGCTTATAATCAATTCCATGCTAGCGCCCTAAAGGTACACCAGGCCAGGCCAGGCCAGGGCAAAAAGGCGGCGAATGTGGTAAGCGATGCTACAAGAGATTTATGTGCGGCATTTATTTGTAATTTGGCAGCAATTAGAGAAAGAATTTACAGCTTCATTAAAATGTGAATAATAAATGCCGATATAACTACCTATTGAACTGGTAATGAAAATGCAATGGCAATTGCAATTGCGCAATTTGATAGACTAATGAAATGGTAAATTCTTATCATAAATTCCAGTTCATTAGCTGGAGTTAAACATAATTTATGTGTAAACTCAGCGCTTCTACAACACTCACGTATTCCAAACATTTGTGAGCCAGCGTTTGAGCTAATGAAATGAATCTCATCAATACGCGCTCTCTTTGATTGTATTATGTGCTGATAGTTTTCAGCCTTTGAGGCGACACTCGACAACTGCATCTAGATGACTTCCATGGAAGGCTGCCATGGAGGAGCACTTCTTTAAATGCACAACATGCGCCGTCAACAAATTTGCACCGGCCACATCAGCGCCATCTTAGAGTCCCATCTACGGTGGGTGTTGCCGCCTCATAAACATCTATCATCGCACAAAAGAGCTGGCGATCTACAACAACACCAACAAAAAGAACACCAGGCACAGCAACAATTTTGCTGATGTTACTGCTGGATGCTGCTGCTGCTGCTGTTGCTGCTGATGCTGATGCGCCTTTTGTGTTCTTCAGCGCCCGCCTTAACTGTCAACGACGATTAAATATACATTTGCATAAATTAGTCAAAGCCTTCAGCGGCCAGCGCGGGCAAAAGGTGAAAATTAAAGAGCAGCAGCCTCATCTCTTTGAGGCCCCCAAAGGCATCCAAAGAAAAGAAATCAAATCGAATGAGATGAAATGAAATGAAATGCGTTGAAATGAAATGCCGTAAGAAACGCTCGAAACCGGAGACAAGTAACTGAAACTGACACGGGAATGGAGATAGAGACGGACTCGAAGTCGAACTCAAAGTCTTAGACTCTCAACTTGACTATCGACTAACGCATTGTTATTGTTACTGCCGAACGCCCGCTAGTCGACAACAACAACAACAACAACAACAACAGCAACAATAACAATGACAGCGGCAGCAGCTGTCACATAATTCCGCTATAAATTCTTATAGAGTTTGGACTAGCTGTTGATTTCAACACCTTCATGGGCCCCCTTTGCTTGATAAAGCCAAGACAGCTAGCGGGGGGATTGGGGAGGAGAGATGGAGGTGGAGATATGGAGGGGGGGGTCTCCGCCTCCTACGCCTGCGCATATAAACTGCTTGTAATACGCGGCTATTAATTTAAAATTACAGTTTTACAAGATGTTGTTGCTGTTGTTGATGGAGTTAAGAAAAAAAAAATACCAACAAAAAAAACGAAAACGCCGAGAGAGAAAAAAATTAATGGCATACGCACAGATTTACAAGTCTCGGAATCGATATGCATAAATGCATGCAGTCGGGGCAGTCGGAGACCATAAAAGAGTCTTACCCCGCCGCAATCCTCGCTGCCTCGCTGCCCCTGTGCCCCTATAGCCATACAAACGAACTACAAAGCCACTTAGATATTTTGGCTTTGATAAGCGGCGGCGGCGACTCTCGTATCTCGAACAAAACACAGCAAAACATACGCTTAAAAATGCATTTACAGTTAAACTCAATCAATTTCAATCGATTTCATTCACGACCTGCCTTCAGAGCACGACTAATTTATGTGCCGACATAAAATGGTCATTCAGTGACGGGATGTGGCATTCGCACAGCCTCTGTGCGCATCCTTATCACATGCATTAAGAATCCTTTTGCTTAGGGCCACATTTTATGACTTTTCACGGTGGCAATCAAGCCGGCTACCTGTCTCTCTGCCTGTGCATCCGCCTCTGCGTGGGAATGCCGATAAGCAGCAGTGACTGGGCACTGCACAGCTAGTTTCTGTCCTGTCCTGTTCTGTTCTGTTCTGGCAGCTGTTCCGTTCGGGTACTCGAACTCTAACTCAAACTCAAACGCGAACCGGAGCCGGAGCCGGACTTTCATTCAGGCAATTAAACGCCGCTTTGTCAATGCGGATGCCGAAACGAGCCGCTATCCGACCGAACCCAAAGTCGCATTCAATTGGCCAATTGGCAGTTCGATTTGCCAATTGCGTACTAGCACTAACACTGTGCAACATAAATGTGAATGCAATCCTAGATACAAATGTAAAACACAACTTTTAGTTGATATTTGTTTCGAGTTTACAAGATTTTTGTTTAAAAACACCTATACCTAACAACAAGCTTTAAAATTTAAAATATTTTAATGAATCTTTGTCACACTGGAATCTCTTGAAAGAGCATAGTTAAATACAACTATATACTGATATGTACTGAGTATTACATTATTTAACCTTCTCACATCATCTCCTGTAACGCCAATGTAGAAAATTGTTGCATTTTATCAACAACAGTAGTATAGTAGTATAGTAGTTTTCAAAATGCACCAGTTGGCAAACTGATCTCCAGTTGTGTGGTGTAATTTAGAGTTAGTTTTAGCCACGCACTTGTCGATGGCATTGTCGGCGGCCTGTGAAGCTCTTGGCCAGGCATTTCAATTGGCCGTTCTCTGAAATTAGCACCTGTCCTACGGTCCATTTGAAATTCCGCAAAATCATTATGCCACATCATTCGTGGCCGTAGCCCAAACACTAATAGAGCAATAGCTGCCTGCCATGGACTCCAATGGTCAATGAATGGTTCGCCTCCTCCTGCTGCTGCTGCCTTTTGTTCGTGTGTAATAACTCCTTCAATCGATCCGCAGATCGGCAGATCAATTGCTGCCGCTATCGACGCCATAGCGTGGCATGAAAATTGCATGCTTTCTATTTCAGATGAAATCAACTGACAATGGCCACGAGAACAGCCTGCAAACAGCAACAACAACAGCAACAGCAGCAGCAAGAGTAACAACAGCACTTCAATTGAGTCTGAGCCATTGTTCTGCTGCTGCTGCTGCTGCTGCTGTTGCTGCTGACGAACTTTCGCAAAGTTGCCTTTGTGCAATATTATTAACAGCAGCAGCAGCAGCAGCGGCAGCAGCAGGAATAACAACAACTACTCCAACTTTGAGCTCTCAATCGAGCGTTACAATTTTCACAATCTTACAGCGATTGGACATGCAGCAGCAGCAGCAGCAGCATCTTATGCAACAGCAGGCCCACAGCTACACACATGCAGATACACTCGTGGAGGCTACACAGATACAGATACAGACACAGACACAGGCGCAGCTACAGATACACAACACGCGCCTCGCTATATGCATGATCATGTATGAAGATCTGAATGCCGAACCTGGACTCGAACTGCTGCCACAGTTTGCGAAATCACACGACTGCGAGACGCGATGCGGAGACGATGCGCTCTGAGTTGCAGTCGCAGTCTCAGCCTGTGGGTCTGATCTTTGCCGCCGTTCAAGGTGTCTGCCTGGCCCCGATTGCACATGTATATGTGCACAGTCTGTGTATGTGTGTGTGTGTGTGTGCATTAAGACAATTTATAGCCGCTAATGTGCAAGCTAAGCCCACCGCACAATTGGCCAACTGGCTGGCAGCTTCCGTTCCGTATCATTTGTCTATTTAGTTGCGGGGCCTTGCTTTTTCCGATTAACTTTTTGCTGAACTTCATTAACTGGCGAAAATGCAATAATACCAGACTGGATTTCAGCTCTGGCCTACTACTGCTAAGCAATTTGCTTCTCTTTTCACATTTTGTTGGGGGAAGAGCCAGCCAGCCGCACATGTGATTCTGTGTGCTCATCCTACATGCTCCCCAGACTGAACTGCCCCGGTCGCGGTGTAATGATTAAAAATCGTGTGCTGAGAAATCGAAAACAATATGAACTGCAAATTGGAACAGTGGCCAAAAACACCTGCGTACTGCGTATGGGGCAGGCAGCTGTAGTAGCTACCGTTGATAGGCTTCCATTCCCAGTTGGCCAGAGGGGCCCAACATCGAGTAATCAAGGCAGCTCGCCAAGCTGGCCAAAGGAGAGAATGGCAATGCCAAAGGGATGCTCTTCATGTTGAAGGCATAATGATGATTGTGAAATTAATATCGTAATCGCGTGAAATAATTCAATGCTGCAGAGAGTAAGAGTGAGGATGTTGTGTGTTGTAAGTTGAATATTGATCAGATATGCTGCAAGTGGTCAACAATTTAAACTTATCATAAGTAATGTGGCCTGTCCAGAAACACTGCGCAAATGATAATCCTGATTGCTAGAATCAGAGTTAAAATGCGCAAAACTTTAAAAACCAAAATTATACAGCAAATGATTTATGCATTTAAAGCATGCAACTATTTGGATTTTATTTAAAATTCTAAAAACTTTTCCATGGCACTTTCGCATTTGCTGCAATTTGCATATAGAGCCATGAGCCATTAAATGCAGCACACCCATTTATTCAAAAGCATAATAAGTTATACTTACATTATTAATTACCATCAAATTTCTCATGCCGTTGATTTGTGGTCGACCAAATATGTGATGCAAAATTATTTCAGAGCTGCCCACAATGGACACCGCAGGCATAAAATATGCACACGCTGACCTCGCCCCCTACGCCCCCCACCATCCGGATCATCCTTGTTGCCCCGTGCCAGCGGCAGGCGTTGCTGTTGACATGTTGCCGTCGCTGTTGTTGCTGTTGCTGCTGCTGTTGCTGCTGGTTGCTGTTGCTGTTGCCGCTGGCACTAAATTAGTTGTTGGCAGCGTCGCTAATACAGCTCACTCCCACCTCCTGCCCGCTGCCCGCTGCTCTTGCCCCGCTAACGATGCACTCAATTACAAACATGCGCCGCCACCACCACCACCACCAGCACCACCGCCACCGCCACCACCACCGCCGCCGACGATGTCGCCGTCATTTTTGTGCAAATAAATTATAGATTTTCTTTTCTGCTTTTTTTTTGTCAGGCTACGTTTTGTTGTCTCTGTGGCTGTCTCCTTCTACTGCAGCTGGCCGCCGCTTTATGTAGATTTTTTTGCTGTGCTAGTCTAACAACAATTTGCATATTGAAATAAGTCAGCGCCGTCGACGTTGTTGTTGTTGTTGTTGCCCCGTCTAATTACAAATGCTGCACTGCCCGCCCCTACAGATGTGAGCTCGATCGCAGCTCGCTGCATGCTACGAGATACTTTTGTGGCTAATTGGCTGTTGGGGCAGGTGTAAGACACACGGACAGACTGACAAACAGACAGACAGGGAACTGGCAGTTCCAAAAGACCAAAAGGCAGCGCCAAGAATTGTCAAATTCGTACGCAAAATTCATTGGAAGTGTTCAAATATTTGTCAGGCGTACAAATTGCGTTTGCGCTTCTATCGAAACCAAAACAAATTCGCACTCAAATCATTGGACAGGCCGTCGACAACAACCACAAGCACAACAACCACAACAACAACAAGTAAGAGTGCTCTAGTCGGGAGTGCCCGACTACGAGATACCCTGAACCCAGTCCTTACAATCATTCATATTAATCTAAACACACACATGCTGCAGTACAAGCAGTTTAAGCAGTGCAAGCGGTTTAAGCAGTTAGCTTGCTTTTTCGCTGAGCCCCACACAATGGAAAGTTAAATCTTAAATAACTTCTGTGTTTATTGTCCGATCTTATTGAAATTTGGGGCAAACAATTGTCAATAATATGTGTGACCAAACCAAATTGCAAGGTTGTACCTTAAAAAATGAGTTTTTTGAACTTTTGGGGAGTTTGGGGGGTGGTATTAAAAAAGTGAAATTTTTGTTACATGTGTATGCTATTCGAGAATTATACATGCCAAATTTGGGGCCTCTAGCTTTTATAACTTTGAAGTTATGTCCCAAAAACGCAAGTCTGAAATCGAAATTTATCGATAACTTTTAAACGGTACGAGTTATCGATAAAATGAAATAAACTTGATCTGTCCCGGGATTAGGAGAGCTTATGTTCCAAATATGAAGTCTCTAGCTCTTGTAGTCTCTGATATCCGCGTGTTCATACAGACGGACGGACAGACGGACATGGCTAGATCGACTCGGCTATTGATACTGATCAAGAATATATATACTTTATATGGTCGGAGATGCTTCCTTATGCCTGTTACATACTTTTGCACAAAACCATAATACCCTTTTTACCCATTTTTAATGGGTTCAGGGTATAACGAGTCGCGTGGGCACCTGGCGGGCATTTTAAGTCGATCGCCGCTTTTCAAGTCCCACTTGGCAGCCCATTGCACGTACTACGTCTACGTCTAGTTTTCGGGGTGTTGACGCCGCCGCCCAAAACGATAGTTGCGATATGCGATAGTTGCTCCCCCTCGATCGGATCGGATCGGCTCGGCTCGGACTAGCCGCCTTGCATACAACGGGGCTCATTAGCGCTGTGATTAAATTGACCAAATTATTATGTAATTAGCCGTAGGCTGACCCACTTCGGAGGCGGCTTATCTTGGCCTCACTCGCCAGCTGATGGTATACTTACTAACTACTAACTACCAGCTAACTGCTTTAAGTTTCTCATAATTTATGGAACGTGTTTGACGGCACGTCGTCTAGACAGGAAGTGCAATTGCAATGATGAATGTCCAATATGTTCACATATACAATGTTCGGCATTTTCAGATTTATTCGTTGCTTATTAACATTATTAAGCAAGGGTATTATTAAGTTTTCAAATAAATATTATGGATGGTTTTTTATTGATTTTTTTATTTTACATTAAATTCTTGAATTTTAAATTTAGTTTTTTGTAATTGCTAATTATTATTATATTCCTGTATCGACTGACTTTAGTTGATGTTAAATAAAGAATAAACGATACGCAAGTACAAAGATAACAGTTGGTCTATATAGTTATTTCAAGAACTTCTAGGATCTATCATCATCAGGCTCTAGGTTTGCCAGCACTTTCCATCGATCGTGGGTATTCAAAAAGGTAAATATTCTTGATCTGTGCCTCTAACTCTTATAACTTTCAAGATATGCCCGAAGTTGGGTGGGGAAGTTTATGTTTATTATCATTTTTCGAACGACACGAAATATCGATAATCTCATTAATAATAATATACAAAATTATAGACTCTGAGATCCCCGTGTTTATACATGTAGACGGAGGGAGATGGCAAGATCAACTAGGCTGCTGTTGCTGATCAATGATACAAACCATTGGTCGGGTTAGATATGCCCCCTTATGGCCAGCAGATACATTTGCACATGATACCCTTTTCCATCCAGAACAGGGTATAAAAACGTGATGAAAATCGAAGTCCACTTTACGCCAAAATAAGCAATGCAAACAAGCTTCTTCTTTTTAGAACGCAGTTCCATATAAGCTCAGTTTTGCTTCTATTTTTGGACACACTCAATTGGCAACACTCACGATTGACAACACCCACAAGTTGATATTATTTTTAACACTTTTGTGTCAATATAAATAAACAGATGTTTGCCAATACTACGTCAACACTTTGGCAAATTCCGCACGTAGTCGCTATGAATTTTGTATGCCCCATGCAAATTGTGTGAATTGATTTTTTGTCCATTATAAAAATGTGTTTTGTGTGTTGTATGTTGTATATTGGTCAGTTGCTAACGCTTTCACTGGCCAAGGATTGCCAAATTGGTTGCAAAATGCAATTCGAGTGCAAGTGGTTGTCGAAATGGAAATGAAGGCGATGGCGATGCCGATGGCGATGGCCTTGCCAGCAGTTGCCCATAATGGTTTAACCCCAAGCCCCAAGCATTGGTTTGCTGGGCATGCGAGTGGCCATAAAATTATGACATGACCGGACGAGTGCGAGTAAGTCACCTGGAAATAGTTTATTGACTGCAAAGGGCTCTTTACATAATGAGCTGTGGGCTGTGTGTACCTTTCAAATGTGACGACCAAGCTCATTGAGCATTCCCGGCACGCTATCCATTTGGCTGGCCCGGCACACATCACTTTCATTGCTTTTCGATTGTGATAACGTTTGAATGGCGCGGGCGAGTGGCCAGCAGCAGCTGGGCCCAGCTGTCCCAGCCGGGCTACCAGGCTGCACGTGATATTGGCCAACAGTTGCAGCGGTCTTCCAGCTGTCCCAGCAGCTAGCTGCTATAAAATGCGTGGGCTCCAGCCGATTAGAGCACAGTCCATCGACAACAGCACAGCAACACAAGTGTCTCAGGCGCACCGTCAACTTTAACTTTTGGATAACTCAAATTAAGCGTGAAATCTCCGCAATGAAGGTGAGTGCTGGGCGGGATCATAGGGATCTGCCAGTATCTGCTAACTGTTGAATTTCTCTTTAGTTCTTTATCTGCACTTTGGCCTTGCTCGGTGTGGCACAGGCGGGTTTGCTGCCGCATCTGGAGCACGATCATCATCACGAGGATCTGTCGCATTTTGTGGATGCCGATGTGCACCACTCGGACGGCATTCATCTGGGCCACAGCTCGGCTGTGGTGATCGATGGATCGGATCACCATTTGGACGCAGTGCATCCCGTTTACCATCACGACGGTTACTCGGCCCATCTGGATCATGATGTGCACGCTCATGAGCATGTGCATCACGCCCATGTCCATGCCCCGGCCAAGATAGTCAGCCATGAGCCCATCCATGAGGTCGAGCCCGTGCATCATGTGCACAAGGTGGTGCACGATGAGCCACATCACTTCCTGCACTACAGGAATCCTGTGGTCGATCATCACATCATTCACAACGCCCACGCCCACATCGATGATCACGCCCATGCCCACGCTGACTTGCACCACTACGCTCACCACTCGGCTCCACTGGTGCACCATCATCACTCGGCACCGCTGGTGCACCACCATCACAGCCACGCCGCCGTGGTGCATCGGGCCGTCTACCCATCCCACCTGGACGTACACAGCCATTCCAATCTGCTGTCCTTTGCCAAACATCATCTGCACGGCAAATACGGCAAAGTGCGAATCAGCGAGACACATTACTGAGAGATTTCCCCCAAAACATCGCACACACCACACCACTCCGCACACACACACACACACACACTTATCCAACTGCATGACGACGCTTTCATAGCTAATTTATTACGCACAACGTTTAGTTTGTAGTGCTCGAATAAACGGGTTGTTTTTTGAAACATCTTTGTGTGTCCTGCTCTCTCTCTCTCACTCTCCGTCTCTGTCCCTGTCTGCCCCTTTGCTATTGCCGTGCCCAATCGCATTCTCATTCCCACAGCTCATCAAATCACTCACTGGCCACTCAACAAGCCAGCATAATACATCAAGCTGCGCGAGCCAAAGTAATTTACTTGCAATTTAAAGATAAACAGGCGCGATAATGTCTACAAAGCATAAACGTGAGTTGACGCCTACAATAGCAAGCAGCAAGCAGCAAGTGGAGGTTGGGGCAACTACAGGCAGAGGCAGAGGCACCAGCAGGAGCGTTGCAACGTTGCAACGTTGCAGGTTCAGGCCATACATCATCGCACTATCGCCCCAACCGCAGAGAGTGAAGGTGTTGCTGTTGCAGTTGCTGCTGCTGTTACTGCTGTTGCTGCTGCTACCTCACGCCAACGTGTGCAACGTGCCACTTGCAACTGCACAACTGAACAATTGCAAAGTGCCGAGCACGAAGCCAACGCGATGCAGTCGACCCTGACAAACGCAAACGCAAACGCTGAGGCTTAGGGCGTCTCAGCGCGTCGTGTCCAACTGCATGTCCAGGGGCCAAAAGCGCATGCGCAACACGTGGCTTCAACAGCAGCAGCAGCAGCAGCAGCACTCACACTCACACTCTTCCATTCCCATTCCCATTCCCGTTCCCACTCCCTTCCCAGCCGATTCGGGTGCAGCCAAGCGAACGAACGCTCCGCCACTGCAATTTTCCAGTCGTGCGGCGGCTAAGCGCGTGCCGCGCTCATTTTCATTTTCATTGGCCAACTACAAAGGGAAGGGAAATTGGGATTAACCAAAAACATAGACAGCTTCGAAGAAAATCTGAACTTGAAAAGTGAATGCTCTAATTCCCTTTTTGGGAAATATATTAATATAGCAATTAATTTACATTTTGTATTGTACATTCACTTCTACAGGAAATTTGTGTTTTTACAGCTTTGAGTGTGGTATGCTTATAAGGAGAACTTATTTGTAGCCCTAATGGTAATAGTTTGATTCTTCGAGCTACAGCAAAGTTCATTGCAAAGTCTTAGCACCCTATGCAAGTGTATAAATATTATATTAGCAAATGGCCAACAAATTCTCAGATCGCGAACTCTGCTCTTTGTCAACATTTGGCATGAAGCACTGACTGGCAACAACATCTTCGTTGCTTGTGGCAACATTGTTAATGTTCGCTAACGCCAGCAAAGTCGTGCCGCTCAAATCTAAACCAAACGCATCACGATTTGTTGCCTTTTTTTCTGTTATTTTGTTATTGGCTTTTTGTTGCCTTGTCGTGCGTTGCGTTCGAATGGGGCAGGCAATGAGCGTCAAATGTGCCGCACGTTGCAATGAGTTTTGAAAGCAACAACAACAACAACAACAACAGCAGCAAACGGCAACTGATGATCAGCTCAACTCAACACCTGCCAAAAATCACATATACAATAAATCACAACAAAACGTAAAGTTTTTATTTGGGCATTTGGTTGTTGGATGTTTTTTTGGTTTTTATTTTTTGCTGCGCAGAAGAAGCTGTCAAAAAACGCTGATGCGTAAAACACCCGCAACCGCCAGTCGCCGCTTCGCTACGATTACAGCCAGCGTAGTGTGGAAACGCTAATGGCCAAGGCACACAAAAGTTCGGGTGTTCGGGTATCGGGTATCCGCGTGATGCTGTTGCTGCTGCTGTTGCTGGTGGCCACCGATGCCACTTGCACTGAACTTGTAGTTGTGGCCGCAGTTTGAAAGAGTTGGGGTTGGAGTCGGGGCAGTGCAGACAATGCCACAGTTTATATTGCGAGCGGCTGAGTCGTTGGCTCGGCCTGGTCATTAGCAGCATTGCAGCTGCAACTGACGCCGAGGCGGTGTAACTACAGTAGCCATTCAACGGGGCAGTCAGCAACAGCAACAGCAGCAGCAGCAGCAGCAGCAAGAGCAACTCACAATTGCAGAGCCCGACTGCTGACTTCTGACTACTGACTACTGACTGCCGTCGTCTGCTTGGCAGCGTAATTGTGTTAAAAATTACTCAGGCATCTTAATCACTTTGGTAAATATTTTGCTTGCCAAGCAGCAGCAGCAGCAACAGCAGCGGTGAACGAGGTTAATGCGCTGCAGCTGCAACAAGCGTCGCCAAGACTCGCAATATTGGCAATAACAGCAGCAGGAACAGCAACAGCAGCAGCAACAGCAAGAGCAGCAGCAATAGCAACATCAAGTCGCTCCTTCCAGATGGGTGTGTGGGTGTGCGTGTTGTTTCCTGGGCTGTGCAAGCGAAACATGCAAAAGAATCCAAGACGGTCTGTGCCAAGTTTTCATTCATGAAATTGGCCAGATTGGCCAGAAGGTGCAGCGAGCGGGGGCTTTGTTGATTGCATGTTCGAGCTCAGTTCATTTTCAACAGCATCAAGGATCAAATGCATTAAATACGAGACGTTGCCAGCATCGGATGTGGCAGCAAAAAAAAGTGTGTTGTTGTTGCTGGCGTTGTTGCTGTTGTTATTGCTGTTTTATCAGCCATGCTCATCTCGCTGAGGCGACGGCCGCTTGAGATGCAGGCTCAGATTCAGGTTCAGGTCCTCGACAAAGGCGGGTGGCGCACCTGCGGCAAACTGCTTTGCAATTATTACGTTTTGCTGCTCTTGTTGTTGTTGTTGTTGGTGTGAGTGTTGCTGCTGCTTTTGCTGTTGTTGCGGCCCCCAAGGCGATGCGAGTTATGCTAAATAAAGCCGCTGAGTCCCTTTCGATGGCCAGTGCCTGATGATGTTGCTGCCAGCTTCTGTTGAACTGTGTGTGCTACACTTTCTCTGCTCAGCTCTCTGCACTCGCATCGGGGCATCATAATTTAGCTGCAATCATCATTATCGTTGCCCGGCTGTGCTCTCGTCTCTGGTTCGCTGCTCCGTGATGCTTGTGCAAAACGCCCGCACGTAGTCATTTTGGCATATTTTTTTTGTTGTGCTGCCAACAACAGGGCAGCAACAATTTGCAATTGGAACGAAACTGCTGCGGCAAAAGCGGCAACAACTGTCAGGCAGTCAGTCATTCAGTCAACCTGAAAGTCGGAAAGTCAAGCAGTCAGTGAGTCTATCATTCAGTCAGTCACAGTGAGCAAAGTTGCCAGCAATTTGCTCAAATAAAAACGTAACAAGTAAGATGGCTCATGTCAAAAATGCCCGACTTGCAGATACCCTCCAAAGCTGTGAGTTTCTTACAAACGTTGTCTGTCAGAGAAGTTTTCAATCGTTGCTCACCTAAAAACACACACAAAAAGTTAACTGTTGAAAGCCAAGCTTCTAAAATGATAGGTACGTACCACAGATATCAGATTGCTATAAGGTCAAAGTATCTCTAATTCCCAACAAAATTTCTCCAGATATAGATTTGCACTTGAGTACTTGGTTGTCGTTCATAACAGCTGTGCTAAACATCTGTTATGTTATCAAATTCGGGTTATGTTAAAGCTTCTGTTATGTAACATTGACTTGCACTTTTTGTGTACACACAAAATCAGCTGTTCCTGGCAAAATAATAAAAAATTGCAAAAAGTTTTCAAAAAAAAACTCTGGGCACACTGACAACCCAAATAAAATTAGCACCGAGGCCGATTTCGTTTGATTTCCTATTCTTTTAAGTGAGACCATTAAAATATTAGAAATAAATATGGCAACTTTATTATTTTGATTACATTTTCAGATATTTTTTGGCTTCATTTTGGCATCTTTAACATCTTTGTTAGAAAATGCAAATATTGTATGTTTATTTGACTTTCTATATCAAAAGAAACTGTTGCCAACTTTTTTAATCGAGAGCTGTTTCATCAAAAGCAAATAATCATAAATCGTTTCATGCTTTGATTATGATTTGCTTGAAGTTAAACTAAATTAAATTTCAAACGACACAAAACATTAACTACAAATAAATTGTATATTAAAAGTTGGCGTACTAAGGTACCTTGAAAATATTGTATATTGGTAACAAAAACCCAAATAATGGATTATATCGGGGGTTGGAAATATAATTTTATAAATATTTTTTATCAGGGAAGGAATCTAAAAAATAGAGAATGTACTTGACAGCAAAAGAAAAACAAAATATATATAGAACATTTGTTAAATGTTTTCTCATTTATAATTTGAAGTTAACGCTGCAATTGTAAATCAATTTATTTTAACCAAAAGAATTAGGAGCACATTTGATCAGTGATTACGTTTTTAAAGAACTTTCACTTGCGATAAAAAATAACATTTTACATATATTTGTTCAAGTGATACTGATTATTATTATTATAGATTTTGACACTCAATCCAACAAACAAATTTAATTTTATTATATTATATTATATTTACTAAAATAGATGTCTTGATGTCACTCCATACTGAAATTTTTCAAATAAATTTTATAAATACCTGTAGTCCCTAAGATGGGCGTGTTCATGCAAAAGGAAATGCAAATAGACTGACTCGGCTCAACTGCATTATACCCTTTTTATCAAATTTCAGTGCGTACAGGGTATATCCAACAAAATGCAGTCAGGAAGCTGCTGCTGCGCATGCGTCTTTGGCAGCATATAATTGTCTTGGGCGAGCGAGGATGCTCCAAGATCTGTTGCGTTGATGCAACACAGCTGTGCTGCTGCTACTGCTGCTGCTGCCGCTGCTGATGCCACTTCCACTGCCATTGCTGCTGCTGCTGCTGCAGCTACTGCTGTCCATGTCCGGCGGCAATTGTAATTACCGCAGTTGCGCCTCCCGTCGTCCGTCTTGGCCAACGCCTTCGCCATCGCCCCATCGCCATCGCCGCATCGCCTGGACAAATGTGCAGTAGCCTGGCATTTCAGTTACGCCTGCAGTTTGTTATTACGCGCATTATTTCTGCAACCCTTTTGCCCGCCAGGCCCCCTCTGCCCAGCCCCTCCATAATCTCCACTGATTGCATTCAAGCAAACACCGGGGGCCAAATGCATTTGCATTATTTTCGCATTCCACAAAATTTCAGCTGCATAATTTTATTTATTTTTTATTATTTTTTTCCATTATTTGTTTTAGTAGTTTCGGGTTCAAAATCTTTGAAAAGTGTCCTAGTTTAATTTTGTTCTTGAGCAAACTAATGTTTGTATAATACAATAGAATAGTTATTCATAATTTAGTTGAATTTGACATGCTTAGAAATGATGAATCTAGTTTTAAAAAGTTTTTCCTTTCTAGTAAGTAAGTATTTTATTGATTCCTAGTTAATGTTAATGTTAAAGTTAAAGTATTTGATTTTATTTGGGCTGCTAAGGATTGTCGATTTAGACCGCAAGTAATGGGTCTGAGAAGTAACTTAATCTAACTAAGCACAAGTTTACATAGCACCATAAAAAAAGACGGAAAATCTTGCACCTTAAAAGAGAAACTAACTATACAGATCGGCATTCCGAGCTTAATGAATGCTTTCCAAAAATGTTTCGTGAAACTGTAAAAAAAAGTTAATTTCTTGTTTTATATTCATTTATCACCATTTTTGGATAGCGCCTTTAAATGATATAGAAGTAGCATGGAAGTAATTCGATTTTGTTCTCAACTAATATCACAATGTTGTTCACTGATTTTTTTTAAGTACTCTTGCATTGCTTAAAATAAATTAAAGTTGATTATATATTATTAATATTATTATTATAATATTCATATTTCTTGCATTAATCTTTGATTTGCATTCTTATTTCTAAAAGGCAAATGTAAGCTAAGATTTGAAAAAGTCTTTTGATTTATTTATCAATTAATTATTGCTTTAATTAACATACTTTTTAATTGTAACTTTCTGTAGGTAAAATTCGAAAAGCGCTATAAAAATATGTTTGGAAGCGATTTGAGTAAAATTTTTCGTTTTTTTGTATATTCTTTTTGGGTTACTTAAATTTTTAATTTTTAAAATTTTTTTATTAAAGTTTATTTATATTTTTTCATTTATTTTTTTCACTTCTAGTAAATGGAGCTTGATAAAAAATACTTGACTTATTGGATTTTAGGCTTATAAAGCAGCATTTTATGCTTAAATCTTAAACTTCTCAGAAGCGTTTAGTTGAAAAATGTTTAAGTTCATAGACTATGTACTCATAGTGTTCATTTCATTCATTTAAAATATCGTACGTATGGTTGGTAAATAGTTATCTATTTAATTAGTATTAGTCAAAAAGTTGATTTCTTGCAAAAATCGCTTCATTTACAATGCAATAAGTTAAATCTGCTTGATATAGTATTGTATATACTATTTACAATATCAATAACTCATTCGAGCTTAATGCGTATCAAAAATTGGGTTTTTAAGGCACTTCCGTGTGACGGAAATATACTAAATTTACATACATCTATATATAATATGGGTCTGCAACATTTGATACACTTTGTGCATATTTATGGCCTGGCATTTGCGAAACTGTGTTGTTAGGAGCTGGAAATACCCAGCTTAGTGCCACCTTTTTGTCGAGCAGTAAATCTTTGGCTAACAATCATTTGGACTGGCTCCAAAGCGCATCGCCAAAGAATTATGTTGATGAAAACAATAAACTCGGGCAGCTGAACTGAAATGCTCTGAACTGAACTGCTCTGAACCTGGTACACACAAACTTCAAACTCAATTTTCGCGCTACAATTACAAATGATGGCGATAAATTTCGCGCTGCCCGAAAAGACAAAGGAGCTGCTTTAACGGCTAGTTGGCTGCCTGTTTGTATGGCTGGATGTTGGATGTTGGCTGTTGGCTGTTGGATGCTGGATGCCCGCCTGTCTGCCTCAGACGGAAGTGATAATAAACGCACGACACGCGCGCTTGTTTAGAGATTTATGCGTACAAAAATCCGGGCCGAGCTGCAAATAATGTCAACGGCGGAGGCATCCAAAATGATGCACGGCCTGTTGGCCGGAATGCAATGGATTATGCAATGCGGCATCATCGCATGTGCCGCACTTACACAGGCGGGTAGTAGTAGTAATACAGTGGCCCCTAGTTCGAATCTGTCTGGCTAACCATAAGTCACAAGAGCCACCACAGCGGGCAACGTGCAACGTGCAACTTGCCACATGACTACGCCCATGGGCTACTTAGTCACCGCCACTGATTTATGAGCCGCTGCAGTTGCGCCATTGCCGGATCCCGCAATGTCTGTCAATTAACGCCGCCTTAAAGTTGCCACCAAAAACTTTGGCATTGTTTAATTGCAAACGAGGGGGCGGGTCGGCAGGGACCTCTGTGCCTCTGCCTGTGCCTGCCACAATTAACCCAAAACCCAAACTGTGCCATGTCTGCAGTTCGTGTTTGTTTTGCGCCGCGACTCGACGCGTCGCCCCTGCACTTATTAAGGAATTAATTTAGTCATTGGAAAACAAGGTCAAACATTAGCCGCAAACTGCATTGCAGCAGTCGCAACTGGGCACCAGTGCCATTCCCATTCCCAGTCCGAGTCCCAGACGGAGGGAGTCCTAGTGCCCGCCCGCCCACGCCTGCCTTTTGGGCCTTCGTGTCGTCTGGCCATTAAGCCTAAAGAAATTTCCATGTAGCCAGCGGGAGGAGAAGGAGCAGGAGGCCGGGGCTGGGGCCACCCCCGCAAGTGGCAAAGCGTGGGAAAAACTTGCCGAAAAGGCAAGACTTGTGAGGGAGGGGGCGTGGCCATTTGGGGCCTCCGTCTGCTGCGTGCCAGGCTGCAATTTCGTGACCAGCTGCAGCTCTGCCATTTGCCATGTAAGCGCTTTCAATTGCCTAAAAGCTTGTAAGCCAGTTTCCGGCAAAAGGATTTTGGTAGCCGTCCACAACAAAGCTTAAATGTAAATAATAGCAACTTATACGATACGAAAACAAGGCGGAATTTTCAAGAGAAATGGAAATATGTATCTGGGATATGTAAACTATGTCTTCTTTCAATCAGCTCAATAATCTTTGAACCACTCTAACCCAAATCTAGTAGCTGTCAAACTCAGTTGACACTTTTAATAATGTTTATCCAATAATTTATGTAGTGTTTTGGGTTCCGCCCTCTGTCCAAAGTGCTATAAATTAAATACAAAATATAGCAAAATACCATAAAAGGAAAATAAATAAAGATTTATGTGTATTGTTTTTTTTTTGTATGTTGATTTCATTGTTTTTTGTTTTGTGTTTTTTTTCATGTTTGTTTTATTTTGTCAAAAATTGGTGAACTAATAACTAATCATAACGAACTACAATAACATAAATTAATAATTTATTTAAACGTTTAATTAGAATTAATAATCAATATTTCATACGCTCAGAAGAATGGTAATAAATAACAAAAACTTCAACTTGAAACAACTATAAAAATTTGCAATATTGGCAAACAGAAACTTGCAATAATTTAAATCATTTTTTTTTAAATTGCTTCAATTTATCGAAACTGGCATCCAAAATGTGTCTTTCAAAATCATTTTAGGCATTTTAACTAAAGAAACAGAACAGAAAGTTTTTATTTCATTTTATGAAAAAAAATATAGATATAAATAAAATGATACATTTTTTTAAAAGAAGATTTTTGTTAAACAAAAAAAGAAGGAATAAGTAATTTGTATTTTGAACCAAAATATCAATTGCGTACGTACGAAATCGAAATGTTTTTGTTTTTGTGCCCTAGGGAGAATTCTTTGTCTTTTATGTGTGTATTTTTTTGTAAAATTGTAAGACTATAATAAAATTAATACAAATTGTTGTCTTTTAGGCGCTAAAACGTTAAAAACTAAATGCGCAAGGCTGCAGTTTAAAAAAACTAAAATAAATTAGCGTAAATTAATGTTAATTTAAAATAATAGTCTAAGTAAATCTAATGTTTGTTTGTGGTTTGTCCGCTTTGCTTTCAATTAAATTAACTAAATACATATATATGTATGAATAATATATATATCTATATATATATGTATATATAGCAAACGTAGCCTAGATGTGTGCGTGCCTAGCTTAATAATTTCAATGTTGTTCAAAAATGCCCAGAGGCCGATCTTTGACCTCTGCCTAACTAACGAACTAGCTAAATAGCTAACCAGCTAACTAACTAACTAACCTCTAGCTAACTACACACACACATACATACGTATTGTGTGTGTATAAATGTTTTGTATATGACGAAACTAACAACTAAATTGTGGAACATGGAATTGCTAGCTGTATCTGAACGTTGTCGACAACATTATCCAAAAATACAATACTACGAATACGAACTAAGCCTTAAGCCTGTCTCCGGGTCCGGGTCCGGGTCCTGCGGCTCTCCTCCTTACAACTCCTACAACTATGTACTTTAAACGCTAATACGTTGGGTGGTGGTGGTCTGAGTTAACTCGTGTCTGTGTGTATGTGAATGTGAGTGTGTGTGTGCAAATTAAAAAAAGTTGTTTAAGTTTAAATTATATATATATATATATTAGTATATGTATATATTTATGTATAAACCTAAGCCTTTAACTGTAGGTAGTAATTAGGTTCCTCAGTCTTCGCAGAGAGATTTCCAGTGTTGCGCGCAGCTAAACTACAAGTGATCTATTGGGGGGGGAGCACTAAGCTGGGGCTAGCCCGGCATAAAACCATACCCAGTGTCGCCTCTAGAAGGTCATGAACTGTCTGGCCGCGGCCGCATAGAGATACCGTTAGGCGCTCTCCGTCTTTACCACAATGGGCATGGGTCCGCCCAAGTTGAGCGGTGACTTCTGCATCATCTCCTCCTGCTGCATCAGCAGTGGCAGATTCATGTTCATCTTCATGTCCAGCAGCGGCAGCGGCGACTTCTGACCCTCGCCGTGCCGACCACCACCACCCATTCCGCCCGCTCCACGCGACTCATAGCGCGTGTGGGTGCGCATGTGGCGGGTGATCATGTCGCGACGGCAGGCGGCATACGGACACTGCGGGCACTTGTACGGCTTCTCGCCGGTGTGGGTGCGCTGGTGCGTGGACAGGTGGTCGGAGCGGGAGAACACCTGGCCGCACACCTTGCACGTGTACGGCTTGACGCCGGTGTGCAGGCGCATGTGGCGGGTGAGCATGTCGGAGCGGGCGAACGAGCGATGGCAGACGTCGCAGGAGTAGGCTTTGGTTATGTCGTTGGCGGGATTGCGCGACTTGTGGCGCGAGGCCATGTGCTTGGCCAGGCGGTCGTGCAGGGAGAACATCTGCCCGCAAGTGGGGCACACATACGCCACATCCGAGCCGGGCGGCATCTCCTCCACCACCGGCGACACGTCCAGATTGTAGCGCCAGGCGACCGACTCCTTGGTGGTGGGCGAGGCCACATCCCCCTTGATCACAGGCACGCCCATGGTGGAGTTCTGCACATGCGAGTGCAGTGGGTGCATGGGCATCTCCATCTTGATCATGGCTGCTGCTGCCGCAGCGGCTGCGGCATGCGCCGTCATCGCAGTCATCGCGTACGGTGACATTGCTGAGGGCGGGGCCAGTGTCGATGTGGGCGTGCTGCTGGTCAGCGATGTGCTCGAGTGCGTGCTGGATGCGGGCGACAGGGCGTTCATGCTCTCCAGGCTGCTGGCGGCGCTCATCGAGGCGGACGGCGGCGGCATCATGGCCCCGGCGGAGGCAGCGTGCAGCGGCGACGTGCCAGCTTTGTACTTCTTGGACTCGCCGAGGAAATCACTGCGCACGCACAGATCCAGCGGACGCTCCTGCGGCGGCGGCATGGGCTTCTTCTCTGCGGATGACTTCTTCTTGCTGGCTGGCTTGGGACTGACGCGCGTCGGCTGCGCCGCTGTCGCCGAGGAGTCGCTGCGCGGCGGCGAGGGCAGCGAGGGCGGCGGCGATGCACTCATCAGCATGGCGGGCAGCAGCTGTTGCTGTTGTTGCTGTTGATGCTGCTGGAGCTGCTGATTGTGATGGCTGCCATTGCTGCTGCTGCTGCTGTTTGGTGTCTTGCCCTGGCTGGTGGGCGACGTCTCCGTCTCGGAGGCAATGGACGAGGGCGTGTGCTGCAGCGGCGAGGGATAGAGATCATGGCGGCGGCGGAACACCTCGTTCAAGTACTTGGTATGCAGATAGTAGCCAAAGAGCGGTGATGGGATGGGAAAGTAGCGATCATACGGGCTCGGCATGTGCTCAGTCTTGATGTCCACGTGCAGCGGATTCTCCTTGGCGGCGGCAGCAGCAGCAGCGGCAGCGGCATTATCTGGCGCCGGCTTCGTTGCGGGCGTCGCCGCCACCTGCAGCGGACTCATGCTAATACGTGGACTGTCCTGATCGTCCTGGTCGGAGTGCGACAGCTCCTCGCCGGACAGCTCCGCCTCGGCCTCAATCTGCTCCTCCCCGTCGCTGGCTGCTGTCAGGGCGTCGCGCAGCTCGCGCTTAATGTAGTTAGCCTCGTGGTGCTGCTTGCCATCCTGTGCGGCTTCTGCATGCTCCTCTTCGCCATCCTCTTCCATCTCATCCGTATCCCGCTCATCCATATCCATGGGCTCCGTTTTGCAGGCCACGCCATTGCTGTTGTTATTATTGTTTGTGCTGTTGTTGTTGTTGTTATTATTGTGATTGTTATTATTATTGTTGTTGTTGTTGTTGTTATTGTTGTTGTTGTTGTGATGGAGCTTGTCTAGCACAGCTGAGAGTCGCTTGCGCTTGCGCTGCTTCCACGGCATGACGTTGTTGTTGGCCACAAACGGCTGATTGTTGTTGTGCTGCTCGACGCTGGCAACTGCAGCTGCCACCGCTGCCGAGGCAGCCGCTGCTGCCGCCTGCTGGTGCAGACTGAGTGCCAGCGGCAGGTGCTGGTGGGGCATGGGATGCGGATACTGCAGCTGGGCGTAGGGGGCATAGTGGGAGGCAGCTGCAGCTGCTGCCGCCGCCGCCGCCGCTGCCGGTTGCTGCTGTGCGGGCGCATAGTGCTGATTGGGATGGTGATACTGCGCCGGATGGTGGTGCTGGTGCGCATGTGGATGGTGGTGGTAATGGTGGGGATTGTGCGAGCCGGCGGCGTGATGATGATGCCCCATGGGGTCGGTGCCTTCTGCCATCGTCATTAGGTCAACTTTTTGTGGCGTGGGCGTCGTGCTAGCAACCTTCTGGCGACTCTTCAGCAGTCCAACCTTGCGCGGCCAGGGATTCTTGCGGGCGACCTGACGCGACCGATTTGGCTGAAAAGAGTGATGAAAAGAACATGGCACATGTTAATTGACATTCAGGTATGCATATACAAATTCACTACGACTATCATCTACGTATCTTTCAACTGTGTATGTGTGTGTGTGCATGTCGTGTTTTTTGGATATGTGCCCACCGGCATATTTATTTGCACTTATTTCAATCAAGTTGTAGTTATTGCTTATAGAGTGTTTAGTTTTGTCTTTTAGTTAATCGCTCTTGCGCAGATATTAATCCAAATTCCAATTGCAAGTCAAAAGCTGCGTGCGTTAAAATCAAACTCGAATCTGCGTAGTTTTGCGAAAACTGCGTTGTCAGCTCAATGATATTCTCTATCTCACTCACACGCACGTCTGTCACTTTTCGCGACTTCCTTCTCTGTTGCACAAGTGCAATCCTGGAAGTCTGGCAGCACTGCGCTCTGTTAACTCTAGCCTTTTTTCAAAAGAAGCTAAATAGTGTGGAAAACGGCTAAGAGCGGCAATTATGGCAAAAAGAAAGTAGCTGGGACTAGCTGATAATATAGTTAAATTTATCATACTACTATACTTATTATTCAAGATAATCGCTTGTTTGTTTAAGCACTTCTTTAAAGTTGGCAGCGCTGCTTATTGACTAGCTGGCAACGCCATCGCTGTTGCAACTGGCAATTGGCAATTGACTTAGCCGGTGGCGCCTCATAAACTTGGTCCAATCAGTCAAGCATCAAAATGCTGCACTTGCTCTTGGCTTTCGCTCAACAAATAAATAAGATAAATTTTGCGCTGTCTCTGCCAAAAAGAGACGACGTCGCCGTTTACGCTGCGTTAGTTTTATGCGTTTGGCGTTTGTCACTAAATCCGCCGCTGCCTTTTCACGCCCCGGGACTCGGACTTGGACCTGGCACAACACTGGCTGGCGGCGACAACACAGCTCGCACACATACATACATACACACATACATACGTCTCGCATCTCCCGCTGTGGCATTTTTTTATTGCGCTGCCAGCTGATTTTATGGTGCTCAAGTTTATGACATTGCCTTGACCGCCGCCTGTCGTCGCATCCGCCGCTCGCTGCTCCGTTGGTCACTCAAAGGCAAGTGGAAATCAATGAATAGCAGTCGGTAGGCAGGGATGGGAACGGGCAGAGAGCGAGCATCCTAAGCCGACGTCTGGCGCCAACATTCGCAAATAATTAAAAGTTACACACATGAAGCGCAAGTTTAGTTGGACTCCCATGCCCAGTGGTCAGTGCCAACAACTGGCTGCTGCTGCTGCCAGGACAGTACAGGACAGTACAGTCGAGTAGAGCACAGTGGAGTGCAGGACAGGCAACGACGGCACGTCTGGAAGGACGTTTGCTGCATTGCGCTTATCCTTGTGATATATGAATATTGTGCACACACGCACGCAGCTCGGCGGGTGGACGGAGCAGGAGCATGGAGGTGGCAGAGGCAGAGGCAGAGGCGGAGGCAGAGCTTCGAGTTCTTGTACGCCGCACGCTTCACTTGGCATTTGGCTAGGACTTCGGTAGCCGGGTAGCTGAGTTGGCTTTGGCTTTGTGTCTGACATAAGCTGGCAGTTTATGGTGGGGTCGTTGTCGTTGTCCTTCTGTTTGCAATTTGCGCCTACAACAGCAACAGCAACGATGGCAGCAGCAGCAACAGCAGCAGTAGCCGTGTCCGTGTCCTTAACGGTCACGTGTTTGCTTTACGTGTTGAGAAAATGAAAAGAGCCCAACGAACGAGCTGGAGAGCGATTCGCACGAGTTGTGGTGGGTAGCTGTTGTTGGGTGTTGAAGTGCCAGCGACATGGACACCTGTGTCCTGCCCTCTGGCCTGGACTGGAACCCCACGTCCTGTGCCAGTTAGTGGCTTGTTATTGTTACTGTTGTCGCATATGTATGTCTGGCGCACTCGTTTAATGGAGTGCGTGTGCAGTCCTTTGTCTCCTCAGTCTCGCTCTTTAAAGTTTTTATTAACTTTTTCGATTTTACAACTTAAATGGAAATGCTGAAAACTTTGCTCGTTATGTCTCATATCATCATAACTCATGTTCTATTTTGCTGTTGCGCAATAAAAACCTTCACTACCGGATTGTGGCGGATTGTGGTTGTGGGTCACAGTTATGGCACCCCAAACGGCGAACGGCAATTAATATTCTTAATTAGCGTAATTAAACAGCGCACCACTGACAACTATGCGAAAAACTTTTGCTCCGCCACAAATGTTCTACGACGGCAATGTTACTCTGTTTTTTTCTCTCACTCACTCTCTCTCTCTCTCTCTCTGCCAAAAGACATTGAGCTGTAGTTTTTGTAAATCTTTTCTTTTTCGGTCTTTGTTATAAAAAAAACATAAATTTTAACACCCGTCGACGGCGTTGGAGCCGAGCAGCTAGCCAAGGCTCTTGTTAGCACGCGAGAAGGCTGGCGAGAGGCGAAAGGGAGCTATGCCGAGAAGGCCAGAAGGAGCTGTCCAGAAACAGCAGAGATTTTTGATTTATGGCCTCAGATTTTCATATTTTTTATATACCTATATTATTTGCGTTAGAGCAGTTGTATAATGGAGGCTATAGGACAGGATTGCAGCTGGTGTGAAGTGATGGTAAATGAAGTGTTAATTTAGATTTGAGTTGAATAAGTCTTTGGGTGTTATTCAGATTATAGGAATAGGTTTAAATTGGTAGAAAAATGCTAAGAAATACAGCTGTCTGTTATGCCTTTAAACTACTCAATTGACATTAATAAATGCCAACAAAATAAACCCCTAATCACTTTGGCAACCCTGTCGAATTAGCCAATACTAATGGCTTCTTGTTTATGTCTTGTGCAATTATCAAAAAACAAACTTCTCGTTAATGGTCGCCTATCCCAAA
Source organism: Drosophila flavopinicola (assembly GCA_035042425.1). Taxonomy (NCBI): domain Eukaryota; kingdom Metazoa; phylum Arthropoda; class Insecta; order Diptera; family Drosophilidae; genus Drosophila; species Drosophila flavopinicola. Next base: position 237,206 of record JAWNLL010000020.1, on the reverse strand, counting down.
AACAAAATATTTTATGACCATTCACTAACTGGGCACATCAACAGCAGCAGCAGCAGCAGAAATAAACAGCATAAGCATGATATAAGTTCCATTAATAAAACAAGATTTCAAATTAAAAATCTAGCAAGCAACTTATTGTTGAACAGTTAAATTTAAGTGCAAATCTCAAAAAACATAAACATGGCGCTTCGCTGCCGAAACAGCAAAACATGCTTGTAAGCAATTGTTTGGGCTAAACTGGAACACTGCCGTGTCATTTGTGAGATACAGACATACAGATACAGATACAGACATAAGTGTCTATATGCGATAAGCAGCACTGCTCATGAATATAAATACATATAAATAAGTGCAAGGCAAGTGGAAAATAGTGCGAGCGAGATGGCCGATAAGCGAGCGCTATGCTCAATTACATTAAACAATAAACGAGACGAGGAAGTAGCGAGCATTAAATGGCGCTCATTTGTTGTCGCTACTTTTGGTGGATTTTGCTGGCGCTGTTCATTGTGAACTAGAAATTAAAAATGCAAATAGCTGTGAAATAAGAAAAGTGTGAAAACTACAAATGTGCAATGCCAGTGGAAATATGATTCATTGTCACTTTGTTTTTTTAGCTGCATAATTATGACAACAGTTTTAACACCAAATAAAACAATGCGAATAACAAAAGCGTGAACTACGAAAACCAACAAGAACAAACCGCATTGTATTAAATGCAACGTTGCTGTGCGCCAGAGCGGGAGAGCGAGAGTGAGAGCGAGAGAGTGAGGGGGACAACAACTGCCCCTCACCCGCTCTCTGTTGTTGTTGTTGTTGCAATGGCGGTCACAATGGGCGCCTGTTTCTCCTCATCTGTGTGTGTGTGTGCTTGTGAATGTTTATTTAACTTTTGTCACGCTTATTCCGCACACAAAGCGGCTGAAACTTGATGAAGTTTTAGAGTGGCGCACTCCGCCCCCACTCCCTTGACTCCCCTTCAGTGTGGCCAGCTCTATCAACTGGCTTGCAGTCGGCACTGCGATAAGCTGCCTGGCTGTGTGTGTGCCTATGGCGTCCCTGCGGCGACCGCTCACAAAGTTAACTAAACAAAATTGCAGAAATTAAAATGTAAACAAATTGTGTGCTCGGCCAGGCAGACACGCCCTGCTCTGCTCTGCTCTGCTTTAGCCCCCGGACTGCTCTGCGCCCACACAGCGACCCGAAGCGTACTCCTTTATTAGCCCTGTGTTTGTTATTTGCACAAAATGTTGGCTTACATTTGGGTAGCTGCGCCGTGCTGCTGTATGCTGGAATGGTGGTATGGCACTGTGGTGGTATGGTGGTGTGGTGGCATGGAGCCTAACCCATTAAACTGGCAAATGTCTTGCTGACGCCATTTAAGCACACTTCAACGACTTTAACAACAAGCAACAACAACGTGATATGCATTGATAATGGACAGCTTAGTGAAGCAGCAGCAACAAGCAAAGCAACAACAGTGTATGGAGTTGTTCAGTCGAAAGCAAACAAAGCATGACAGAGCACAAATATGGCTAATAAAATATAACGCCATTTACACAACGCAAAGCAAAAGCAATAACAATAGCAACAAATGAAAAAGAAGTGCGCATCAAGTGAAAACAGTGAAAAGAAAACAAAAAGCTATTCATACGCCTACGCTTAAGCACGAACCAATGAGCAAAGCCCACTTGACGGCAGCAGCAACAACAACAGCAGCAGCAGCAACAAAAGCTGAGCCAGCAACATGTTGCAATGCTCAGTAAACACGCCCCATTCCAGCGCGCAAGCTCATGCATACTTAGTCGGCCAAAGCTTGTTAGAAAGCTCTTTTTAATTGATTTAAAATGTACACACAAGCAAACAAGTAGACAGTCAGACGGACAGACAGACAGACAGACATTCAGGCAAGCAGCAGCAGCAGCAACACACAAATGGGTGTCTCTCTCTCATTTGTAATTGAGAGCTGGCGGCTTCCAGTTTCAGAGTTGCTTTGGCAGGCGCACTGCAATTAAAATGATCACCGTAATTTAGAGTACGACTACGAATTGGTTTTGCTGCTCATTAAATGTCAGACCAAATTTGACGTCAATATGCGGGCTAACGATATGCTAATTGTTGCTGTTGCCGTTGCCGCTATTGATACTTTGGTGTCATTAATTAAGAGGATCATTGAAACCTCTGATCTCGGCCAGAGATTGACGTGCAGCCTACGCCGCCTGCAACTGCTGCTGTTATTGCTACCGTTGCACAAGTGGATAATGCCAGATAATGGCAATTTCCTGCCACTTGGCCAATTGTTGCTGCCGTGCAGCAGCAACACCCAACACACTCACACACACAGGTATGCATGTGCCCCTGGCTGACCGCAGCTTAAATAAAATTACATTCAAATTCAATTGTAAATGCATTTTATCTGTTGGTTTTCTGTTGTTGCTGCCGGTGTTGCCTCGACTCTCCATCGCTGTAAACTGCAATCATGTTGCACATTTTTCTTTGGCAGACCCCGACTCATAGGCCGACTACGACTCCAACTCCGGCTCCGTGTCCGTATCCAAGTCCCAGTCGCCGGCCTAGACGCTGGCCTTTTACAATCAAATGTAATTATTTTTGCAATATACACCTTCAGCTGCCGCTGCCACTGCCACTGCTGCTGCCGCTGCTGGATGTTGCCGGCGTGGCAGCAACAAGTTGCTTAGCATACTTCCGTTTGCCACAAAGGCCGGGTGATCGCGTGATCAAAGTCAATTTAGTTACGATATACAGACACATTTGTTTTTGTTGCTGCTGCAGTTGCCACAGTTGCCGCAGTTGCCGCAGTTGCAGTTGCAGTTGCACGTGGGCCGGGCCCAACGATCCTGTCGTCATCTGCTGCCGCTGCAGTTTCTTTTAGTTGCCTTTTGTTCGGTTGTTCAGCTAAATTAAACCATTGCCGCCTTATCGACGACCAGCAGCAAGCAGCCAAGGCAACTGCGGCGCCTGCGGTCGCTTAAATGAGTATAAAATGGGCCAAAGGAGCTGTAAGTGCTGGGCTGGCTAGGGTTGAAATCGAACCGGTTTGCAGGCATTTAAGAGCTGTAGGATCGTGTCTATGAACTAAGCCAGTTAAGCGACTCATAAATGTGGTTGAAACTGCAAACATTTTGAAATTGCAAAAGATGATTCATACACCTTAATCGAAAGGCGATGCAAACCCAACTGTGCGTTCTCCGGGCGAAAAATGTAAAGCTAATCTTCTGAATTTTGGCTGACTCTGAAAGCTTAGACACCTAAACGTTGGTAACTATCCGAAATGGCCAATTACTTTATAATTTTTCATGTTTTTGTTTGTTAGCATCTCAATTATTTTGACCTTCCACTTCCTGTTGCCATTTCTTGCCCACATATTTCTCTGCATTTAGTCTCCACCTCTTTCTTCAAATGTTTACCATAATTAGCTACACAATTTTCTGCTTAATTGCCAAAGCGCCAAAAATTAACATAGACCACAGAAAAGATCGCCAGAAGCGCAAAGTCTTGAAATATTTAACTAAAAATTTTCAAATTCTACTCATTTCATGCTAATTATATGGCTAGGCAAATGAATGAATGTTGAATGAATGGTTGCCTTAGATGGATGGAACGCCCGCCATTTTGAGCTGGCTCAGACGAGTCTTGGCAGCCAGTTGAAAATTATTTAATTTTAACCTTTGGGGGCCAGCAATCATCATTAACTACGCGCTGCGTATTTGTTTAGCTGCTCTTTGTATTTGGCTCGTAAAGGTTTTGGGTCAGCGCCGAGAGGCATCTCAATCCCTGACTAAACCGTTTCACCCCAAACCCAAACCGCCCCACTTCGCTTCGCCTTCCCGTCCCGTCCCGTTCCGTTCCGTTCCGTCCCACTGCTGTTGCGCCCGCTCCGATCGCTGGCCAACCCGCCGCTGCTCGTTTATCAACCGAAAGCGATCTTTGCAATTAGCCTTAAACGATTTTTGGCTCAACACTCACGCATTGCCATCTGGGTCAGCCGAAACTGAGACTGCGACTGCGACTGCAACTGGGACTGAGACTGAGACGGAGGCTGTGGCTGAAGCATTTGCCCGCTGTCCGTCACATTATCAGAACGAAATTATCGTATATCATGCAGTGGGGCGGCCCACAGTTTCAGTGCCTCAGAACTGCACTCATTTCGGGGCAGTCGCCATCGCCTTCGCCTTCGTTGATGTCGACGTCGTTGCATATTTATTTTTAATCATCTTTGTGAAAGCAGGTGAAATTTTTGGCATTTATGAAAGTGCAGCGTGACTGGCACTGGCACCGGCACTGGCACTGGGCAGCCAGGTCTCAGGCTATATAAAAATTAATATAGATTGCAAGGTACAGATACGCAGCGATATTACAGGCACTCGGTACTTCGCGACTCGGCGATCGGCCATCGGTGCCTTTAAGGATGAGTTCAAGTCCAAGTCCAAGTCCAACACCGACGCCAACAACTTCGACTTCGACTTCGACTTCAACTTTAACTCGAAAGTTGCCACAACGTTTTGCGGCATTGCTGTAAATTTATTATGCCAAAGGCCGATCATTATCGGGTAGCCAAATTATATATGCGCGCGCGCACATGATGCGCATTAAAGGGTTGCTGCTGCTGCTGCTGCTGCTGCTGCCGCTGCTGTTGCTGTTGCAGTTCCCACCAACAGCAGCAAACGGCAACATGTTGCTGGCAACATTACTCGTTCGATCGATCGAAACGACCGCAAGGTAAAACTATAAAATGTCGCAGACTATAAATCCACTTGGAGCAATAAATTTCTCAAAATGTCAGCACAGGCTCCCGCATTAATTACAGCCTCCATTCGATGTTGTTGCTGGCTGTTATTGGAGCCTGTCTGCGCCTGTCTGCAACACCCGCATCGAGGTCGCTGCCAAAGTTGTTACTGTTGTTGCCATTGCCGTTGCCGTTGCTGTTGCTGTGCTGCCTGTTGCCTGCTCGTTGCATTGGGTAATGTGAGACCCAGCGATTGGCAACTTGTAATCAATAGTTGTAACCACCAACAGGCACCACCAAATGCACCACAAGCGTGCACTGGTACTGGCACTGGCACTGCCACAGGCTCCGTTGTTGTTGCTAGAGCTGCTGCTGATGTTATTGTTGTTGCTGGCGTATTTGCTTTTGACCGCAAAGCAAGTGCAAAGCTAAAGCTTTCAATTTGCTTGTCGACAACTGCGTGCAGCAGGCAAAACAGCCAACAAGTTCTTTCAATTTGCGTTGCGTTGCGTTGCGTTGCAGTTGCCCCTGCCAGGTGGAGAACTGCAACCAACAACAGCAACCAACAACAGCAACAGCGAGAGCAACACTCAACGCATATTCCTAACTATTGCAAGCTGCACATGTTTTATACTGCATTTTGATTGCCTACAAGCCGCTGTCGCTGTCACTTTGCATTACAACAGTTAGGAGCAGGAGCAGGGCAGGGCAGGCACTGTTGCCAGGCGGTTTTCGACAAGAATCAGGCGTCTAAAGACGCGCGTGAAACGCACGCAAAATCAGACTGCAAACTATTTTGTTTCGTTTCTACACGTTTTCTGGCAACTGCATGGAGTAACAATTATTTTATGTCATATAATTGATAAGGTGTATAAATTGACTAGAATTATTCAAGACAATGGACTGAAGATCAATAAATCATATGATTGTTCGATGGAACAGGTTTGATTTTCATGTTGTGCTGTTGGTTATTATCGCGCAATTATGTTGTATTTGATATGTTAATTTCATAGTTGCTTTACTGATTGCCAATGAAAAGAACATAAAGCCACAGATATTTAATTTATGCAGCTCGTGGCTGCTCCTGCTGGCAGGTCGACTCGACTCGACTCGGATCGGATCGATTGCCCGATCGATTGTATGGAGCAGGTATTCGTATTCGCAGGTGTTAATTGATTTTCATTGGATCGTTGTAATTTGTGTCGTTTGTCGCGTTGCGCGTTGATTCCTTTTACTGCTGCGCGACCTGTTAACCAAATTCTCGATGGCTTGCTGTCGGGTTTCACTCACTCAATTATGAAAGCAATATTATGACAAATTGGTTATCATAAATCTGGAAATACGCACTGAATATCACTTGTGACTTATGTGTGTGTCTGAATGGAGTGAATGTATGAATGGAACTGCGCTTCAGCGGCGAGCTGCTGCAGGTTTTCTTAAGATTTTTTGTTAATTAAGCTGTATTTCATGTCGAGATACATTTATGAATAAAAGCGACCAAGCCAGCCGAAATACAAAAAAAAACACAAAGCCCAAAAACAGTTGCAAAAAGTTGAAAAATGTTTAAAATTAAGCAGAAAAAAACAAACACCAACAGCAGCAGCAACAACAACAGCAAATGTGATGACACCAAAAGCGCGTCGCTTTTGTTAGGGCGTGTCAAAAGAAATTTCAACAAATAAATTAAAAATTAGCTGGCGGGCAAAAAGAGCGGAGCCAACGAATGAGATTAAGTTGTAGTTGCTGCGCTGCGGCCTTAATCGCTCAACTTGCCAAAGGTCGCACTCTTAGCCAAGCAATTGACAACGTCTCTCGTACTACTGACGTCATGTTAATTTTAGCCACAAAACGCCAATTTTTATGGCTCGAAAGGGGCAGCTGCTGCTGCTGTTGCTGCTGTTGTTGCTGTTGTTGCTATTGCAATTTGAACGTCGCCATCATTCGCAAACTGTCGCAAGCAATTAATCTTTAAAAGCAACAACAGTGAGTTTCAGCTGCTGCAGCTCCGATGTTGCCGCGTTTTTATGACAAAACTTGGCAATCTGTCTAAAATGTTCAACTTCACTCATTTTCAATGGCAGTTGCAATTCCTTAGCGGCCGACTTAGAAGGTCGCCTGCCGTGCAACGCCCGCAACTTGAAGCTGCCCCAGACGTAGACGCAGTCTCAGTCTCGGTCTCAGTCTCAAAACTCAGACGGCTGCCAGACTCACAGAGAGCGCGCGATCGGGAGACGAGCGAGACGAAGCCCGAAGCCTGAAGCCCGAAGCCGATGCGAAATTCATGCGAAACACAAGACGACACTTGAATGTTGCAAGCTGGACAGGCGCACATGATCGATACGAATGCGATCTCTGTCCGCCTGCCTCCGCCTGCCTCCCTGCCCGCCTGCATGCCTCATCCTACTCCTCCGCCTCCGCCTCCGCCTGCCAGTTCCCTGCTTCGTGCTCCTGCAATGCACGCATTAAATTCAAAATGCGTTTCAGTGTTGTTGCTTGGTTTTTTGTGCTCGCGAAGGTTGCCAGCGTTGTCTCTGTGCATGGCCAGGCCAGGGTTGCCATTGTCAGCCAAAAAACACAACAGAAAAAAAACAGCTGCTGCTACTTTAAAGCATTTGATGTGTGCTTACCTCGTTGAGTTAGGACGTTGTTGCTACTGCAATAGATTCTGGCATATTCTGAAAGGAAGAAAGAAAAACATTAGATTTATTAACGTTTCATTTACAAGTGCAATTTCAGCTGAACTATAAAAATGTTTGCTATAAAATTGTGGTAAAACTTTCTAGCAACTTTCGCATGCTTTTTACAACTGGCAGTCAGTTTATGGGCTCTTTATGAGGCAGCTCTATTTAAAGTATATGTATGTTTATGTCTATGTTTATGTTGTGTGTTGTGTGTTGTGAAGACATGACTGTGTGTCATCAAATGTGTTAACATTTTGCTGATGCTCATGCTGTTGACAAATTGTTGAATTGAGCAAAACTCTTTTGCATTTAGCTGCTAATTGCCACAGTAATTAAAGCAGCGCAATCAAATAAACCAAACATCATTAATCAAGCTCAAAAATACTTATGACTGACTAGTTCTACAAAATGTATGAATATTAATGGCACACAGCTATACACACAGACACACACACACACACACACACATCTTGAACGCTCTACAACATTATTGCAAACGTTTTTGTGATTTGATTTTTTTTAGCTCAAACGCAGACTGCGTGGCTTTGGCTTTGGTTTCAATTTGTGAGCAGCTCATGAATTTTTCAAATTTTTCAAATTTATTATATTGACAATGTTTTTGCATATACTTGCGCAACATGTTGCTGGGCTAAGGTGGTTGCAACATTGCTGCCGTTTTGCTGGGCCAGAAAGTTGCCAGCTGGACATTGATTGATTGTGTGTTTGGCAATAAATGCAAAATTAGTAGAAAACCGAAGCGTTGCCACCCACCAAAAAGCAAAACGGCAAAGCAAAAAAACACAGTTAAACAGTTGCCGGTGGCCAATTAGTGGGGCGTGGTGGCAGCCCACCGAAAACGGTGGCCATACAGACAACAAAGGCCTGCAAATGCCGACCCAATGCCAAGCGCAAACTCCAGAGTCATGTTACACGGCTGATTAATGATCGTGGCTAGTTTTAAATAAATTATAATATTTAACTCATTAATTATTTGAGCTGCAGTAGCAACCAATCAAAGGCCAATCAAATGCCAGAGCCAAGTGACAACATAAAGTGGTTACTGGTTGTTGTTGCTGCTGTTGTTGCTGTCGTTGCCATTTTTGGTCAACATCAAACAATTAACAATTGTTTTAATGTGTGCTATTATTTGCTAATCATTTAGCACAATTGTCAACAAACACTGAGCTGCATTTGCATTTTGTGTTTGACAATTGAAAACGATTATTGTTGCTGCTGCTAATTGGCTTGTTGCTGGCACAAATGCGACATGTTGCTGAGACTGCTGAGACGGCGACTGCAACATCGACAGCGAGAGCAACAGCAACAGCAACCCTTGTAACCGCAAACAGCAACAGTAACTGTGTCTGTATGTTCCGATGTGTGTGTGTGTGTGTGTCTGCGGCTGCTGCTGGCATTTGCCACCTGTTGCAATTAGGCATGCAACATGGCATGTTGTTGCGGTTGCTGCCAATGCGGGTGTGCAAATAGGCAACAAAAACAAAATATATGCACAAAAAAAAGCACAAAATTCATGTGCCACATGAACAGCAGCTATTTATATGGAATGGCTACCGCAGCAACAGTTGCTGCTGTCGCAGCTGTGCGACCTTAACAAATATGCCGCCCCGAAAACTTGTTTCTAAACATATATCTCAGCAATGTTGCAGCCAGCCAGCCAGCCAGCCAACCGATTGCTGTCCGCAGCGATATGAATTTATTAGCGCAACAATTTTCAATGTTCGGTATTTCTCAGCTTTTCAGCATTTGAATTTTCAGCCGCAGCTGTGTGCCGCAAGCTGATAAACTCTGGCTCCGGCTCTCGCTCGGGGTCTGGCTTATCGCGCACCCACAACAACAGCAGCAGCAGCAGTCGCGGCAGCATCATCAGCGCACGCAATGAAGCTGATGGCTCCCATGGCGTTATCTAGCCATTGAACTGCCCTGCCCGGAGTGGCCCTGCCCTGCCCTGAACCTTGGCCCAGCGCATCTATATGTGCGTAAATTGGTACAAGGCAAAGTTATGTAGCTGATGTGGTTGTTGTTGCTGCTGCTGCTGCTGCTGCTGCTGCTGCGGACAACGCCTACTCAAAATTAAAAATAGAAAAAAAAATGGGAAAAAATCAACAACGAAAAATAAAGCGTTGCCGATAAACATCATTGAGCGTTATTGAAATTGGAATTTCAAATGAGCTGCGTCTATGACTGTGGCAGAGATTCTGTGTGAAAAAAAAACAAACTGTAGCATTTCACTCGTTTAAGTTGATTGTGTTTTTATGCATATCTGAAAACCGTTTGACTTTTGCATTTAAACTTTCAAATGCAATTAGCCACAGGCATAAATTACACACATAGAACTTGCAACTGACCAAACAGCAGCGGGCAGCAGCGATCCAAGCTGTTATTAACATGATTGCAGCGGCTTTGGTCACCCTCCGAACTGAGCGCTGCTACTACTACTATAATGACCAGTGGCTAGGCTAAGTCAGGCTAAGCCAGGCCGAGTCAAGCCGAGTCGAGTCAAGCCGAGTCGAGCCCGGCCCGGCCACCTACTACAATCAACGAGGCGTGCATGCAACTTAGAAATTGCTGCCTGCCTCGCAGCGGCAACAACGGCAGCACAAAATTAGCAGCGCGTGCTAAACAATTGGCCCAGCCAACAAAAACAACAGTCTGGCTCACACCCACACACACCCATACACACACATACAGGCACATACGTATAGACATATACAAATAGACTGTGCATATTGTTTTACAGCTGCACGGCAGCAACATGCGCAAATATGGCGGCAGCAGCAACATTCAGCTCTAGCTTTGGTAATTGCAACAATTTAACGGTCTGTCGCTTTGCTTTTGCGCTTAAGTGTACTTTGGTGCACTGTGCTGTGCCAACTGTATAGCAATACGCTGAAGACTGCCCTGGCATCTTTTTGGGGGCTACAACTTAATCAAAAACTAATTGCATTTGCATACAAGCAGCGTTGCTGCTGTTGATGTTGCTGCCAGCCAGGCTAGCAGTTACTGCGGCTGCTGCTGCTGCCCACCACGGATGTGGTTTTCAACGCTTGGCTGTGTCAACTTTCAATCAAAGTCAACAAAAAAGTACAAAAAACCTACTGTGGTTTACTCCACCAGCAGCGCTTCCTGGCAGCAGCAGCAGCAGCAACAACAGCAACCGCAAGCAGTCAAAAGGCGCTGCTAGCGGGTGCTGGTCAGTTGGCAACTTTGCTCAACCGTGGGAGCGCCAAGTAAATTAAAAAAGAAGTAATATAAGGTATGTATATATATATATATATGTGTATATACATGTACAAGCGAATGAAATACAAGAAAGGTATGGGCTTCAGAAATAACAACGCACATTCTAATTTATATGGCGAACGCCCGCGCAGACTACGCATTTTTGCACGCAGCAACAGCAAGAGCAAGAGCAACAGCAAGAGCAACAGTTGCAGTGGGGGAAAGGCAGTCAACTGACATTCGCGAGTGCCTCAGTGCCACACAGCTGATGGATCACCGTAGATAAGCGAATCTTGCAGATAATCGCATCACTCACTGGCCATGCCAATGCTGCAAGTGTTTCGCCTTCTCAGTTTCTCGGCTTTGCATGCATGAGCCTGAATCTCTGACTGCGACTCAGACTCAGAGTCAGAGTCAGACTCAGGCTCCTACTCCGGCTGCGGATTGCGGACTGCAAAGTGCAGACTGGACATGCAATAATTTTCAAATACAGCAGAGGTAGCTGCAGCAGCAGCAACAGCAGCAGCAGCAGCGGCCGCAGCAGCAACCGGCTCCAGTCCAGGCTGCAATGATGATGATGCATGACAGTGACAGTGCGTTGTAGTTGCTTATGGTTGCTGCTCCTGCTGCTGCTTGTTGTTGTTGTTATAGCTGTTGTTGCTGTTGCCGCTGCATGACATTAAGCAGGTTGCAAACAGACGCACATATGTCTGGACAGTCGCTGTCTGTCTCTCTGTCTCTTTGTCTGACTGTATGTCTGTCTGTCTTTCTGTCCCTGTGTGTCAGTCTCAGGCTGAGGCTGAGGCTCAGTCCCTGTCTCTCAGTCTGTGCAGCGAATTGTGGGTGCCTTTGCAGCATTCTCTGCAGATTACTGAAATTAGCCACAATTCGCCTGCAGTTTCAGTTAGTGAGTGTGTGTCTGTATGTGTGTGTGTGTGTGTGTGTGTGGGACAGGCAAAACTTATTTTCATGCTTTATTTCAGCGCGGGTCTTTTACAAGCGCAACGAAACACAAAATGAAATACAACTTTCAACTGCAGTTTTGCTTCTGCTGTTGTTGTTGTTGTTGCTTGTCTGGCAAAAATCAATTAAAATTCATAGCCAATCGATTTGCGCACACTTGAGAAATTGCAATTGAAAATGCATTTCACACACACACGCACACACACACACAGCCACACTCACATCCACGAAAGTTTTAAAAACATTTCTTTGAACCTTTCGATTATTTTTTTTTCGGGCAAGTAAAATACATAAAAACTGGCGCCAGTTGGGCAAACACAGCGGCTCCAACTGATAAAAATCACGCCGCTTACATCAACAAACAACCAGCAGCAGCAGCACCAGCAACAACAACAACAACAATAACAACACCGATGCTTTTCTCTACCTGCGCTTTGGTGGGGCAAAAAGGGTTTTATTTTTATGTCTAGCCACCGACGCAGTTGCAGCAGCAGCAGCAGCATCAGCATCAGCAGCCACCGCCACCGCCGCCAACGTCAACGGCATCATCATTATCATCATTAAAATGTCAGTTAATAATTTTTTTTCTGCTGCCGCTTCAAAACTTTGAGTGGTTTTTCAGTTTGACGTTTACAACGTCGGCCAGCGGTGTCTGTCCAGTGTCCCTATCCGTCTGGGGCTACCTGACAGGGGGGCTGCTGCGGACTGCAGCTGCTGAGTGTGTTTAAGCTGAAAAGAACTGAAAAACATATCTGGGTGGCCATTTCAATGGAGCAGCACAATACCAGAGTGGAACATATTGGAACTTCGCCTCGAACTGTCAGCTGTATTTCGGCCAGCCCTCGGTTCAATTAGCGGCAGCAAGTGCAGCAAGTTCGTTGCTTAAGTCTTTTGTTTTTGTTTTTTCTGCAAGCACTGTAAAATGTGAAAAATGCTTAAATTGCAGTGCAATATCAACAATAAGTATTAAAGTAGGCAAAGTTATGTTGCTGTTGTTGCTGCTTGTTGCACCTGCACACAATTGCTAATAATTATTTATGCTGGCCAGCCGGCAACTGGCAACTGGCAACCGGCAAGCGGCAAGCGGCAACCGGCGGCTGGAGCAGGCAGACAGAGATGCCACAAGGCAGAAGGCAGAGAAGGCAGTTGTAGAAGCTGCCGCCGAGTGGCATTGGCTACTGTTTCTCACTGCCCGGCAACGGCTACGGCTCATCAGCAGTTAATGACCAGGCAGCCTGGCCACAGCGTCGTCGTCGTCGTCGTCGTCATCGCCATTGCAATCGCCACGTTGGCAACATCATGACTCCATAATTATGCACACAGGCTGCATTTTTGCGCATTGCCTTTTGCTCGTTCGCTCGAGTCGAGTCGAGTCGAGTCGCGGCTGCAGTTTGTGCTGTTGTTGCATTCGCCTGGTGGGTGGAGTCACGCCTCCAAGGCAGCAGCAACAGCAGCAGCAGCAGCTTCACTTGGCCGCTCAACTTTTAATTTAATAATATTTTTATAGGCCGACGCGACAAGCTTGTTTACAAGCGTTCAACATGCAACTTTAAAGATACTTTTAGCTAACCCAATGCGGTTATAAGTTGAACATTGTGTGTGCATGTGTATAGTGTGTGTGTGTGTGTGTGTTGGTAGGGGGTGTGGGGGGTTACTTTGCATTTGCAAGTTGTGGCATTTTGCGCACTTCCTGTCGACTGTCAAGACATGCCAAGTTGTCCTCGTTCAGCTCCTTCTTCTGCGTCACTTCCTGCAGGCAAGCGAAGGCGGCAAAACTTTTGCCTTCTGCTGCAGCCTGGCAGTAACTTTTTTGTTGCCACACGCACGCATTGCAGTTGTTTTGCATTTAAGCTGCTCCCCTTCTGTGGCCTCTGTGGCAAGTCGCAAGTGGCAAGTTGCAAGTGGCAAGTGGCTGCATTTCACTTTTTACTCAACACCCCCAACAGCAGCGACAGCAGCACGAAGGCGCCGCCAACTTGGCCAAGTAATCCACACCAGTCGCTGGCATAAACATGAACTCGTTGTTGTTGTTGTTGTTGCTATTGTTGCTGTTGTTGCTGTTGTTGTTGTTGATGTTGTTTGTTGCTCGCTGATTTTCTGCTCGCTTGCATGCGATTAGTTTGTAATTTGATTGCGACGCGGCTGTGAGCTGCTCGCTGGTAGTTTTGTATCTTTCAGATACATGCCAAGTAAGTTGTTAGCTCCGTTTGAAAGTTCGCCCTGCGCCATTTTCCTTTCGCGTGTTCGCTAATTGAAACAAGTCAAATTTCAGCCTCAAACGACACTAAAGTTGTCTGAAAGACTTTACCAAAAGGGCGATGAACACAAAACGGTTCCATAAAAAATATCTTGCTGTGGTTTACATTCTTCTAGAGAGAGGCTTAGAGCATGAACACCCATAAACTGATCTGGCATTTTCTATATGCATTTGCGACACTTCCTGCTTAGGTTGGTGGCCAACAACAATGCTCGGAAAGAACAACGTCATTGCGGCAGGAATCTTACATAATTGGTTTCTATGGCGCAAATTCTGCTGCATCATCTAATCAAATCAGACCAAGAACTGCATCGGGCAGGCGTAATAACTTCCGTTTTAGTTTCAATTAAATCAATGCCCCGGCTAATCAGAGGCCCCTAATGGGCGTACTGGATGCCTTTGGTTTATAATAAGCGCATTGCATATCCGTTTCGTTCCAGCCAAATCACTGACCCTCTCTCTTCCTTGGCAAGTCATTATCCAAACAGCGGCTCTCCTCCTTCTACTCTGGATTCTACTCTTGCTCCTCCGGACCGCTGCTATATTTTGGGCCCTCCGACAGCCTCGCGTGTGTGTCTCTGAGCGAGTGTGTCTATGTGTGTGTGTGGACCAGTTTGACAGGTGTTTCTTGCGCTGACTGAAGCTCAATTCTATGCGACGTCTGCGTCTCAGTCTCAGTCTCTGCCTTCGTCTCCATCTCCGTCTCCGTCTCCGTTTGCGTTTCTGATTCTGTTTCTGTTTATTTGTTTTGTTTATCTGCTGGTCGTGTGGCGTCGGCGTTTGAATGCAGGTTGTTCTACTCGTATTTTAAATACGCTCTGACATCAGAGCAGCATCCAGCATCAGCATGTCCAACTTAGTCGTCTTCAGCTGCGGCTGCTTTAATTATAATTTATCTGCCTGGTGGCTCGACAACGACAACGACGACGACGACGGCGACGACGACGACGACATCGACGCAAACGTATCTCAAGTTTTTGACTTTTATCTGCTGCTGAATTGATGAGTATATAATAAGACTTTATTGGTCAAAGCCAAAGCCAAAGCCGAAGAGCCAAAAAGCCGATAAAAGGCCAAAACCATTCGACAAGTGCGGATCGCGCCCAAGACAATCTATACCCTGTACCGAAAATAAAAATAATGGCTAATAAGGTATTATAAACTGGAATCTTACGTAATGCATACAAATCTTCTACTTTGTACTACAGTGTATCTCATATTCGCCATTCGGCGAGTTGGGTCAAGAAATGTTTGCTATAAGCTGTCATGAAAGCTGCGCTTCGGCATTCACCTTTGTTGTGGGTGTGTGTGGAACTGGGACGGACTGCGACTCGGACTGCGTGTCCTTTGTGGCGAGCGTGAGAAGCAACTGCGTCTCCATCCTCGCAGTGTCTCCATCCTCAGCTCAGCTCTTCTCGTGTTGCTTGTCAATGTGTTTCGCTTGTTCGGCTGTTCGCCTGTCTCCGCCGGCTTGCCCCATGCTATTGCAATGCATTTCTGTTGTTGCTACAAATTCTACAAGCAAATCAACAAAAACAAACAACGTGTATGCCTTGGAATTTAAAACTTCACTTGGAGCACACCACATTTCGCTGGGCTGTGGTTGTTGCTCAGCTTGCTGTTGTTTTTGTATTACTTTTTTGTATAAATTGTCAACGGAAATCAGTTTGCCACTCAACAGGCTTCCCTTTTCCTGTGGCCAGCCGCGCAGATAGCGCTCTGATTCTCATTCTGATTCTCCGGCTCTGTTTCATTGGGGTGACAACAACGACTCGACTCGACTCGGACTTGACTTTGACTTTGACTTCCAGTTGAGAGACAAAGTAAATATATGCCTCAACACAAACAGCAAAGAAGAGGAAAAAGTTGAGCTTCTTTACTGGCGTTTGCTTAATATTTTTATTTTTTTCTTCATATTTTTTGATTTATTTATGACCAAGTTTAGGCACACGTGCCAGCATTTAAAAGTCGCTTTTGTAAAATTCGACTCTTTCTTTCGACAATTAGCGCACAAAAGCACACAACAACAACACACACACGCAAACAAAGAAAGAGAGAGAGAGAGAGGGAGAGAGGGAGAGCGGGACAGGTATTGAGACTGAGAGTAGCATAGCCACAGCGAAATATGCATAAACATAAACATAATAATAACTATAATTTGCATATTCATTTGGCGTTCGTTTCCAATCATTTCTTGAGCTCATAAGTCAGCCGAAGGCAATAGACGACTGTTCAGTTCGGCTCAGTTCAGTTGAGTTGCGTTGAGTTGCGTTGAGCTGAGTTTCAGTTTCAGTTGCTGGAATATATATGTGTTAAACATATTGAAATATCATCATTGAAAGGCGGCTGCCAAACTGTAAACTGTAAAATAATCGCGCGACAAATTTATGATTAGTTGTTGGCCAGTTGTCCATTGTTTGGCTAAGGGGAGGCCCTTTTCATTGTGTTCCAGGCCGGCGGGCAGGCAGGCAGCAAATCAAAAGAAAATATCGAAAATGGCTTAGTGACAGTTTCTCAGGTTTGTTGTGTTTTAGGCGCGTCTAGAAGATGACAACAACAACAGCAACTATAAAGCGGCTTACACTTTGTTTACAATGTTGCGTGGTATTTTACAGATTTCTTGTTGTTGTTGTTGTTGTTGTAGTCTTTTTGTTCTCTTGCTGCGTCAATATTGATAATAAATAACAGCCCAGCAACACCAGCAACACCAGCGCGACAACAAAAACAAAGCAGCATTAGAAAGACAACAACAAGCAGCGACTAAAATAACGACAACGTCAGCAGCGGTCACGTCTCAAGTGAAAATGGTTTTTAAGTGCCCCATTGCCTAGTGAAAATTAAACTGTCCCTGGGCACGTCATCGTCTGGCTGGACGCAAGTCAGCGACAACTTCTTTAAGGCAAAGTCTCTCCGTTCTGCAGTCTGCAGTCTGCAGGCAGCAGTCTGTGAGTCTTCAGTCTTCTTCAGCCTGGGCAACCCTTTCGAGCCGCCGCCAAAACCAAAAGTGTCAACTCTAATTGCCTTTTGCTTGGTTTGCCCGCCTCGAAACTCAAACAGAGATTTGGTCATGGACCACTCGAGTCACATCACTGCACACTCTCCTACTCTTCAATTCTCGCCAGCTCTCCTCTCCTCTCCTGCTGCTCTCCTCCGCTGCTCGGCGAAGATCTTATGGTCAGTCCCGCTGTCTCTCTGTCTGTCTGTCTGTCAAATATTTGCCTTGGCATTGCCTGCGCTTGCGCAAATACTAATAAAATTTCGGTTAATTTTTTTAACTTAACACACACACATTTACTTTTATTTATTTGTTTGGAATTTTTTTGTTTTTTGTTTTTGTTTTTGGTTAGTTGCTGTAGCTGTTGTTGTTGTTGGTGGTGTGCACTTGACTGTAATGGATTTGTTGGCATGAAGATATTTTTTTTTTTTGTATTTTTGTCAGCCATTTGCGCTTACTTAAAACAAAACAACAAAAACAACAATAGCAAGGCAAGGCCGGGTTTTTGGAGGCGGCAAACGAAAGTCAAATATGTCAACAACAATGAGAATTACATAAATTAAGCGGCTGCAGTGTCTTGTTAAGAAATCAACATACCAAAACACAAAAACAACAGCAAAAAATATTAATTTCACGTCGCTGAAATTACGAGGATTTATGTACTTAATTAGCAGCGAGGAAGTCAACCGCAGACAGAGAGAAAATCGGATTGAGGGCGATTTGTTTTGTGTGGGGAGACCTTGAATTATAAATAAGGAAATTAAGTCAAAACAAATTATTTAGTTAAGATGTCTTTTGCACACATTTTGACTTTTAGCCCAATGACATTTGCTGAATGTGTAACTAAAAAACTTTATTGGTGATTGGTACGAGAAATAAATGGTGTCAGTTTCAAGTCAAATTAATTCTAAGCACCACAAACCAAATAATAAAAGTACTCTCAATACAATGTCAAAGGTTATTCAAATATTCTCTGATAGCTTTATCGAATTCTCTTCCACCTATTAGTAAGTCGTTCATTACTTCAGTTTACTTTAATAAACAAGCTGTGCTCATATCTTAATTAAGCATTAACATTAGTTCTGCTTTTACTTTTAGCTGTCCAATTGCATATTACAATTATTATTACAATCTTGAGTTTGCATTCGGGACATTCCTCATACGCCATGTGGCGCAAAAAAACTTGTTTAACATTTGCCGAGCACATAAACAAACATTACAATTAATTTTTATGCGACAGGCATTTGTGCTTATAAAGTGCACTAAAATATTATGCGAGGCAGTCCAAAAATAAAAAAAGAGAAGAAAAACTTCAAACGCTGCCACAAAGATAAGCAACGGCCAAGAGAACCGCTCAAGTTGAAAAGTGTCAGAGCAGGGGGGGGCCAGAAGGGAGATGGCTACAACATTCAAATTGGCGACAGCGAGCGCTAAGTGCAGACAGTTGCATGTGCTAAGCGACAAACGGACAGATGGACACACAGTTACAGATAGATGGAGAGAGAGAGAGAGAGAGAGATAGAGAGAGAGGCAAACTAAGTGACCAACTGGGTGACCATTGCAGCCAGCGAGTTGCGTGCGAGCAACAGGTTTGACTATTGGCCTAATGAAGCGCCGCTTTCCGCTTGCTTCTTGCTGCCTTGCCACATGGAGATTATGAGTCAGTTATGGGCTTTATGCAATGCTCGCCTTGCACACTTTACGAGCCACTCGTAAATCTTTCAATTGGCCTAGCCTGGCCGACTGAAGCCAACCAAAGAAGCCAACAACTAGCCACCCACCACTCGAACGAGTGGCTGGCTCACTTATCACTCGCTTATCAAGCAACACCTACACACAAACGTTGCGGCAACAACAAAAAACCAGTGCCAAGTCGAACGAATTATTTATTAAGTATAAATTGTAAAATTCATGAATTGCCAGCCGTTGTGACGTAAATTGAAAGTCGACGTCTATAAATTGATAAAGCTGACCAAGTGTGCGAGTAATTTTTTTGTTATTATTAGTATTTTTGCATTCGTTTCATTCAATTTGTTGTTGTTGTTGCTTTGTTTGGTGGGTGGTCGCAATCTCATCAGTTTTTAATATAAGTCTTTAGATTTTGTTCATATTTCCTATAGATTCATTTGTTTTTTTAATATTTGTTTTTAATGTTAATTCAAACGCGTCGCTTAATCAGCAATCTATGTAGTCCAATGACGTTAATTGAAACTACTTGAGATTAAATAAAAAATTGTTTTCAAATGCGGCGCTGCGGCCGAAGTACTTCAAAAAGTTGAAGGTGCCCAAGTTGTGTGTGGCACGTTTTGCTGTAGAAAAAAAGCATGTGAAATTTGCCTCGCAGCCGCACACATAAGTATTTATGATATGTGTGGTGGTTATCAGTGTGGCTTAATTTAATTTCTATTTTTCTTCCAGTGTGTGGTTTCCCATTAAGAAAAAGAAAAACAGCCCATGCATATTAAATAATCTGCTATATATATATACTCCGAATATATATGACAATGCTGATAGTGCTCGACGCTTTTGACGTAGTAAGGCGCACACTTTGCTTATCACGAGCTGACCAAAACAACAACAAACAACACACAACCAATCGCCTGAGAACATTTGCACTAGCGCTTAACCACAGAAAGAAATAAATAATAATTTTGGAATAAAATTAGGAGAGTTTAGCCAAGAAAATGGCCGACACGAAAATTTGTATAAAATCATCAAGAAACGTGTTGATGGCGTATGTTGATTTTAATAGCAAGCTTACAATTTGAAATTTGAGATTTAAAAAAGTTGTCGGGAATTCGCCGCTGGCTGCTAATTGAAGGGGTGTGATCTGAATCAGTCCGAGTCGGAGATTTGGCTGACTGGCAACGCCTTGAAGTTGTCCCTCGGCCACTGGCACACTAATGAAAAACAAAACGTTTATCAAATGCATGATAACAACGCATGCCCAACTGTCGAAATGGAACCCACTGATCCAAAGCCCCAAATCCAAACACACACACACAAATAACAACAACAACAACAGCAACACAAAACCAATACTCAAATTTGAGTTCGTATAGAGCCCTATCAAATGTCTGCCGCCTGCGAGGTGTTAAACTCTTCGCAACTGTCGCAACGTTCCTCGGACTGTGGCTCCATTCCCCCATTGGCTTCTCTTTGTTTTATTGTTTAACGCATTCTAATTAACAGCTTTAGTTATAGACATTGCCGTGGATCGTCTCAGACCCGCGACTGTCCCGCTTTTTAACGCACACGTGATGATTAAATTTTAATTTTAGTCTTTATATGGCGGATCATTCGTGTGCTTTAAGGTCTCGAACTCGACTCTTGAACCCCACAAAGCAAGCACAACTAATCCAAATCAAATGGCTCCTCAAAATCAATTCGTTTTCA
This sequence comes from Drosophila flavopinicola, assembly GCA_035042425.1. Lineage (NCBI taxonomy): Eukaryota > Metazoa > Arthropoda > Insecta > Diptera > Drosophilidae > Drosophila > Drosophila flavopinicola. The sequence goes on along the minus strand of JAWNLL010000020.1, from coordinate 216,930 downwards.
ATCGTTTAAAGTTAATTAACGCGCCAGAATTTTATTTCAGCTTACACATTCTTAAGTTCTTTAGTTTTTTTTTTTTTGTATTCGCTACGTTTCGTTACGATTCGTTTTTGTTGTTTGCTGCTAATGTTGTTGTTGCTGTTGGTGTTGTTGCTGTTGCCATTGTTGTTTGTTCTGTTACACGCCTTTGTTTCGTTTGTAAATTTATTTTATATATTTAAGTATTTTCATTTTGTGTATTGTGTGCATTTCATTTTGCTCAACGTCTCAATTTCAATGCGCGCTTTTGTTATTGTTATTTGGTTTATATGTTTATATATATATATTTATTTTCTCGTTCTTTTCTTATTTTCAGACATTAAAATTGTTAATTTAAGGCTATGCGTGAAATAAATTAACCAATGAACCGATACACAAAAACGGGTCTCAGAGGGTTTAATACTTTTGCATACCCTGCAAACAAAGCTGTGACAATAAGTCTGTACTCAGAGGATATGGCCATATATACTATCTACACATATATACAATAATATATATATATGTGTATACAACAAATTTAGTTACCCCAAAAACTAGCACATTATCGATCAGTCTGAATGAGGGTGTAAAGCAACTACAGCTTTGTACAGGGCATCTCACAGTTGATCAGTTTCGACTTGTCCTGCGCTTATAATGCAAATGCTGCAAATGCCAATGAAACGCACCGAGGGTGGCAGAGAATTGGCGACGGCTTCGCTGGCGACTGCGGTTGGCGATTTTGAGCCACTTTAAAATGGCGTCGCTTGTGGTGCGGGTGACGGTGACGGTGGAACCACCTCGCTGCCTCCTCGCTGCCTCTGCGCAGGCTGCTTTATATGCCAAACAGTCGCAGAGTCAGTCAGTCGGTCCGACTGTCCGGCAGACGTCGTCGTCGTCGTCGTCGTCGTTGTCTTATAAGGTGCGGTGCGTATAAAGCCAGACATCGACATCGAGTTGAAAACAGAGAAAAAATCACTTGGTACACTCGCGCGACATATTGAGAAATGTGCAATAGCTTAATGCCCATTTAAGGCCTGCACTTTTCATGGCAAGTTGCATTTATCGAGCGATCAGCTCAAACGAGCGATCGATCAACTGTTTAGCCACCAAAAAAATATTAGAACATTTTGATCATTACTCATACGAGCCGTGGCACGCACGCATGCTAATTGCCAGGTGTGATAGCTACTATGATGTGCTGCTGCCGAAAAAGAGTGCACGCCGGCAACAGCAACAGCAACAGCAGCAGCAGCAGCAGCAATTGCTGCAGCAGCCAGAAGCCGTTTATGCCAGCAACATGTCCTAGCGAGAGAGTTGTTGTTGTTGTTGCTGCTGCTGCTGCTGCCGCTTGCCTTTAAATGGTATAAATTACCAATGAATGACATACAATTTAATTGCCCGCTCTAAGCAGCAACTTCTGCCGCATACAGAGCAGCAGTCGCAGTCGCAGTAGCAGTCGCAGTAGCAGTTGCAGTTGCAGTTGCGGTCGCAGTTGTTGCTGGAATTAATTAATATTGCACTTTTGAAGCGCGTGCATACAAATTTGTCAGTTTCGTACTGTGCAACTGGCCGCTGCCCATTTTTATGCCCAAGGTGTAGGCAATTGGCATAGTTCACATTCACACAGTGGCTGGCTGTGCTTTATTATGGCATTTGATGGCAATTAAAAGTCTTTCGCATTAATTGTGTGCAAGTTTCAAGGGCTTGTTGCTGATGCTGATGCTGCTGCTGCTGCTGCTGCTGATGTGCAAGTTGTTGCTGCTGTTGCACGCCTGCAATATGTCCGATTTTGTTTGCTGTGTGCATTTGTGTGTGTGTGTATTTGCAAGTGTGTTTGTGTGTGTGTAAGTGTGTGCCTTTATTGTGCGTCAATTTGCTGGCCACACAATGTCGTTGGTCGTTGGCGACGTTTGTTGTTGTCGATTGACGTCAAACCAAATCACAAGCAGCAACGGGGGCAACAGCAGCAAAGGCAGCAACAGCATCTACATTCGCCTCATCTGGGGGGCTGGTATTGATAGCAATAAGTAGCACTTATCAGTGAGTCAGAGTCAGGCGAGGCCAATGATTTTGTTGTAGGTGTTGCAATGCAATATTATTGACTCAACCGACTCTGACTTACAGAAATTTGAACACCCTCAAGAACATCACCTCTAGGTATTTCTCAAATCTATTCATAAAATATTTTAGTTTAATTGATTTCCTAACACACACTTTATTTAATGGATGGCTTATAGGTATATATATATCAAATGGTATATATACCAGCTGGCCTGTGCTATCTGATATTGCGCTGATTATCAGCAGTTTGCAGTTGCTGTTGCTGTTGCAGTTCGGCTGTAAACTGAGTCTACACCAACAGCAATATTGACAACAAGCGCAATTCGCTATGTAATTAGATCTATAGCTTTTTGACACATTTCAAAAACAACAACAACCAAAAAGAAGAGACTTTCTGCTGAGGCAACCAGCGACAGCCAATTGGCGACGACTGGCGCCTGAGCCTAAAAGACGTTGCCGTCGGCAAAAAAGCCAAAAACTTAAAAAAGAAAAACTCAGAAAGAATAACTCAATTATAAGCATGAAACTCACCTCGTTTGTTTAGGGCGCTTTGCAAGCATTATCCAAGCATTATCCAATAAATGGCAGCTGCCCGTACTTCTTGCTGTTGTTGTTGTTGCTGTTGTTGTTGTTGTTGCTGTAGGCAATTTCTGTTCGCACCACACATTAAATATGATTTGTAATATATGTGTATTTATTTCTTTATTATTATTATTATTATTTTTCTTCTTGTATACTTTTATTGCTATTATCATAAAAATATCACAAACTTTTGCTTATGCGCTGTTCGCGTGTTGTGTTTTCAACAATTGCAATTATGTTTACTATTTTTTTATTGTTATTATTTTTAATTCAAACTTGGTAAGCTTTGCATTTTCATTGCATGCATAAATTTTCTTGATTTTATATATATATATATATATATTTCTTTTAAGACACTTCAATTGCGACTTTATGCACTTATTATTATTGGTATTATTTGAATTTTCTTCTTTGAATTGCTTGTATAAAGCATTTGTGGTTGTTGTTGTTGTTAATTATGTTAAAAAATTTGGCAAGTTTAGTTGAGTGAGAGAGCAAAAATTGAGTAGCTTAAAAATTGTTGTTTGTTTTGTGAATCGCTGCTAGGTACAATTAAGTTGAGAGTTGAGTTTGGAGCAAGTTGAGTGACTAAAAAATTAATCTTTATTCGTTAGAATGCGACGTGCGTGAAGCGTTTTGAATATCAATTAATATGCGATTTTGTTGTATTTGTGTTTTTAATAACGGACGCGTGTTAACGTTTAAAGGTTGTTGTTGTTGTTGCTGTTGTGTTTTGTTTGTTGCCGTTGTTGTTGTTGTTGTTGTTGTTGCTGTTGCACGCGCGTTCGTTTTACACTTCGTAGCCGTGTCGCGTTTCTTGTTGTCGCCGCGTCAACGTGCAAATAACAAATAACGAAAACGTACGAAAAAATTTTCACTGCAACGCAAAGAGATTTTCCCGTCGTCGCTTCGTCGTCGTCGGCATTGTCGTCGTCGTCGTCGTCGCTGGCTTCGGCTGCACCACCAACACTCACGCATACACCAACAACAAGGAGTGTGTGTGTGAGAGTGAGAGAGCGTGTATGTGTGTGTGTGTGTGTGTGCGTGTATGTGTGTCCAACAGAGCAATTGCAATTGCACGCACAATTTTTGGCCACCCGAATAAAGTAAAGAGCAGCTTGCGAGCCTTTGGAATCTTGGCTTGTAGTACTTGGCTTGTACTCGGGCTTGAAACTTTTCAACTTATGCGATAGTACTTCGGCGACGGCGAACGAGTGCGGGGCTCTGATGTTGAACCTGAACCGACACTGCCCAGCAAGACACTGGCGCGACCAGCGGCCTTTCTAAGTAGAATAGGCTGGCAACGACGCAGCTGCTGCTGCTGCTGCTGCTGCTGCCGACGCCACACCAACACCAACACCAACACACACACCAATGCAGCGAGCGTGTGAGTGTATGCGTGTGTTGGCGTCTCATTCGCCGGATAAAGCCGCCTGAGAGAGGGAGAGAGAGCCAGTGGGAGAGCCTGAGACCGCAGCACGTGCAAAACAACATAAAAGCTGCCTGCTGATTTCGCTCGAAGTTGTTTTTGCATTTTTATCTCCCCCACTTCGCGACTGTCAGCTGATGTTGTTGGCGTATGTGGCTGCAACTGCCGAGCTGCTGGTGGGGCAGCTGCTGCTGCTGCTGGTGGTGGGGCAGCTGCTGCTGCTGCTGTTGCTGTTGCCCCCACGCTAGTCGCTAGTCGTTGTAGTTGTAGTTGTTGTTTATGGCTGCGTGGGCTTCTAATTGCTCAAACTTTATACCAATGAGGAGACTTCGTTGCATTTTCGCTTTGCGAAAGCGAGCTCCGAATAGGCGCCTCCCACTTTTCCATTGTTGTTGCTGCCTCGCTGCTTTGGAGCGCTCAAAGCGTTGGAGTTGGATTGGTTGGGGGGTGGCCTACACAGATTGGCGGCGGGCTGGGGGTGTGCAAATGTCAAGTACGGATTATGCAATAAGCACAAGAAGCGAGAGTAAGCCAAATACATATTGTGTTAATATACATATACTATATTATTGACGACTAATCTGACTTTTGAGGCATTTGATCATTTCAAATACTGATGCATAACACATAATTATTGTATTCTAACAAAATATTATATTTGGTGTGCAATTTACCAGTCTTTATATAGTTGTCGCTACAACCTTTAGCTCGTATAATAAAAGCAAGAGTTTCATGACTTACACATAAACTATAATATATATTTATACATATATATAAAATATGAAAATATTTTCATATTTTCTAGTAGCTGAGCATACTTTAAAAAATTCTAAATTAGCTCTTAGGTTTTTTTTAACAGAAATAATATAGAAAATATACCAAATTAAAATGCTTTGATATACAATTCATAAATTTTAAAACTACATTTCAGTATTAGCAAAGTAATATTGTATAAAATGAAATAAGAAACAAAAATATTGTTTTCCCAAAATCATAACTCGACGCCGGATAAGTTTTGTTCGGATAAAAAATCAAATGCGCTCCCACAACAAAAGTCTCTCACTGTACTCTACGCTCTGTCTCACACCACCACTTTACTCTCTCTCACACACACACGCACACACATACACATACACAACACAACCAAATGCCGGCAAGCAACTTCAACGCTAGCGTAGAGCGCCTGAACTTGAAATGCCGATGCAGCGCCAAAGAGAGTGAGAGCAGAGAGAGAGAGAGCTGAGAGCGCGCTCTCTCAGTAGCTCTTACTGTAGTTGTAACTGTGTGCGAGCTAGCGACGCAGCTGCCGACGCTCTGTATCTGTGTGCTGGCACTTGTGAGTGTGTGTGTGGTGTGTTTACAAAACAAAGACCAAAATGAAACAGCGACGAGCCAAAAGCATGCCAAGCACTCACACACACACACACACACACACACACACACAGACACAGACGCTGGCCACGTTTTGTGAATGAACGAATAGTGGCATACCAATACAAGAGCGCTCACTCACACACTCAACGCAATACCAATGCACGATGTGCTTGTGTGTGTGAATTGTGGGCAGGGAAAATAAACGAAACGCAAAACGCGTTTACGCGATTCGTACAAAAATTTTTCGTGTTGCTGCCGGGCAGCAACAACAATAACAGCAGCAGCAGCAGCCCGTTTGTAGGTGTAGCTATGCTGATAGATATACATGTGTGTGTGTGTGTGTGTGTATGTGTGTGTGTGTGCTTTGCTAGTGTTGGTCGCTTGGTGTGAAACAACTACAAGTATAACTTATTGAAATGAGACGACAACGACAATATTGACGATGCCGAGGCCGCGAGCAAATAAAACCAAAATGGTGTAGGCCCAGTTAGCCGACGCGAAGGTGGCCAATTCGCGACAGCAGCAAGAGCAGCGGCAGCAATAATACGAGTACAAACACTGATAGCACTCGTATCTTACGCCTCCGTCGGTCTGGAAGCCACTAACCAATCAACCAACACAGAAACAAACAATTCGCAGCGTTGGCGTTGTCGCGTCGCTGATTTGTTGATGAAGTTGTCGCCGTTGTCGTTTCTGTTTGCTCTAGCTGCTTGTCTTATGCAAATTTGTGGCTGATTTAAGTAGATTTTAATGTCGTAATTGCCTACGCCGAGCATGAGCGATGCCAGCGAAGAGCATCAGCAATCGGAACGTTAACACCCCAGGGACTGAAAGTGGTCCCTGTTCGGGCGATCGCTGGCGGAAACTTTTTTTCGGTCATATTCTTTTTTTGCGCAGCTGCAATGAAATTGACGTGAAATCCAACAGAAAAATGCCTTTACAATCATTTGTGCTATTGCTTTTTGTGTCGGAAATCTTCCCACGGTTGGGCAAGTCATCACCCTCTGCGCTTGGGCATTGTTGTTGTTGGCCCGCCACCACCACCACCACCCGAGCGCAACCCACCACCGCTGATCCTGTCGTGCAACCCCCTAACTTTTGGCGGGAAACGACAATCTTGCAATCTCAGCTAACGTCTTTGAAACTTTGCCCAAACAAAGAGCAGCCGCCCGCGGTCCGCCTGTCAAGAAGCGGATTCGGAGCCGCAGGCAAACCCAACTACAACCCAACCCAGCCCCGGCCCATCCTAAAGCCACCCCTGAGCAGCTTTACCTGAGCACCGCTGCGCATGTCATGCTGCTCCTTTTTCCTTATTCCTTAATTTTAATGATGCTCATTCTTTCGACGACGCATCGTATACATATGTATGTATGTATATCCTCCAGGGCATCAACGCGGCTCACGGCGGGAGGGCAACTGGGGGAAACTGCGTCGCGACGTCTTGACGCGTTTTCGACGCGACTTTCTCAAAGCAATGCAAACCTCGGCTAGGAGGCCGCCACAGAATTCGCAATTCTCAATTCGCAATTCTCAATTAAAAACGCCAACATTGCGCCAATGTTAACCACAATTTGGCGCATTGATTTGCATTGATGCAACTGCAGCGACGAACACAGCAATAACCATAAAAGCAAATGGCATTGTATCACCTCGATGACGCCAACAGCCAACAGCCAACAGCTCGCCAAGAGTTTGCCATTGCCGCTTTTCACGCAATGCTCAGCCTGGGGGTCAACTGCAATACGACTGGCTGCTCTAACTCCCTGCCCTGAACCTGCCCGTTACCGACTCCACCGGCTCCACCGGCTCGGCTACCGACTCTCAGCGTTGTCGCCGCCTTTTATGCGCCAATTAAAAAATCTAATTTGCATGCGAATGCGCAGCTAAGATTCAGATTCCGACTCTGATTCTCACGGATAACCAGCGACTGCACGGCACTGGAACGTTTCAACAAAAACACGTGTGTCTTATGATTTATCATAGGCAGCTGCTGAGTCGCAGATCTCAGATCGCAGATCACAGATCATCGCAACTGATGCTCACAACTATTAATTGCAACTAAATTAAAACAGTTAAAAGCAACTCGGAAGATGAGTTAATGTCCCACAATTTGTAGTCGCTGCAGCTGTAAATGAAAGTCCGTCTAAACTTTACTATTTTCGTGACCTCTGGGATCAAATATCATTAAAATGTAGAATGCAATAGAGAATAAATCTAATTCTTTATACCTAGCTCGAGCGATTGTTAGTCTAGTTAGTTGATGATGATTTCGGTTCAATTCATTCATTCATATAGGAAACAATTTCAGAAAGATTTGTATGCTAACTGCTTTAGATATTAAATATAATTATTTTTATTTGTAATCATTTTGAAAAGACTTTTATTTAATTTATGCTAGGTATGTTTATTTTTAAAGTAATTACTTTTGAATAAATACTTATAAATATAATATGAAAACTCAGGCGAATTTCATGTAAGATATTCAGTCAGTTTCTCTTCCCCTTTTCATCTGCCTCTACCTATATTTGCACAACATGCTTGTAATAATACGTTTATTCAAATTCTAGAAGCAAACAATCCTTATCGTTAACATCTTAACAAAATTCTGTTGAAAATCAAGTTCGTTGCCTAAGTCTTTCGTATTACTGCTGAAGGAAAACACCAACGCCAATGCATAATTTATGTTCATGCCTAAATCTGCGGCATTAAAGCCGCTTAATTTTGTTGTACAACACGCATTTAAGTCTTAGACGCCTAACAACTCCCACCAAGTAGACAAACTCCATAAATGCTGCTCCCGAAATGTTTTCGACGTTCCCTCAACTATCTCAGCTGCTGCCTTTTGCCAGTTTGGCATAAAATTAACTGTTCATTCAAATAAAAATTAAACTATTGGGCCCGTCTCTCAGTCTGGCTGTTTATCTCCTCTTGTGCTGTGATCAGCGTCCCAAAGAAAGAAAAAAAATGAACTGAGCTTAAACTCATAAACGATTAACATACAAAACACACACGACGGCCCAATCGGTCCAAAGTGAAGCATTTCAATATATAAGCCGTATAATAAAATATAACAATCATGCGATAAAACTCTTTCTCAATCCCAATCACACACACACACACACACGCACTTGGACACACAAATGCCTGCGTTTGCCCATTCACCTGTAAAAGTGTGGGAAAGCATATACCGAAAATCGAAAGAAAAAAAAAAACACAAACTAAAACTGAAAAAACCATCGAGATCGAGATGGTCAAGCAAAAGCTTAGCCCCACAAAATATCAATAGAAATCAAAGTAGAAGGTAAGGCCCAAGTCCAAGAAGAGATAGAAGTTGGAAGTCAAAGCTGAAGCTGATGCTGATGCTGACGCTGACGCTGAAGCCGAAACGCGCCAAAAGAAAACGTTGAAAATTCAAATTAGCTCAAGACTCGTAAATAAAAGATATTATAGCCAATCGAGCAATAAAACCAGTTAATCTCTAAATGTGCTGGGCGCTGAGGAAGCGGCTCGCGACTGGTACTGGGACTTGGACATCAACTGGGATTGGGACTGGGACTGCGACTGGGACTGCGACTCCATCAGCAGCAGCCTCATCATCAGTGGCAACATCGATGTGGCCTATATCTGCGCTTTTACGACAGTCAACCTGCTAGGAAGCAAATCAACAAATCAAGCGTATTTCGGTTAGTATTGCCAACCATCGCCATCGCCATCTCCATCTCCATCTCAAGCTGCATCAGCATTTCTCAGGGCGGGTGTAAGCTGCGCTGGAGAAGCAATCAAATCAATTTTATGCGCTCTCAGCAGCCGCAATTGCTGCAGTTTTATGGCATTTCTAATACAACAACATCAGCAGCAACAACAAGAGGAACAACAAACATCGAGACTCATTCATTCACTTGCTCCGTTGCCCCATTGATGGGGCGTAGACCACAGACCGGAAGCGGCAACAGCCTGCGTGGGCATTCCAAGAGCCACTCACCCAGTGGGGAAGACGTAGCTGGCGGCTGGGGACTTGGGGACGGGGGCCGGGGGATGGGGGGGAGGAGTAGAGCGATTACCAGCGCTTAAAGTTAAGCCACAAATGCATTCGGTTATTAAGCCATTTAAGCGACGTGAGAAAATGCTCAGCATTCAATTGCGCACTGTTCGGCGGATGTTGTAAGTTAGATTAAAAATGGCACAACACCGGAGGGAGTTGGAGGAGATGAGAGTGGAGCTGGCGATGAAGATGAAGCCAGCGATCATCGCTTGCGGAAATTATTTATTAAACACTTTAGGCCAATCAAAACTGGCTGCCTACACAGCTAACTGGCCTGAGCTACCAACTCTCAGCTTCAAGTTAAAACACATTTCTTTAATGACTACAACTGAGTAACTAACAACAAATTCAATTAATTTAATAAACACCGGTGGCTCTACCAGCCAAAAAACAAAACACGAACAACTATAATGCGAAACTTTAGCTTAGCTGGTGGCCTTCACTCACTTAGCAGCCCAATTGCTGTTTAGTTCTCTGGCTTTTTCTCTCTTTGGCAGATCTTTCATTAAGACAAAAGTTTAGTGAATGAAATAAAGTTGGAGGCAGCAGCCTCCTGCTGCCCTTTGTGCCCCATAGTGCTCCCCATCACATGCGTAGACATCGCTGTAGGTAAATCATTTGAAATTTGTCTTCCATGAGATCTTGGCGAGATTGAGGCGTGCGCATGATTAAAGCTCATGTTGGAAGCGTCGACATCGCCGGTGTCAGAGTCTGTCAGAGTCAGAGACGGCGTCGGTGTTTTCGGTACTGTGCTGTGTGTGGGATTCGTCTCTGTTGTTGCTGTAGAGGAAGTGCAAAGTGCTCTGATAAGATCTAAGCTCACAAAAAATTAATTGCCAACGGGCGGCAAACAGCTTCTGACAAATAGGTTAACAAGTTGGGGGCAGTGTTTTATTTTGAGTTTCAAATGTATAGATAGCTGGTAGTTCTATGGAAGTAGGACAACTCAGGTATATTTTGCCTTATCTCTCGTTGGTTTTTAACTCTGGAACATTTATCCAAGTATTTTAAGAGTTTTTAAATAATTTTTATTAAACTTCTACTCCTTTTTTCAAGAGCTTATATTTTGTATATTCATTTTAATGATATTATTAAATCTGATATTATTTTGTATTTACTGCCCGTGTTTATTTTGCATATTCATTTTAATGATATTATTAAATCTGATATTATTTTGTATTTACTGCCCGTGTTTAGTTATATCTATTTTCCCTTTTTTTCTGACTATACCTTTATTTTTCTTTATTATCTCTCTATCGTCTATCTCTCCTTTTAGCTCTTCATTTTATAATATAATTCATAATATATAACTTACTAATTTTAAATAAATATTTTTTCTTTTCTATATTAACCAATTACTAATAGATTTTTTATTGTTTTTTGGTTTGATTGGGGTTTTCTGGGGTTTCCCCAATCCTTGCAACAAATTTTATTTAAATATTTTATATACTTTTAAATGTTTTATAATTTTATATAAGTTATTTTGTGTCGACTGTCAACTGATATGGAACTGTATGTCTGACAATAAATAAATAAATAAATAAATACGTGGAACTATCATTTTTGCCGTTATTCAAATACATTTGAATTTACTACATCGTGTTATTAGTTCAATCTGCCTTCTCGTGCAACATTATGGATTGTGAGCTAGTTTTACAAAGGAGACACAAAGGATTCATTAGTTCCACAGATAAAGCTCATCAAATTCCAGCCAGCTGCTTGCCACCCTTCTTATGGGCCCGCGCCTGGCAATCTTTAAAGCTTTTTTCACCCGGCAACAAACCAGAAGATAACAGTCCCAGGCCAACTGCCGATGGGTAACTGCGCAGAAGTTGCCGAATTCTGAATTTCGATGCGCAGCTGCGTTATATTTGGCTGCTTCTGCGCCGCGGCAAAAAGACAACAGCCAGAGGGTCGGCCGAAGAAGGAGGAGGCTTTTCTTTGCCGCCCGGCCAAAGGAGCAGCCGGTCTATCCTGCTCACAGGGTGGCGGTGGTGGCGGCAGGCGACTGCTTCGGAATGGTTGGCAAAGATGACGCAGTAAATGCGCAAAAGAATCCGGAAAATGAACAGAAATGGAGAATGGAAAAAGGGGTGGTGGGTAGAAGTTGCCGCCCTACCTAAGTGGTATCAAGCCGAAACTCGTTTTCGCTAAATGGACAGGCAGCTGGCAAGGAGCAGAGCAGCGAAGAGGTTTCAGCTCCTTGCTGAGCAGCTTCAGCGTGACACATTGATAAATATGACTGGATTTATAGTCACATTTTGAGTATTGCACAACAAAATTGCTGGGACACATAAATTACGAGCAGCACAACCACATAGACAACCACCCGCCATAGGCCTCTGTATATGCATATGTATAAAGTTCGACTCCGACTCCGACTCGGAGTCCAACTACGACCCGAAGTCGAACCCGCAGTGCAACTCCATTTGCCTCGTATATATTTATGTCATTAAATTTAAGCATTTTCGTTTAGGCCACTCAGCTGGCAACCCTGTGATTAACTTGGCTGCTGCTGCTGCTGCTGTTGCCTCTTGGCCAATTGCATGTCCGGCTAATAGTTGGGACTCCGACTCCAACTCCAACTCCAAGTCCGAGTTATACTGCAAGTCCATAAGAATTTCATATGAAATTATAAGCGCTTTAGTTTTATTGTGCGTTGTCTGCTTTGCTAAAGCGGTGGCGGTGGTGGTGGTGGTGGTTGTGCTGGTGGTAGTGGTGGCCAGTGCCACAGCCATGCAGTGATAAATGTTTCCTATGCCGTGGTATTTCACCCGCGGCAGCAACAGCAGCAGCAACAAAATTCATACAAATGCAAATTTAATTGTAGTCGCAGTGGCATCCACATCCACATCCCAGCACAGTCTCAACTCCAAGTCCAACTCCAAGTCCAAGTCAACATCAAGCTCAGGCTCAAAATGAATGCTTTCAGCATGGCACGCAATTTAAGTGGGCGTGCCCGGGGGCATAGCGTCAGCCACAGCGAAGCAAACACAAACAAAATGTGCCAATTCGTTTGAATTTCTTTAAATGTTTCTGTTTTACATTTTTACATTTTTTTGTGTTTGCGTTGTTTACCTCGTTCAAATGATAAAAATTTGTGCTAACTTTCTGCTTAGCTAACGGTAGCTGCCGCCTTTTTGCTAACCCCGCTAACGGTTCTCCACAGTTGTTTTTTCAGCGTCTGGCCAAGTCGCACGCAATGCGTCTGCTTTGGCATTAGGATTCGTATTGGCGTCGCCCATATGTCATTTCAGGCTGCTCAATTGCCTCAGTTGCCTCAGTTGTTTCAGTTGCCGGCACTTGTTCTGGCCAATCAATTGCTTTAATCGCTGCCCCAGAGCCAGTGCCCGGCTCTAATTGCAGTTGTAATTGCTGCCACAGATGCTGCTACATTTCTGACACCTATTCGCGTGCGTAACCGCAAAGGATCTGGCTGGCTATTTCCTTCTACTTCCTTAATATGTCGACTCGTGCGCTTCCTTCGCATCGTCACACCTTCTCAGCTGTTCTCTCAGATTTGTTATTCCATTGCTGCTTTGTAATTGCAATTGTGCGTGACTTCTGTGTACGGTTTCCTCTTCAATGTTTCGCTGTGTGTGTTTGTGTAGGAGCGCGCCAAGACTTTAGGCAACAGCTGGCAAATTCCGCTTCTGGCTGCTGATCCTGGACAAAGAATGCCGCCGTTGCAATATGTTTGTGTTGTTTGCTTAGAGGTCAATAATCTCTGCTGGGGTGGTTTGCAATTAGGGGAATGCGTGCAAAAATGCTGTCAATAGTGCACTTCGAGAGGTTCTTGTTCTGAGGCCCTAGGCACAAATACCTAAACACACTCTTATAGCAGAAGAAGAGATAAGCATTATATATGAGATATTACGTTGATAGATTCGACGGAGCACTTTATGCTTGCTCCATTAGTTTACCGAGTTAAATTTGCTCCAGATTAGCCCAAATATGTAATGCCGTATCGTTCAATAAAGAGCCGCTGCATTTAGCTTCAAATCTGGCTCGTTGCATCTTCGATATCCATGCCATCACCATAATCTCAATCACTGTAAGCCCCTCTGCCCGCTGTCCCCTTGTCCCCTCTGTTCGCTGCTAATGTCATTAGTGTAGAATACAAATATGCAACATAGGCTACATTCAATGTGGCATGCGGGTGTGTTTTTATTTTCCAGCAGCAGCGGCAATGGCAACAGCAACAGCAGCAAATCAAAGCGAATCTCAAAGACGCTGAAAGATGCTGCCAAAAGTAGGTAGCAGAAATTGGATGTTATTGTATAAGCGGAAGGGAAACACACCGGGCCGTAGATAATAACAATAATAATGATAATGCACAAGGGAACGCGCGCCAAGCGGCCAAAAGGAACAAGAAACAAGGAACGAGGAACGAGAAACGGGGAAGGAGGAACAGCTGAGAAGCGCAGCAGTCAACGAAAGGAACCCAAAGATCGTCTTACGGCAGGGATTTCAGTTTCAGCCTCAGGTGCGAGGGTGTGCACTTTTTTGTCATGCAACGGCAGCAGCAGCAGCAGCAGCAGCAGCAGTTTCTGCATCACTTCCCCATATGCCCGCTCCCTTCCCGCTGGCCATAGCAATTTGTAGCACGTGGCCTATTTGGCCATTGTGACCGGGGCAAAGTTGGCGCCTTTTTTGGGCAGACGGCCATAAAAAGACGACGACGTGATTGCGGGTGCCTCAATTATCTAACCATATGAGTGAGCAAAAGGAGTAAATTGCAAGAGTGGCAAGAGGAAGCGGTAGACGGTGTCGGATATCTGATTACAGAGCTCTGATATTTTGTTGCATGAACTTTGAGTATCGATTGTTAGTCATTCAACACCCACGCGCTGCGGATGCAGGAAGCACTGCGGGGCTTCAAGGCAGCAAAGTGTAGGAGAGACAGGAACTGTGCCGATGTGAGGATATGCGATCTGCATAAAGCCTTGCAATTTCACCGCAATAGCGACAACAGCAGCGACTATTGGCCATTGCCAAAGACGGTTATAATTGGCCCAAGGCAGCGCCAATTTATCAACGCCGTTTGCCATATGTGTTGACAACTAACACACTGAACACTGGACATTGGACACTGTGCTGGAACTGAATGCGATTCCGAATACGAATACGACTACGAATCCCAATCCGATGCTGCAGCTGCAGCCTGCCTGCCTGCAAATACATAGTTGGCATGAAGCGTGTTGATTTCGCACTTTACAGCTTGTAAAACCAGCAATGGCAACTGCCACAGACAACATCAACTGCTGCTGCTGATGTTGCTGCTACTGCTACTGCTGCAATGCTGCGCCAACTATGAAATTATTTTATTTAATAACCAACAACAAACATGAAAATGGTCAGCAATTGTCGCTGTTGGCCAAAACGCGCTAATTGCGCACAAAAAGCTGCGCAGAATTTATTACATTTCAATTATGTATATGGGCAAATGTTGGCACAACCAATTGGCATCGCATAAATCTTAGCAGGCAGTGCTCACTGTACCAGTCATCATCAACATCATTCAACTGCTGCTGGCCTGTCAAATTAACCAGAAACTCAGTCAGCACCAGAAGCTGCTGCTATTTAGTTCTTAGACGCATCATGTTAATGTTCTCAGCAACATGCAAGCAACTGAGCTTTACCAACACTGGTAGCATATTTCTGATTGGATTAAGATGGTCTTGTTTAGGATATTGTCCAGATATTGCATTTAGGGGTAGTTAATCCAAGTGTTTGTTTTCCATTTATAAGGTACATAAGATGCAATGATTAGTTACTTAATGAATATTATAGTAATTCTTTTTAAGATATTAATCACTGTATCAGTCATCATCAACATCATTCAACTTGGGCCTGTCAAATTAGCCAGAAACTCAATCACCAGAAGCTGCTGCTATTTAGTTCTTAGACGCATCATGTTAATGTTCTCAGCAACATGCAAGCAACTGAGCTTTACCAACACTGGACGCATATTTCTGATTGGATTAAGATGGTCTTGCTTAGAATATTTCCCAGATATTGCATTTAAGGGTAGTTTATCCAAGTGTTTGTTTTCCCTTTATAAGCTACATAAGATGCAATGATTAGTTACTTAATAAATACTTTAGTAATTATTTTTAATATATTAATCAATAGTTCGTCTTTGCAACATAGTAGCAACATAATAGTTTCCAGCATATTATTGAGCATTCTTAATTACAACGATAAGTTCCTAAAGTGCAACTGCCAACCTTTTAACGAAACAATTACCCGTACTTGCAACATTTCTACCA
Organism: Drosophila flavopinicola; assembly: GCA_035042425.1. NCBI lineage: Eukaryota > Metazoa > Arthropoda > Insecta > Diptera > Drosophilidae > Drosophila > Drosophila flavopinicola. Next base: position 201,155 of record JAWNLL010000020.1, on the reverse strand, counting down.
CTGCCTGCAACATTTGAGCGGAGCTGAGCGCTGCAACAGTTAAAGCCCAGCAACGTGTGTGGCCTCTTAAAAGGTTGCTAGCAGCAATTGCTCTTGGCTGTCGCTGTTGTTCTTGCTGTTGCTGTTGTTGCTGTTGCTGCTGGCGTTGCCTTTTTGCAGTTGCAACTTTTGTCGTTGTCCGTGCATAAATCGTGTGAAATATCGCATTTCGCGCAGTTTCGCATCGTGTTAACGAGTGTCACATACACACACATGCAGAAACACGCATTTATTTGTCTTAGTCTGGCATTGTTGCAGTTGCAGTTGTTGTTGCTGTTGTTGCTGTAGCTGCAGTTGTTGCTACTGCCCAACTGCTTAGCTGGCAAGTGCTTGTCACTTGATTGCTTTGCATGCAGTTGTTGTTGTTGTTGCTGTTGCTGCTGTTGTTGCTGTTGTGTCCTCTGTGTGTATATTTGCATATATTGACAGCGCTGTGTGATAATGCTGTTGACATTGATATAGCTCTGAGACGATGCCACAACTATGGGCCATATTGTTACTGTAGTTGCTGTAGCTGTAGCTGTTGCTGTTGCTGCTGCAACGCCCACCAAACAATTGACAGTCAACAACATGCCGCAAAGCTACGAAAAAAAAGAGAATAAAACAAAAAATGGACTATGGCTGAGGCAGCATCAGCTTTTGGGACTGCGGCAATCTGATAAAGTTGCGGCTGTTGCGCATGCGCATGTTGCACGCCTACAAAATCATGTTGCACGTCAATTGCATTGCTCGCAAAATGTGTGTGCGCTGTATGAGTTTTTTTTTTTTGTATAGTTGTTATTGTTGTTGTTGTTGCTGCTTTTATTTGTATGCTTATTTAAATTCTGCAATGATTTTTTCAAAGTACTCTTCGGTACTCGGATTGCTTTTCAAGGCCGCCCCGTGCGACGTGTGTGGCCATAACTTAGCAGGGGGAGAGGCGGCGGCAACATGTTGCTGACAGACGGCAGCCAGAAGGCGGGCAGCAGCAGCGACAACAACAACAACTGCAACACCAACGCCAAAGCCACAACGACAATATCGAATTCCGACCGCTGCTGCTGCTGTTGCTGCTGCTCTTGCTGCTGCTGTTGGGCGGCAATTGATTCTTAAAAACGCTGACATCTTACATGTTGCAGCAACATGTTGCCGCATGCTTACCTGCTTGCGAGCAGAGATTTGCCTACGTAGTTGTTGTCGTTGCCAGTCGAAACAACGTTGACAAATTGCTACATATGCTCTGCAAACTTGAAGAGCATCGCATTACGCAGAGCAAACGCTGCTGCATGGCGAATACGAATACGCGAGTACGAATACGGCAACGGAAATTGAAAATTACTTAAAAATTGCAAAAGTTAAACGCCCACCAGAAGCAAAAGGGTACGAGTAGGTAGCACGGCGTTGTTAGTAGTACAATAATCCTTGCCGGGCCAAACTAATAATCGCATAATACACGTTCCAAGCTAATGATTAACTTGCATCATTATCGCACAAGATCTGCGCACCAGCAATTGCAGCAGCAGCAACAGCAAACGAACGAATGAAACAGCAAACGAACGATCGGGTTCGAGCTGAGTTGAGCTCGGGGTTTGGGTTGTTTTTTGCTCCGATCTTGAAATTAGCTGCTGCCGTATCTGCAGAAGCTGTTCCGATGGGCAGGACAACAAAGCATCCTGCACTTTTACTCGTTTCATTGAAGAAACGACGCGCGTCCAGTGCCCGAGGCAAAGTTGATGCTGCTGCTGCTTCTGATGCTGCTGCTGTTGCTGCTGCTGCTGCAATCTGCTTTTATTTTATGCGCAGCGCGCTTAAAAATGCAGTCAACGTCTCTGAAGCTGGGCTCCAGACGGCGCAGACAGGAACCTGCCGCTTAGGCGAAGACCTGACGGCCCCAAAAAGGCAAACGGCCCGACAGCAACTGCCAGAGCAGCAGCAGCAACAGCAACAGCATCAGCAACAACAGCAACAGGCACAGAGAACACAAGCAACAAAGCAAACGGCAGCCGACGCTAAAAAATAAGTTTTGCCGAGGGAGAAAATTCACTGCATCCTCCCACTTTTTGCTGCTGCTGCTGCTGCTGCTGATGCTGATGCTGCTACGTGGCCAAGGCGATGGGGCTATTATGTTGCTGTTGTTGCTGCTCTGGAGCCAATCATTATATGCGTTTTTCATACTTTTTTATGCGGGAGTTGCTGTTGCTGCTGCTGCTGTTGCTGCTGCTGTTGCCGTCGCTATTGAGTTGAGTTGCCTGCTAAGAAGTTGCTGCTGCGATTTTTGATTTATGCACCAGCAAATGAGTTCCAGTTTGCAAAAAAAAAAAAACAAAGCAAAATCAAATTCAGGGTAGTAGAAGTTGGTATATCAAAATGCGTGCACACCCACACTTCCGGCTGTAAATTGAATGTGGGCGTGTCATGTGCTGCCCACAAATGGCAAACGGGCAATTGGCAATGGGCAATGGGCAATGGGCCAAACAGCAATTGGAATGTAGCACCGATGTTGTTGCTGACGGGTACCAGCAACAGCCGCATAATTATGCGCATGTTGCAGTTGTGTATTTAAGTTGATGGTTTGGTAGCCAAACATCAAAGTAGCAAGCTTCAAGCTTGGCAAAAACCAAAGAGCAAACAGCTAACAGCAGACCGTCAACAAGGCAGCGTCGTCGAGCGTCGAACGACAAATCGTCGAAAGTTACAGTTTAAGTTGCTGGCTTGGCTTGAGTTGCGGCAACAGTTGCTACTGGTGATTGGCAGCAGGCATCCAAACAGCCAGCAGATAATCAGAATTCCAACATTTTCACCTGTTGCCATTTGCTGCCGCTTGCAGTTTGACATGTGCCGCACATGCCGTTGCCATTTGTCTGCACTTTAATGACGCACCACGTCCAGCATCAGCTTCAGCAGCAGCAGCACTAGCAACAGCACCACTCCAATCCTCGCCTCGGCGGCAGCAATCAGCTAAGCATCTTGGCGCGTTGACAATCTATGCGCATAGTTTAGCATTTACTGTTGGAATTATTGAACCACATGCGAAGTTCGAGTTCCAGTCGCTGACCCACTTGCTCCACCAGCTGATGTCTGCTGACTCCGTCATGGACTGGGATACGGCACTCGGTCGAGCTGGATGGGCCGCGCTTGGGGCGACCGTCATCAATGGGTTACCACCCTTGGCCGGCTCCAAAGTGTCATTAGTATGTTAATTTCACTGAAAATTCATACGCAGCGTGGTACGCCTGCAATGCAATTGCCAATGCGCATATTTAAATGCCTGTTTTGTGTGACTGTTCCGTGGTGCTGCTACTGTACCTATACCCTATGTTCCTCAAGGCGCCACAAGGTTTATTCGCTATTTTCTCATTTTTTCTATTTAATTTTTTTATTTCCGCCATATATATGTAAAAGCTAATTGAGTATTATAGTTAACAAAATATTAAGAAAAAGGTTCACTTTATATAAAAATGTATAAGCTTGAATCTAGAATAATCTAGAATAATCTTAGTTTTCGTCTGATTCGCCTTAAAACTTTTATTTGTCAAAAGGGATAATTGACATTCGACTAAATGACAATCAATAGCTTGTTTCTGTTTTTATATTGTCACCGCAAAGTGTAACAAATTTCAATTCGCTGACCTCCCGCACACACATTGCGCAAAACACATTTGAGACCACAGCAAGGGGAAATTGGGGGGGAAATACGCAACAGCAATAGCAATCAAATGCGTATTTGACCCCTGACTTGGCCCCGGTAAAAAACAAATAAACAACGCAGCAAAAGACACTTGGCAAATGCAAAAAGGGGCACCAACAGAATTTGCATAGAAAAAACAACATTTCCGCCAACACAAAGCGTCCAAGGGGCGCTTGCTTTAGTCGCAGGGGGTGGGTAGGTGGAACGGGGGAAGGGGGGGGGGCTGGCACAATTGTATATATTACAAGTACCCACAGTCACACTCGTGCTCACACTTGTTCTCATACTCATAGCCATGCTCTATCCCGTACTCTCAGCGGGAGGCCTTCGATGGGCCGCACACAATGCGGACTCAGATTTAACTAGAAACTGTACTTTGTGCCAATCGCATTGAATGATGCGGTGCGGTGCGGTGTGGTGCAGTGTGGTGCGACGGTTTGGTCAATTTATGGTCAGTGCCATCATCGCCAGGCATGTGAAAAATGCGTGCAAAACGACAGCGCTGGCCACACTAATTAGTTTGTCTTTTGGCTTGCCTAGAACCTGGCCAGCGGAACGGGGCGGGGCTGCGGCTCAAGTTTGGATCATTGCCGACATCGCCGCCTTGCTGCCTTGCTGCCTTGCTGCCTCGATTGCCAGCGGGCTGCTGCATAATTTAGGTAGCAGAAGCAGCCACCACGAAACGAACGAATTCCTGGCTCGAGTCTGTGGCCAAGTCTCTGGCAGTGTTCATGGCCAGATCATTTTGCCCGGCTTTAAACGCCCACACAACAGAGCAGGGTCTTTCTGTTGCTGTTGTGCTTAATTTCCTGGAATGATTCACTGCTTTGGGCCATGCTAATATTTAAAACTCTAAAGGGAAGCTTGAGCTTTTAGCAGTAATGAAGATTGGATACCCTGTAGGAAACAAATTTCTAGAAAGTCTTAAAAAGTATATGTGAACTTGGTTAGATAGATAGTTGCTTAGACATTCTGGACTAGTATACAAAATATATTTACATTTAAAAATTCTACTAATTTTAATTAAAACGAAGAACATCAAAGCACCCGCCATATCTGCTTAGTCGTGTCAATGAATCAAACATTTGATCACTGTTATGTTGATTCTTCAATGACTTGTCTTCTCTTTTTAGACATTTTCATAATTGGCAATCGAGTTGGCTCTGAATATTTAGCATAATCATATACATGTACACATAGCTACATTTATAAATATAGCGCTATTTTATAAGCACAAACAATGTCAGAGCATACCGGCTGGAAGTCCCATGCTAAGAAGCCGGGATGTTTGAGTCGATTCTTCAACTTACTTAAGCGTCATTTGGGGTGAGTTAGGATGAATCATTCAATGTGTACATTAATCGAATCTCATTGCCTTTAGCCTTGTGCCATACCATGATCCGAAAATTCATCGGAATGTCCAGACACGAATCTCGTAATTAACCTATTACAAATGCAATAATATCATTTAAATAATCACCCAATACTTAGGGATATGGAGGCCTTCATTAATCTGATCAAATGCACCTTTGGAACGGGTGTTCTCACCATGCCCAGAGCCTATTACAATTCTGGCTGGCTTCTCGGTTTGATAAGCACATTTGTGCTTTCTTTCTTTGTGGTTTATACCATGAATGTGTTGGTAGTGTTTACTGTTTACACGTACACCAAATAAATTTGATACGATTTCGCAATAACCACAGCTCAATGACATCAACACGATGTGCAAACGCAATAATATTCCGATGCTCAGCTACAGTGAGGCCATGAATCAGGCGATTTTGGATGGACCCGTCTGGTTGAGGCCCCTTCACGCATATTTAGCGTAAGTCGTTGATTCTCAAGATCAATACGGTTTAAGTTTAAAGTATGTTTCTAAAAGCGGCCAGGTAAACTTTTTCCTATGCATTTATCATTTCGGTGTGGTCTGTGTGTACGTGGTGTTTATGGGCAAAAATATGAAGGATCTGGGCGACATTTATCTCTCATCCGTCGATATGCGCATTTATATGGCACTGTTCACTTTGCCTATAATGCTATCATTCCTCATACGCGATCTCAAGAGCCTGGTGCCATATGCCATCATTGCGAATACTTTCATGTTCATCGGTAGGTTCTGAGGTCAATCTTAGCGATTGACAACTAATTCGTCCTTTTCAGCTTATGGTTGCATTTTTAGCTACTTTTTCGAAGATTTGCCTAGTCTGAAAGAGCGTGAAGCCATTCAAGATTTGACACAGTTTCCGCTGCTCTTTGGCACAATTATGTTTTCAATTGAGGCGGTGGGCGTGGTGAGAGTCAAACACTCAGAAATCTGAAGCCTTCAGCTTATCCTTTTCCTCAGATCTTAACGCTGCAGATCAATATGCGAACACCTCAGAACTATTTGGGAACATTTGGCGTATTAAATCTAGCCATGTGTCTTGTGGTCATTTTCTATGCATCCATTGGGTTATTGGGCTATTGGAAATACGGTGATGAGACATCCGGCTCCATTCTAAGCAATCTGCCCATCAATGAAACGTAACTCGAACAACACATTATCTGCTAATCGTCAATAACCAACTCTTCAACAGCTTGACTCAATGCATAATTGCCATGTTCGTATTGGCCATATTCTTCAGCTACGCACTGCAGGGATACGTGGCCATCGAGATTATCTGGCGGAGCTATATGGCGCCCAGACTGAGCGCGAGTGCCACAACATCGCTGGAGTATCTGGTGCGCATGGCAATGGTGGTTGCCTCCGTCCTCTGCGCCATCTCCTATCCCGACTTTGGGCTACTGCTCTCGCTTGTGGGCTCGTTTTGCCTGGCGCAGTTGGGTCTCATCTATCCGGGCATTATCAATATTTGCGTCTGCTATGAAGAAGGCTATGGACCCTTTAAAATCATCCTTTGGCGTTCTTTGTTTCTTATAGCTATCGGCTTGTGCGGATGCATTACTGGCACTTTGGCCTCATTAACGGCCATATTAGAAAAATATGACTATAAAATCTCAGATTTTGTAAGTTCCCTTTACTTAAACAGGAGCTAGTTAAACAATCAATTAAACTCTAAAATAAATTGATCGATTTGTGTACTTAATATATCTCATATCTTCATACTGATCCTTAAAATATATACCATTTTTTTTTGGGATCCTAGACGTATATTTCCTTGCGCCTCACAAGTGAATGAATAAAATAAATCTACTACTGTAAAGTTAAATTGAAAAAAAAGTTACCTAACTTCTACACTGAGCACTACACTATGGAAAGTTAAGTCTTAAACAACTTCTATGTATTTTGTAACATTTTTAGGACATAAAAGTGTGATCAAGGCAAACGGCAAGGTCAGACCACATTTGGTGTATGTAGCTTTTATAACTTTAAAGCTACCTTAAAAAAATCTAAATCTGAAATCTAAATTTATCTATCACTTTTGAACGAGAAACGATTTCCAACAGAACCACAAACTTAATCTGACAGGGAGTACGAGAAATTATTTTCCTAATATGAAATCTCAAGCTCTTATCCGTGGTTCATACAGACAAATAGACAAGAATATATATACTTTACAGGGCCGGAGATACTTCCTTTGGCCTGTTACATTCACATTCACAACTTCATTCTACCCTTTATACCCATTTTTAATGGGTTGAGTAAAATATATTAAATATGCTGTCTATAAAATAATATCAGCGTTGGCCTTTCTATTATAATAACACTATGAAATAGTCTCTGTATCGGTATTCAAAAATTCTTGTACTTAAAATTTCTTCAGTTAACTTAAAAACTAAATTCTAATGGGTGATGGGTAAGTGTTTTTTGAATAAAAACGATTAACGATTGTTAATCTATAAATTCTCTCTTTCAACAGCGCATATAATCCATATGAGAATCGCAATGTGGAAGCACCGCTATCGTAAGTTGGCCTTCAAATTGGGTTTATGCTCTACTTTGCTTATCTAGCTGCCACATAGAAATCTAGATGCCTTTGTGTCCCTACTGAAGTGCATTATCGGTACTGGAATCTTAGCCATGCCCCTGGCCTATAAATATGGTGGCCTGATTGCCGGTACTGTGATGACAATTCTCTGCACCTTTCTGATTATGTATGGCATGGCACTACTGGTAAGCAATATATATATGCGAATGCTCCCCTCAGTAGAAATAGCTTATCCACCTGACAGATTCAGTGTATGGTGGAGTCCAGTAGTCGCAACAAGGTGGGTTACATGAACTTTAAGGACACAATGGTATTCGCATGTAGCGAGGGCCCATCGTGGTGTCGCTACTGTCGCTATGTATTTGGATTTTTTGTGGATGCAATTCTCTGCTTCTCGCACTACGGTGTTTGCGTCGTATACCTCGTGTTTGTATCGGTGAATTTACAGCAACTTACAGATTATTATGTAGGTCATTTGGATATAAGGGCGTTCTGTGCGATAGTTGGTCTATGCTGCTTGCCATTGTTTCTATTGCGTCTTCTGAAGTATCTGGTGCCCTTCAATATGCTGGCAAATGTCCTGATTTACTTGGGCCTGGCCGCCATTTTCTATTATATTTTCAAAGGCTTGCCCCCAATTGGTGACAAGAGGCTATTTCCAGCTATTTTGGATATTCCCATGTTCATGGCAATTGTTATGTTTGCTGTTTCCTCGGTCGGAGTGGTAAGTCAGCATCTAATTTACCAAGTGTTTCACTGTACATTCGGCTCAAATCGACTGTCTACTACCACAGATGCTGGCGATCGAATCCAAAATGGCAAAACCTGAGAGGTACTTGGGCTGGTTCGGTGTTATAAGTTGGGGCGGTACTTTCACAGTAATCACGATGTCTTTTTTCGGCTTTTTTGGCTACTGGCGCTATGGTGAATATGTTGACGCTAGTATAACTCTGAATATTCCCAGTGATGAAATGTAAGTTTTCCAATGCTAATAATAATTAATAATTATGGTAATAATTCGATATATATGACAGCCCCGCGCAGTTGATAAAACTATTCATTGCAGTCGCCGTCTTTTTGACGTATCCTCTGAGCGGATATGTTCCCGTCGACATCATCATGACCAATTATTTGAAAAAGAAATATGAGCTGGCCAATCCGCACAGGGTTGAATATATAGTTCGCTTTTTCTACGTTATATTGACCACAATTAATGCTATCGCCTTTCCCAATTTGGGGCCACTATTGGCATTGGTTGGTGCATTCTCCATATCCATACTAAATCTAATATTCCCATGCTTTATTGAGATCTGCCTGTATTATCACATTTCGTATGGCAAGTTGAAGTGGAAACTCATTAAGGACATACTTATAATTATATTTGGAACTATTGTGCTCTTCTATGGTAGCTACAATGCCATCTCCGACATGGTTCAAGTGTATGGTGGCACAGAGGTAAAAGCAACAACAACAACCACAACAGAGCAGGCGAATACAACGATTGCCACTGTGCCGCCTGAAGCACCAGCAGTCGATGCTTTCCTATAAATTGGTATAAAGTAGAGATAATCCCTTATCTACATGCATGTAAATTATTATTAGCAAAATTCAGATCGTGGTTAACAAATCTCAGAGTATAGTCTTATATGTATGTATAGTATTACAGAGTTCAGATGTTCATTACAGATGTTATGCTTAAAAATAAAATTGTATGTGAAACAAAGTAGAAGTTTTGCTTGACATCATAAATTAATCGTCAGTTGAAAGGTCAGCTATAAGACAGCGCCGCAGTCGCAGGAGCCACGAGCTCCACCTTCTACAGTGTTCAATGGCCATTATCGATGGCCGATGGCCGATGTCGACATTGGCATTGGCGGTAATTCCCTCATTAGGTGGCGGTCTGGGTAACCTGGCGGACTCTGGCATGTGGCATGTGGCAGGCAACCTGCTTGAAGCTGCAGCCACTCAACGGCAGCGGGAGCAACAGCAACAGCACAGCCTGTTTGTCTGGCAGTCGTCTTCAGGCCCACTTAACGATGCTCCGGAATTTATGCCGATATGGTAATGCATCTGCGCTGGGGCCGCTGGTGCTGCTGGGGCGGCCGGTCGCTTGCCTCATTATGCCATTGATGGACTGCAGTTGAGCGTTTGGATTGCGTAATTTATTGTTTGGGCCGTCGCTTGATAAACTGGTGTTGGATTCCAACATAACCTAAATGGGCAAACGGGCGACAGGCGACATCTGTTTGTAGTTGTTGCTTCTGTTGTTGGCCGGCCGGCCGAACATTTTTTGCCAACGCCTGCATATCACTTTCCGTCAAATCCGCGGGGCTTTGAACAAGTTCAACGTGGCTCACATTGGGGGATTGAGTTGTGTGTCGCATTTATGGCTCTAATTAGCTACGCAAGTCGCATGCAAAGCAACAGCAGCAGCGCAGCCAACTGGCCAACTAGTCGGCTAGTCAGTCCGTCAGCAACTGTTGCTGATCTCTGGCTAATGATTTCCACGGAAATCTGCCACACGTGCAGCTCCACCCATGTGGCGAGTTCGAAAGGTTAAGCAGCGCAACTGGCAGAAAGTTCTGCGTATGCGACGATTGCAGCCAAGTGCAACAAATCATTTCGAGGACCCCAGCCAGCGATCTTCAGTGCAGAGCCAACCAATTTGTGTTCCGTTGCTTTGCCGTTTGTATAAATCAATTGGCCAGCGGAGTCCGCAACGGGCATCCCATATGCTCCGGCAGCTCCAGCCGATCCAGCTCCAAGTCGCAGTCGTAGTCGGTCGCATATCCACTCTGGAGTCTCAGTTACAGTCGCTCTTCGATTTGACAACCCGCTGTGCGGTGTCTATTGGCATGGCCATCCTATAAATTGCCTGCCTCTCTGATCTCCACTGATGCATTATGTGTTTGGACTATGATTTTTCACTTGTCTTAGTGCGTGCGATTCGCGTCTGATTGGTCTATAAATTATAAAGTTTATTGCGCCCAAAGTACGTGTACGAGTATTATTGGCCGGAGGCCACAGGCCGCCCCCGACACTGATGGATTACAAATGTCGTGCCTGCCGTTATCTACCGCCCGACCTAACGCAAATATTGGTTTATCGAAATATTTTGTTGTATTTTTGTATTTTGTCGAAATAAAAATTGTGAGTTATTGGTTACATATTTGCCTGGCGACTTTACTTTCGATTTCTGGATAAATATTTGCACAATTTAACGGTCAGCGGCAGTCGTTTGTTGACTATGGGCTAAAGTCAAGTCAACTCAAGTCAAGTCGATGCGAGACGAGTCAGTTGATTTTGCTGCCCCCAAGGCCTTGACCTGTGGCGAGCTGAGCTGTGCTGCACTGTGCTGCAACGTGCTGCGGCAGCAACATGCTGCATAATGTCAAAAATAGGTACCGGGTACAACTTTTGCAAGAATTGTCAGCCAAGTTGTAGGAGACGAGACACAAAGATGCCGACAACAACGTCGTAGTCCATGGCGCACACTGCACCAAATTTGCAGCCCAGCAACATGGCTGGAAGGTATGTCAGCAACATGTTGTCTAGCAACAACTGACAATTGCTGACTGACTGAATGACTGACTGAATGACTGCATGGACAGGCAATGCCTGTTAGCGGTACCTTTAATTGCCTGGCTGCCCAAAATCCATAGACAAAATGTCAGCCCAAGTAGCAGCAGCAACAACAGTAGCAACTACTAACTGACAACTTTGTTGCAGCAACTGCAGCAACAGCAACTGCAGTCGGCAGCCAGCAGCAACTGCTGCGGCAGCATTAATATTAATTAAATAAACGTTAATTCAGCGCATTAATGCGTAATAAATAATGCCACTTTGAGGCAAAAATTAATGCATAAACGCTACTTATCGCTGCCGACGCCGCCGCCACGCACTTATCTGTGTCAACACAGCGCCAGAGGCAGCAACAGAGGCAGCCAAGTGCTGCTGACAAACGCATTGTCAATAGGCCCGGCCAATAGCTATATAGTAGATCCGTTTGGCAGCAGCCGGGAGCCAGGAGTCAGGAGTTGGAAGTCGGGAGTCGGGAGTCTGCAGCCGGGAGTCGATGGCGCGTTGCAATTACATGTCTGTGACAAGAATTTTAAATGAAAATCACCAGTTGGCGCACTGTGCACAGTGGACAAATGATTCAAACTTTCGCATTACGTGTGGAAAATGTTTAAAACTGTATGCAGCCAGCAGAGGCGCCATGCCAGGAGGCACCACTCAATGCGCTGAGCTGTTCGCTTCTCGATCCTAGCTTTTTGATTCGTTTTGTTTTTGTGCGCTTTGCATGCCCCGCCAGAAGGTGCCTCCGATGGCGGCAAAAACGGCGACGCATGAAATTAGAAAGGCATTATTGCAAATCTCTCGCATTTGAGGTTTATTTATCAGCAATTTGTCAGCAAGTGTTTGGCCAGATGCAGCGGCTCAGATTAAAGTGCCCGTGTCTCCGTCTCCGTCTACTTTCTAATGCAATTCATTGACACACTGCATTAAAGCAATTACAATTACATGAAAATATTGCAAATGGCACTAAGCAGGCAGCCCTGGCAAACCGATTGTCAGTAGGTCACAGGACTATCTAGGGCATTTCAGTTATTTGGCAGTTGGTAAATACCCTTTTCGAGTAGTGCCTACAACATTGGTAGGTTTTTAGAGACTTTACGAACTAGGGATACAATAATTGTATTTCTGAAATAATTTTGAAACAATACAAAATATTTTAAATTATATAGGACTTAAAATCATAATAAAAGCAACTGAGTGTGCTCTAGTCTAGAAGTGTCCAACAAGGATATACTGAACCCAGCTTCTTAACTGAGGCCCACACTATGAAAAAGTTAATCTTAAATAATTTCTGTGTTCATTGTCAAATCTTTATGAAATGTTTTGCGCTTTAAATGGGCAGTAAAATGTCTGGAAAAACTGCAAAGTTGTAATACCAACTTAACTTCCAATTTAAAGCAAAAAAAACTTGCCTGAAATATAAATTTATCAATCACTTCTGAGGCGGATGAGTTATCGATACAATGAAAAAACTTTATCTGACCCGGGAATAGGAGAACTATACTCTAGCTCGTATAGTATGTGAGACCTACGTGTTAATATATACTGACATACAAACAGACAAACAGATAACACTGACACTAACCACGAATATATATAATATGTATGATCTGAGATGCTTCCTTCGCACAATTTCATTATACCCTTTACACACATTTTTAATACTATTAGATATAGTTAAAACTAACAACATTGATTTGGGTTAAGCTATGACTTGAAAGAAAGTAATGTGTTTGTGATCATATTATCATATATAAAACCGCTTAAAAAATTTTAACAAAATATATGCTAATGTTTGAGTAATAAAGAAGCAGTAATACAAGAAAATAAAATTAATAATAAACAATAGCTAATAGCCGAATGCGAAAAGGCTTGAGGCGCATTTAAAAAGCCATTCGCACTGCTCTCAAGTATTTGGAAACAGCTTAAACAGCAACTTAATGCACTAAATCGCTGTTCTCGCTGGCTGGCTGTACCCACGCCTGAGCAGCAGTCGGACAAGTGATTTATAGTGAAACATTTGGCCATGTTGCTGCCAGCCTATGAGTGCATTAGAATTGCTTGCTGGCTGGCCTGGACAGGAGTGGAGTGGAGTGGAGTGGACTGGAGTAGACTGGCCAGGAGCAACATAATTCAGCAGCGCGCCTTTAGCGCAGTTAACAAATAACATCAACTTATTAAATAAAGTTTCAATTCAAGGCAGCAACAAAACTGCAAGACGGCCGGCAAGCAACCCATCTGAGCGAACATCGGCTACCGTACTGTGAATCTGGACATTGGACATTGGACAGCGACAGTGGTTGGAGTTCGCTGCAGGCGCAGCCACAATAAATCATCACATCGAAGGCATGCCCACAGAGTGGGAGCTGGAGCGGCAGAGGAGGTTGGGTGAGGGGAGGCTGTCTGACTGCTTGGGCTGGCGAGTAACTGCGGCCGAGTTATGTGGCTTCATTGTGGACAGAATGAACGCTTTTAAGCAGACAATTGCAGCCTGCGGCGCAGCAGCAGCAGCAGCAGCAGCGGGAATAGGAAGAGCAACAGCAGCAACGCCAACACGGCAGCAGGTAGGCAAAAACAGGAGACTGCGGCTAAAGATTGGTTAGCCACTCTAGCAGCTCCCACTGGCCCATTGTCATTGTTCAGCGCTCACAGTTGCTCCTTGCTGTTGCAGTTACTGCAGTTGCTGCTGCTGCAGTTGCGCTGCTGCTGCTGCTGCTACACATTTTCGTAGGCCGCGCTGTGCACATAAATCATTGAGTTGACTTCAACTGCAAGTTCGAATTGCCTGCTTGGCTGCAATATGAGTTAATTTTTGCAGCACCGAAAGCGAATTTGCGATTTGCGTATTTGTCAACTGCAAATTACAACTTTTTCCCACACGTTTGCCGCCTGCCTGCCCGACTGCCTGACTGTCTGACTGCCTCGCTGCCTCGCTGCCTATCGCAATGTTGACACACAACACATGTGGGTGTTTGTTGCAATTTATGGCACGCCTGGCATTATAAATTTTCTATTAACTCGCCAGACGTCAGCCGGCAACTGGGCGAGAGAGTGAGATTTGCATTGAATGCTATGCGAGGTCCCACTGTCTGCCTCTGATAGCGCATTATCTGTTTAAGGCTTTAATTTTGTTTGCCAAAAATGTACGCAAAATAAGTGCGAGAGACACAACGCCTTCTACGGTCTGACGTCTCTGGACCTGGACCTGGACCTGGACTCGCACCGACTGCATTTGCATGCAATTGACTTGAAAGGCGTTTTGCAGCGACTCGATTCTCGTGAATATCCCCAATGCTGAAACTGCTGCTGCTGCTGCTGCTGCTGCTGCTACTGCTACCACTGCTGCATCTCATTGAACCCGACAAATTGGTCATAATTTTTAGCAACTAAGTAATCCCAATAAACATGGCCTAAACATTGTGCACCTGACATTAAGCTGCCAAGCGCACAACTATTGAGTTAGAGAGGGGACTTACAGTGGGGCAGTGGCAGGAGCCAATAAGATGCATTTATCTGTGCATCGATCAGCTGCAAGCCAGTGTGCACAACTGTAGCGCAACGAATCGATTTGGCCAGCAGTCAAACATCAATTGCAAATTAACAGTAGTTAAAATCCAAATGAATTTGCGACCGCTGCCAATTTATGCAGCTGCCTGCTTATGCCGTTTAATCTGCCAGTTCAAAGGTTGTGCATATACACCTATCAGCTGATTTATGCACCAGTGCTGCAATAACATCAGAGATACAACCAAACCAAACGGATGATGATGGCTAAACGGGCGCCAAAAGGCGCGCATATTCATAAGATACAAACGCAGACAGTCACCGTGTATAATTTTGCTTATTTTTAGCTGTTGATGCGTTTGCTCAATCAGTAAGGCAACGGAGTCTGATTGGTTTTCAGAATTCACACGCTGCGCGAGCTGCTTATCGAGCAACAACAACAACAACAGCAGCAGCAGCGGCAGCAGCCCGTGTTTGCATCCGTCAGATACAATTTTGGACTGTGCACGAACTTTAAACTCTCACTCGAACCGCTGGCCGCCTTGACCGTTGGTAAATAGTAATATTTCAACTGTACACACACACACACACACACACACACACACGCGCGCGGGCAACTGCACATTACGTCACATGCAAAACGCTTATCGCTTAAGTATCTGATGGATACAGAGCTCGTGTACTTGCGTTATATGAGTTCTTGAGCCGCTTCATGCCTCTTTATGTACGTATGTGTGTGTGTGTGTGTCTGTGTTGTTATCTGTGGGTGTAATTTTCTCACGGTTCAGTTTTCAGTTGCTCGGACTTAAATTGCGTTTGCACATTTCCCTTTTTTATATTTCTTTTTTATTGCCCGCTCGCCTTTTCGCCAACACTTTTGTGGGTGATTACGGGAGAAATAAAAACACTGCAGAGCACCTGAATAAATATCTTATAAGCGTTTCGTTTTTCAGCGCTTTATATCACATAATAATTTGATTTCTCAGCTCGCATAAAGAAGCGTGGGAATGCGCTAAAAAGTTGCTGCAATTTCAGACAATTTTCGCTTCTGCTTTTTAAACAGTTATCGCTGCTGTGGTTTGGCAGTTGACTTATTATCATCCACTATCAAGTGCTTGGATTGTTTACGCTTAGCGCAAATAAACATGTGTGGCAAATCTTTTGCACACTAGGTGGTGAGAAAAGTCAACAAAGCGGAGGCGATAAGTAATTATTAGGTGGAATTTTCAAGGTCCATCAAATTAGCGGGCGTATCTATTATTTAGGGTGCTCTATCGCTGTGAACTTTAGGGAATAAGAGGAACAACTGCTATACAGTTTTATCAATTATATGATATTTAATCAGTTGCACACAAATCATTTTACTTAAAAACTGTTTTTTCGGATTGTTATTTATTTAAAATCTGTCTTTAAGAGACAATCATTTCTTGACAATTATATTATTGTATGAGAAATGTATGTGGTGGGAATTATGTAAGAAAAAGCCTGGGTCTGGGAAGGGCAGGTCTAGAGGGTGGAATCGCTTAAGACGTCTTGTTGGCTATTAGTGTGGTCTGACAACCTATCTATATATTTTTGGCTAAATCGCTTTATTTCGTCCATCACCCAAGGAATCTTGAGCTCCCTGTGCAGCTCTTTACAATAACATTAACTTACATTCGAACATATCTGACTCGAAAACCCATTTGTCACAAAAAAGTTCGAGTTATAGAGAACTTATAGTTAATGCCACAAACAAATTTTGATCTTTGGAGATTTAGAGTTTAAGAAGTTCAAGTAAGGAAAGATGACTTTTTACTGACAAATCATGACAAACATGAGTATGCAATGCTTTGAGAACAAACAATCCAAGCATATTTAAGAGATGGTAATATCAAAACAATTATAGCATACTTTTAGGCTGTACTCGCTAAATATTCAACCTGTTATTAGACCTTTACCGCATTAACTATAAGTCAGTTGTCGACATTGCTCATGAGCAAAACAAAGCAGCAAATCATCGGAGAAAGAAGGAAACGAACTATACAGTATATATGTATATTATATTCAATCATTAAGACATTAGAACATGCAATAATTTTATTAGAAGTACAAAATTGTTTGGTCTGATTAAGTGAATTTAAGATTGAATACAAAAACTGTCATTGAGACATATATATCCTTACGAAACCTACTTCATTAATGCTTGATTGATTCAAACAAATTAGATACAAATCATTTTATTTTATTTTATTTTTATACTCTTTTCGAAGAAAATAGTATATTAAGTTTGTCCTGAAGTTTGTAACGCATAGAAGGAAGCGTCTGAGACCCCCAAAAGTTACTGCCAATATGCTTATAAAAACAAAACAAATTGATCTAGCCATGTCCGTCTGTCTGTCTGTCTGTCTGTCTGTCTGTCTGTCTGTCTGTCTGTCTGTCTGTCTGTCTGTATGTATGCAAACTAGTCCCTCAGTTTTTGAGCTATCGCGATGCAACTTTGCACAGACACTTATTATTCAAGGGGACAGCACATTGGTCGGAGCCGGCCGGATCGGACCACTATATCTTATAGCTGCCATACACCTCAAAGTCGGTTTTGGCCATAAATCCGATGTTTTCAAAGCAATTGCCTTAAATTTCCTTGTACACTTGAACATCCTTATAACTCATCAATGGGTAAAATCGCAAATCGATTGAGTCATAAACAGCGAAGATATGCGTCATTAAATATTTTGAAAAAACAGGTGCATATGAGCAAACAAAGTCAAGCACAAGAAAGCTTTTGATAGTCTGCTCTTCAAGCAATTTTGTCAGCGATCATCAAAACGGCTTGTGGCGTAGTGGGTAAAGTTGCGAACTGGTGAGCGAGAGGTCCCGGGTTCGAAACCAGCGGCGACTGGTCATTTATTTTCATTTTTTCTTATTCTTCTTTTCAAATATATAATAACTGTAATCAAATTCATTTGCTTTCAATGGCTTAGAACAAAAACAATGCCACGCGAAAAAACAAAAGCTCAGTATAAATCGAGTTTGTTAGCGATTCTTAAAACTGCTTGGTGTAAGCAGTACAAAGCAAAACAAGAAAGCTTTTGACAGTCTGCTCTTCAAGGGATTTTGTCAGCGATCATCAAAACGGCTTGTGGCGTAGTGGGTAAAGTTGCGAACTGGTGAGCGAGAGGTCCCGGGTTCGAAACCAGCGGCGACTGGTCATTTATTTTCATTTTTTCTTATTCTTCTTTTCAAATATATAATAGCTGTAGTCAAATTCATTTATTTTCAATTTCCTAAATTGTTTCTAATTTTTTTTTCATACATAAAGTAGCTTTAATAGAATAATTCAAAAGAAAAATTTAAATTCATTGGCAAAACCAATGCCACGCGAAAAAAAATATGGATCTCAAATTCTGAATATAAGCTCTCGTATGTTCAGATTAAGTTTTATGACAATTCAATTTCCGACAGCAGCCTTGAAAGGTATAAGAGCAACAGGCACAAAATTTGGTATGTATATTATGTAATGTAGTTTTCACTTTTTGGAAAAACTGAAACTTGTATATTGTTCAATTCGGTAGCACTTATGAATGCTAAGGGACGCGTCCACGAGCTACGGATAGTGAAACGTCCCTGTTTACATGAATACCTTTATATATTTTATTTTATATGTAGGGGTATATGTATGCGACATTAATATCTGCGAATTAAATAAGCAGTCACGGAAAAATAGTAAAAATTGCTTTAAGGTTCGAAAAGAGTATTTAATCTTCGGCACGCCGAAGATAATCCTTCTCCACTTGTTTTTATTAAATTTTATTTGCAAATTATGCAATCGGTTTCTTTTAGGATAGGTGTATATATGTATATTTATTATATCATGAATAATTGAATAGGGCATAAAAATGGGAAAAATCAATGATATTTTAATAAACGAAAAATGTAACAAAACTAACATTTGTTGTGCACATAGAGTACACATTTTTGCTCTGTGTGTGTGTTTGTGTATGTGTGTGTGTGTGTATGTGTGTGTGTGTGTATGTGTGTGTGTTATTTGCTTAACTGTTTGTCTATTCTGGTGTGTTACTAATTTAGTTCAGCTAGGAACTAATTACAACTACTATAACTATGATATATTTTGTTGTCAAAAGATCACTACGTTCACGCAAATCACTTCTAAAAGAATTATCTAAGTAACTTTAATGCCACAATTACGTTTCATAATGCGGCATCAACTTAATCAAATACTTTGTGTGGATAACGATCAAGTTAAGGGGTAGAGAAATGGGTGAAGGTAACTCTACAAGAAAGCTGCCTATACTTTGCCAGAATGAATTTAATGATACTGCGACATAGTTATTAGATAGATGGTTTTAGTTTGAAAATTAATATGTGGATAATGGTATGTGGAAGAGTGCAGCAGAGGGAGAATCTTACAAAACTTTGGTTAGCCCTAAAATTAGTTAAAAACTTAACTTAGATATCCCTGTGCTTAGAAGAGTTTCATTAAAACTAATTTAAATTAAATTAGCATAAATGGTGGGGGCGGCTCACAGCTCACAGCTCACTGCTCACTGCTCACTGCCCTTCGCCCACATGGCTGCCATTGAACTCAGCCTGAAACTCGCGTATGCTCACATATGTGCCCGTTATGAAGCCCACAATGCCGAACATAATCAGGCCGGAGTTCTTCCACAGCCGCCACTTGAAGCGCCCATAGCCCGGGTCCTCGTAATACACAGCCAACTCAATCACCGACGGCACAATCATGCCGAGCGTGCTCAGACAAACGGCTCCGATGAGCGAGATGAACGGACCCAAGTTGGGCAGCGCGACAGCAATGCCACAGCACAGCATCTGTTGAATGGCAATTAAACAGTATAATCAGTATACATTATGGATCAGGTATTCAGTGCCACTTACCACTAGGCTCACACGCATGGCGTACTCGCTTATATTCTGACGTGCAGCAGGAATCTTGCTCTCAATGCCCTTCCACAGAATGCTGACGGGAACATAGAACTGCAGCGTGAAGGTGAAAAATATGGCAATGGCGATCATTAGCTTCACAGATTGCGCCAATCTAGAGCGGAAAAACAAGATAATTAGTTATGCTCGCGAAGGTCATTTGGCTGCAGTTACTCACTTATCTTCAATGGGCAGATTGAGTGTTATACTCGCCTGAGTCTCACTGCCGTACTTGAGGTAGCCAAAGAAGCCCACCAGCGTGTAGAGGCCAATGACCAGGCCCATGCCGAAATTGAGCACCGAGGGGCAGCCAATGAAATGTTTGGGAGTCTTCATGTCGTTCTCCAGGGACATAACTACACCGATGCCTTCCAGGGCGAAGATGACTGTGCCGAAGAACAGGGGCCATTGCACTGGGGAAACGACGCCCACGCGCTCAGCTGGCGCTGGCAGATCCGTAAACATGTAGACAAAGGTTATGACAATGCCCACGAACATCAGGATGTTGGCTATCATTGAGAAGGGCGTCAGGAACTTGAGATTGCGCACCAGGCACATGAACACCAGCGGCGCAGACACAATCACAATCCACATGCGGACGCTGATCGCTGTTTCCATGTAGACGCCGACCACCTGCTCCACATTGGTGGCCACAAACACCAGATAGATGCAGCAGCAGCCAAGCAGATCGATCACCAGAAACGTGTTCACCATGAAGCGTATGAAGCGGGACCAGCGGTTCAGCGCAGCCGGACCATCCAGAAAGGCCTGCTCGGCCACATCCGCGAATCCCATCATTGGTATCTTTCGGCGCCGGCACAGAATGTGGGCACACTTCACCAGTATGTGCACGCAGTAGGTGCACAGGGTGCCCACGGCAAAGGTGGCCGCCAGGCCGAACCACAGGCCGGCATTGGAGAAGGCCATGGGCATGGCCAGAATGCCCGAGCCCAGTGAGCCCTTCAGCAGATGCACGAAGGTTTCCAAATCGCTAAAAATCGAAATTGACTCAATCAATAATTGACATGCGGTGAACAGACGCAGATGTTTTTCATTTTATGTGCATATATACTTATCATATAATATTTATAATATGCAAATCCCGTCCGGCTGCCAAAAAAACAAACAGACGTAAACGTAAGTTGCATCAAAATATTTACGAAAAATAATAGAATTGTGCCGACTGCAATTTTAATGCGTTGTGCTATCTGTTCAGCATCGCATATATTTTCAGTTCAACTTACACATCATATAATCGCAGGCAAACCACAAAACATAAAACAAATCCGACTTTCAATTGTTTCATTTCGTTACTCATTGATGAAACAATTATAAAACGTGAATCAATTGAATTCAATCTGTACTACAATAGAAGCCCATCGGCTAATTCCGTGTGTGTCAAACATAATTTGCCCAACCCAATTTTGTTTGACAGTGCACAATATGGCGCCGATGCCACCACCACCCCCATCCCCATCCCCACCACCATCCCCCTCTCACTCTCTATCCCTCGCCTTTTCTCGCACACATCAAGAGACAACGTTAGATATTTTGTACGGTTAACGAATCGTGCAGCAACATTTCGACATTTGTGTGTTTGTTGTTTCTTCTATTTTTTCGTTTCGTTTCGTTTCGATTCTATTTGCGAATTTACTTTATTTTTAGTATGAAAGCTTTTCAGCTAAAGTCCAAGGACAATGTCAATAGAAATGCACATGTATTTCCGTTTTATTTTTTCCTTTTCGTTGAATTTACAGAAGGCGAGCAGAGAATTCAAAGTCTAGGCAAAGTTCAATGACGTTAATTAATTAGTTAGTCATTGATTTGTCTCGATCGCAGATATCAGCTGTTTATATAAGATAATTCGATTCAAATTGTTTGTTGATGGCATAGGCACGAAATGCGTTACCTAAACTATTACTAAACTTTTGATTTCATAATTAAAGGCAAATATACTTTGTATTTTAAGGATACTATTGCTCACGACTCTTTTAAGGATCTTTGAAAGCCATCCTTGGGAAACTTGATCCTGGTTAGACACTCTAGCAGTTCTTAACATAATACTTACGATGTTGGATGCTCCACCTTGCGGTGCTCGAAGGGATTGTAGTTGCCATCCTCGCCATCATCGCCGCCTTTTTTGCGCGTCAGGACCAGGGGAAGGGTGGAGCCAGCCGCCTGCTGGACTGGCACATCGGCCATGTCGGACCGTATGAACCTGTCCGCGGATGAATACATTTCAAACATTGTAGTTGAGGAATTGTTATCGATGTTCTTGTACATTTTGCACAACGAATGCACAGCGAGTGCACAATATCGAGTGCGGAAAGTACTTGATTCGAATGCGCGCTGTAGCTACGCTAGCTATGGCATCGAATACTAAAATGAAAGGCACTCACTTGGGCTGGCTTATGCTCGCATTGTTCCTGCTGCCGTTTTTCTTCTCGCTGTCGTAGACCGTCACAACCGTCGGAATTTTCTGCAAAAGAGATCGTAGATCGTTGAGCAATCGAGAATGAGAATGAGAAACCGATCAAGTGCAATGAATCAGAGTGCAGAAGAGCGGGCGCTTATGTAAATCAGACAGCTGGCTGGCTGACTGCAGAGAGCTACACCTACATACGTCTGGGCCAAGAACGATCTACGTAGTTGTGAGCAAGATATACATATGCAGTTGTTTTGGCCAGCGTGGGTCGCTCAGCATCAGTGGTTACTTGCTGCTGGATCTGCAACCACATGACCTTGACAATCACAGCGCGCAATGTCAAATTT
The DNA here is from genome assembly GCA_035042425.1 of Drosophila flavopinicola. Taxonomy (NCBI): domain Eukaryota; kingdom Metazoa; phylum Arthropoda; class Insecta; order Diptera; family Drosophilidae; genus Drosophila; species Drosophila flavopinicola. The sequence continues at coordinate 178,724 of JAWNLL010000020.1, read as the reverse complement.
GTGTGCGCCCCACTAAACACGAGTGGATTGAGCAACTTGAGTATGTCTTGTGATGTGTGTTGGTAAACAAAACGCCCGACAATGCAGCGTATAGCGACATTTTTTGGCAGCACACGTCGTATGCGCATTATTCAAGTTCAATAGTCAAACTGTTATGCGGAAGAAGACCAACGATGCGTTCCCACACACTCATACACACACCACACACGCACACACAGACAAACTGAGAAAGCGTATTCTTTCAGTCGCACCTGCTGATCCAAACTGGCGCCACTTAGCGATGTGGTCATTACTGCAGCACCACTCGAAGCCGCCGGCGGTGGACCGCCCCGTTTCAGCGACATTTTCAGCTTCTGGCGACTGAGCGCCGCACTGGACAGACGCGTTTCCCGTGACTTAGGGCCAAAGCTGCTCAGCTCCTGGTCGGGCTGATGCTGATGCTGATGCTGCGACTGCTGCTGACGCGGCGGCAGTGGCGGCTTTCCGGCGGTGGCGTTCAGCTTGAAGGCGTTGCGCTTCACGTGTCTGAGTGGAGTTCGAAATAGAATTGAGGCTCAAGTGATTGAACGACATGCGCGACGTTTGCACGTGCAATTCCAGTGTGATACAAAAGAAATCTGTTCGCGTTCACGGCCAATGTCGTCCGCTTATATGCACTTTTGTGGCCAAAATGAAAAGCGACAGCCACAGCAGTCACAGCAGCCACAGTCGACACTCAGAGAGTTGTGTGCGATCTTTTGCCACTGGGTACACAAATAAATAGTGGACACTCGGGACACTGGCGCACACAACCACAGAACCCGCTGCAGCCGCACTGAGCAGCTATTTTGTGACGGGTTTTGTTCGGAACGAGATTTTTCGGCTGTATATTGTTGGGGTGCAGCAGCGCTCAGCATCACAATTCTCGATGTCGTCATCAGCTGTTTTGCCTGGCCTCTATTGTTTCCTATATGTTCACACGTGCGCCAAGAGAGAGGCGCGCGCGCGGCTTTTAAAAAAAAGCACAATCTCAGCGAGTGCTCCCACATATAAATTGATCCAAATCAGTGCGACGCCGAACGCGACATGATCCGACTAATGGCAAGTGCGCCGTAATAAAACTAATGAGGAAACTGTAAATTTGCTCAAAAAATGTGCGAAAATTATTTACGACTGCAATAACAACAGCAACGCTCAATTCGCATAGACAAAAAACAGTTATTTATTTTCGTAATTTCTTTTTATTTATTCCCCCAGTTTAAATCCGCTGGCCGCCGTCAAATTTAGTTTTTTGACAGCGATTTGGTTGATTAGAAGATTGCAGCATAAATTTACAAATTTACTCAGTTTATTTGGCTGCATAAAATAACGCCAAAAATTTGATATTTGTGTGTTATTTATGCGAAAATCGTTTATTTACAAACAACGAGAGGCAACCGTGCGTATACTTGCTATTTGCCCGAGTGGTCGTGGCACCATCTGTGGGAATGAAATGCAAACTGTTACAACTGCGCCACACTAAACAGCGGCGAATGTCAAACAGCTGCGCGGCGAATTAGGCAACGAATTTTGCGGCGAACTTGACGACAAGTTTTTAACGAACATCGCACCGAATTCAAACGAAGTATATAAAATCCATGTGAAGTGTAAGTTGTATATTTAAGGTTTATAATTTAATAACTGTACTTAATTTTTTTAGCTGTCATCATGGTCGGCAAAAAATAAATAAAACAAGTAGGGAAGGATTATCTTCGGCGTGCCGAAGATTATATACTCTTTTCGAACCTATAGGCAATTTTCACTCTGCCAACTGCACCACTGAAATTTCATAAGCTGTACAAAATCGTTTTGTCGCGTAACATTTATATATTTTTTTGTTCTAAGAATATTTAATTTATTGCCAGTTGTAAAGCAGCTATAAGATATAGTGATCCGATCCGGCCGGCTTCAACCAATGTGATGTCTCTTTGAATAATAAGTATCTGTGCAAAGTTTCATTGCGATAGATTAAAAAACATGGGATATATGGCCGAAACCGACTTCAAGTTGTATGGCAGCTATAAGATATAGTGGTCCGATCCGGCTGGCTCCGACCAATGTGCTGTCCCCTAGAATAATAAGTGTCTGTGCAAAGTTTTATCGCGATAGCTCAAAAACTGAGGGACTAGTTTGCATACATACAGACAGACAGACAGACAGACAGACAGACAGACAGACAGACAGACAGACAGACAGACAGACAGACAGACAGACAGACGGACATGGCTAGATCAATTTGTATTGTCATTCTAAGCATACTGGCAGTAACTTTTGGGGGTCTCCGACGCTTCCTTCTATGCGTTACAAACTTCAGGACAAACTTAATATACTATTTTCTTCGAAAAGAGTATAATAAAACACCAATTTGGTTCCTTATCATTCAACTAATTGAATTTGATTATGGATTATTCATAATAATAATTTGAGATTATTATTAATAATACTAATAAAATAAGTAATATTAATTCCCGTTTCGCAATATTGTATATGGCAAGCATTAGGACTTCATTTAAAGTACTTTATTTACGACCGATCAATTTGAGAGGTAATAAACCTAAACGACTTTCGCATATGCCAAAAGACAGCTTGACAGTTTCACGCATCAGTTCACAATAGTTATGGACCACAGACAAGGAAATACTAAATGCGCAATTGCATAAGCAAGCAAACAAAAACAGAAAAGTGCAAGCAAAAACAGTCGTTGCGAAATGTTGAATCCATCGACTACAAAACACTCTATTTTCTCAGCGCTCGAGCATACGCTTTGGCCGAGTAAGCCTTCGTTCCCATTTAAGTGAGTATAATAATTGCATACAAACTGCTTCGTATCGGAATTTCGTGCTAAAAATAGTTTCTACAATAGTTTAGACAGCTGGGCTGGCAGAAATTCTGCTGCACTGTAGCGCCAGTTAATCTCATAGCCGCTCACTCCGTCCGTCATTCAGTCAATCAGTCAAGAGTTTTGTCGCGTGCAACAATACGGTTGCCTGTCCCAGAACTCACTCATTGCGACTCGCAAACTTCGTGCATAGTGCAATAACTACAAAAATACAAAAATAAAACTTTACTGCGCTTGCATTTTTATTCCGCTTTGTGTCTACGGTGCGGGGCTTTGGCGGGTCAAGAATTTGTGCTCGCATTCAAATGGCGGCGGCAGCAGCTACGCAAACAGATCGAGCAATATGTCTAAAGAGTGCAAAAAACAAAACTCGAAACATGTGCGCAAAAGAATAACAACAGAAATGGAACCCCAAAGCGGACTGCAAGCTTCCTCTTCCTCGAGAGCGGAGCACTCAACACGTGTCATTGGTGCGGTTCAAGTTCAATATGGCGACAAGTGCCGTTACTATAACGAATTGAGAGCTGCAGCAAAGAGACCGAGCTAAAGTGTATAGCAATAGGCAATAACAATAGAGCTGCTCCCTATGATAATTTTGATTTGGCAATAAATTCTTTGCATTAAGGCGAATGATTTATTCTTTGTAGTTTTGATAGATAGCATGTGAGAGTACTCTATTCGGTAGTGCCCGACTAGGAGATACCCTAAACCCTGACATAACATGCATTTATAGTTGCATATTTGTATATTTTTTGTCCGATCTTTGTGAGATTTTTCGGACATAAAACGGACAATAAACAGTGTTAGCTAACCAAATTGCAAGTTCATAACTAACACTTTCAGGCGGATGGTAGGACGGTAAATAGAAAGTAAAACATTCGTTACATGTGCATGCTATACATCTATCGATCACTTTTGAATGGATCGAGCTATCGATAAAAATATACTTGATCTGTCCAGGAACTACGAGAGCTTATATTCCAAATATGATATCCGCGTATTCATAAGACGGACTTACACACAGACAGACATGGCTAGATCGACTCGTCTGTTAATACTGATCAAGAATATATATATACTTTATGCCTGTTACAAACTACCCTTTTTATACATTTTTAAAGGGCTCGGGGTATGAAAATACTACTCAAATTAAATTGCATAGGCATGCGATGAGAAAAGCTTAAAATAGCCGGGCTAACAATTGTCAAGTATACTCAACTATGGATTCCCTACAATAAAAAAAAACTGTATATACATGTATAAGCCGAAATTGTCCACATTCAACGGAAATACATATTCCTGTGGCTTGAAACTAACTCCTTTAAGTTAAATACTATCAATGCCAATGATATTGAAATTAAATTCTTTTGGAATAAATTCAAAATTTAAGGCATATAAACTTAAAATCATAACAATAATGATTTCAGATTTAACTATGATATTATACAGTGATGTATAAGACTAAACCTTGAGCAAATTGTAGTACAGTAGTGGCTTATAAGACCCGTAACTTTACACAATGTGCATGTTGAAAATATTACGCAAATATTCCCAAGTGTTCGTTATTGATAATAATAAAAGCTGATAAATGTAGTTGTCTATTTAATGTCATTAAGATGACTAATGCAAACCGTTATCGATCATCATGAGAATGTACTTATATATTCATAGTGAAAAGCATGACAAAGTTGGTAATTCAAGAAACCGGCATGCATCAATCATTACGTATTCAATGCTTATAGTTTATAGTAGGTAGTCTCCAATGTTTACAATTCGATAGCGATAGCAAGTGCTAAAAGCAGCACAGATAGCAAAATCGCAGATTGCCAAATATTTGCAACACAAAATCGGAGTGTAATCTGAAAACGTGATATTACAAAATGCGCGGCAATTGTAAGTAATTGTTGTTGAGAGTGGACCGCCCTTTTTGCATGGTATGACGAAATCGGAGCCACACTGTCCCCTACTTCCGCACCACCTCCTCCGCCTCCCCGCGAGTGCAATGACTAAGTTAGAAATTTGCACATTCGCAGGCGTACGGCTGTGGCGAACATGCATTCATGTACATTTCTAATTAAAACTGTCAAGCCAGAGCTCTATCGTTCTGCGGCTCTGCTGGCTCTCGATAGTTTCGACTGCATGCCATTGAACTTACATAAGCAAGTGGAACGGAGCAGAAACAGAAGCAGCAGGGAAACGAAATCGAAAACGGCAATAGCAGCACAAAACAAAAAGCAAACAAACGCCAACAATTTGTAGCGGAAAATTTTTACAAAACTGGCTAAAATGCAAGCAATAAAAAAAAATAAACGCAGACAAAATGTACATCACGTGGCCCCCCAATGACAGGGTGAAGGGGCTGAAGGGGCCAGCAGCCTAGCTCAACTCAACTCAGCTCATTTCTAGCGAAAACTGTCAGCAATCAGTCAATGCAAACAAGTCGATTTATGGCTTGACCCGCTTCCTCCCAAGTATTGGCAAATGTCATACGGGGCGTATGGGCGTATCTGAGAAGCGCATTGGGGCGCCTGCTTATGCATAGATAAGATATGAAACGGGCTAGAGAACTGCACCAAATCAAAGGGCTGCAATTTTCAAATAGCATCAGAAACAGGCGGCAATCAGAGACAGCGCTTATTGATTGCCAGCTGAAACCGCTGTGATCCAATACAAATTGTATATACTCGTATCTAGATAAATCGGGAATATTTCCAACTAAGAAATTAGGGAAGTTATGCGACGCTCGGCTTACCTGATGCGATAACATAATGTGTGCCGTTGCAGTCAGGTTTCAAGTGCAGAGACGCTGATGCAACAAAGCATCGAGAGAGAGAATGAGCAAGTGAAGAGAGAGAGAGAGAGAGAGAGAGCGATAGAGTCAGAGAGTTAGAGTGAGAGGAGTTCAGCAGCGCCAATAATTGCATTACAAGTGCCGAGAGTTTGGTCACACTTCCAGAGCGCGACTTTAATGCTTATGGCATGGAAAATTACCAAATGCGATCGAATTTTGCGTTGTGCCATTTAGAGAAAAGCAAACGCAGCAAATTCATCGAAGGCGCTTGCGCAGCAGCATATCGTCGAACCGACTGAAAGACTGACTAACTGACTGACTGACCTGACTGACTGGCAGACGGAATCTTCAAATCAAAGTACAACATGCCATAACTTTTCTGCACATTGCCAAGAAATTATAAGCGTTCAGCTCTAAAAGTGAAACCCTGAAAAACGCTGACGCAGTAGGTAGCCGAAAGACGACGTCGACAATAGCGGGCCATAGACGGTTAGTCAAATGCCCTACTTCGTCCCCTACCGCATACCCGCACCGCACCGCACCGAATTCGAATCGCAGTCAGGCAAACATATAAGTGCAAGGCGCTCGAACAGGCAGCGGCGAATGGAAAATTCCACTGCTCATAAAAAAAGAGAAGAAGAGAAGGCAACAAACATTAGCAACAACAACAGCTACAACAACTATAGAGCGAATAGGCGTCGTTTGACTCTAGGAGCAGCGGTGAGGGTGGAAACGTGTGTGTGTGTGTGTGTGTTACTCATAACGACAACAACAACAACAGGGACAAACGAAACTGAATCGAAAACATCCCCGAAATTAGACTTTAGTTTTGCTACTCCTTAAATTGTTATCAATTCAAACAAAGCAAATGATTTTCATTTCGTATGAGCCAATTTGTCCGTTAGTCGATCAATCAATAAAAACAAACAACTAACCCCATTTAGTTGGAGTGATTAGTATCTAATGACAGTCTACGGAGTACTTGTATCACATGTCCAAACATGATTCACATTCTCCAGCAAATCAGCAAGATCTGTTTATAAGCACCGAAAATTCACGGCGAATCAGCAATAAAAATAAAAATTTGATATGTTGTTAACGTCTAGCTGAACAGTTTACTGAACCTGCTCATGTAATTAATAAACAATCAACAGTTAACCAACTGTTAGCTGATAAGAAGGAATATATCTAATTAGATCACAATAACCAACTTTAGACAAATCGATGTTGACTGCTTCTCAAGCTCTCTCTCTCTCTCTCAAGCAGTCAGCCATTGAGCATTGAGCGTTGACCCCCACGGAAGGGATTGCCGATTAGCATAGTTAGGAGGCGAGTGTAGGGCTAGTTGGGCTACTTACAGTATATTCCGCCGGTGACAGCGGCGTGCGTGAGTCGCTTTTGTGAAAACTCATTTTCACCGCAGCGAAAATCCTTGGGGGCGTGTTATCCTGTCGGCAATGGCAACCGTCGCGCGTTTAACGTATTTCGTAAACTCTCGGTAAACGCGTTGCGGTGCGTTTTCCAGCAATTTCCAAACACTTTTTGCGATACAAAATAGAATTTAATGTGGAAATTTAGTGCAACAAATTGAGAACTGATTTTATTTATGAATTTTGGATAAAAGATATAATGCAATATTACTAATGCAATTCTCAAGAACTTGCGACCGCTCAGGCTATGAAAAATAGGCAATGCTTTTCTATTTTCCTTGATTTCTTTGTGTCGGTGGAAATTTAAAACGTTGCCAAGACGTTGCAAAGCAATATTCAAAGTTCTGACAACCGCACGGTTTGACAAACAGAACAAGAATGCCAACCTTCGCACAAAAACGAGCGAGTAAAACACCCGATTTGACGGTTTAACGGGCAACAGCAACCAGAAAGAGACACAGAGAGAAAGAGTGAAAGAGAGAGCGAGAGAGTGAGAGAGTGAGAGAGAAAGAGGGAGCGAGAGAACGGGTTTCAGAGAGCGCGCTACGTTGAGAGCCCATTTGGCCGTATAGTTCCGCTTCTGATAATGAAAAGCGCAAACTTCCATCGGAAAGGAAACTTGCTTACCCCCCATATGGGTGGTCCGGGGACTATCCGATATTGTCAGATGGAAATCAGTTCCGCTGCACTTGGACTTATAAGGTATATGCGGCACACACTGCCTTGATTTTCAGAGAGCGCTGCACCTTTCAGATAGTTAAAGTAAACTGCTGTGAATCAGTTAGTATACAAACATATAAATTCGAAACTTAACAGTGTACTAGAGTGACAATACCCTATTAATATTATGTATCCAGTTTAGAGCTACTACATATTACAACATTTAATTGTGCTCTAAAAAGAACTAATCACATTTAACATACTAATATCAATATAAATTGCCAGTTAAGACAAACTAGCTGTCTGGTATAATATCCATCATTATCACTAACATAACTATTGCTATTTTGCTGCAATACACCTTTTTAGTGACTTTCATTACAGGGTAGGAGCAATATGCAGACGCAACAGATAAGGCCACTTGATACATGGAAAAGTCTATACAATATGCATGGCAAATAATGCGCTAATTAATTAGCGATGCCGTTAGATAAGACAGAGCCGAAAAATATAACTAATGGCGTCGCCCACACCCAAACCCAAGCGACCCCAACACGTTAATGGTTGCTCCCCATCGACACCCAGTTTAGCGACCATTTCCAACTGCGCAAAACTTTGTGGAACGTCATGAGCGTCATGAAGTTGCAGTCGCCGCTCCAAGACAAGATTTCCCCTGCTGTTCAAGCGGGAGCGTTTCGCATCGGTTGCTCAATTAGCCGGCAATTGAATTGTGTGGCGTTTACCCCAGGCGAATTACTGACAATTGATTGCCGAAAATATGAAACGTAGCTCAAGGGCCGTCCAGACATAGAAGACAGAAACATATAGAGTTAAATACGTGTTCACATATGGGGAATGTGTGTGTATAAAACAACTGCAAATTTAAATCAATTTATTTAGGTTCTTTGAGGCGCATTTATTCATGTGTAACTGGAAACGTGCCAGCTGCGTCGGGAACGCTGCAAATAACGAATCGATACCGATCTCGTTTAACGTAACCAGTGCAAAGCGGTTCGATTTGAGCATATGGAAATTTTACTGATTTATTTTTTGCTAAGTAAAAATCAATTGAACATGGTGAAATTGTTCAATTTGACCGAGTTTGGGCTTAAATGAAAACTAATCATTCAGAGAGCCGATTGGATTAAAGCGACATTGATTTGAGCACAACCAGTGTCCTTGTAATGACTATTATATTAAGTAAGTTGGCGAAAAACAAATTAATAGAAATTGCTTTAAAATATATGCTTCTTTCCGAAGCAGCGACAAGGTTTCTTAATACATAATAAAGAACGCGTTTCATACTATCCGATAGAACACAAGAAACATATATATCATCTTTAGTTGACCCTAATCATTCAGTATTCATTTTTTTTAATTATTATTCAGTATTCATTGTATTTAAAATTTCGAATGTCCGTTAAACAGCAAAAAAGTATTGCATACCCTTGTGCGCGGCGAGAACTGGCGCCATCTATTGCCTGCAGTTAGCGAACTGAACTATGTTTAAGCAATATTTGTGCTCAACGAATCTGAGTCACTTAACGAAATCTTATAATGCGCCTCTTCAACTGGACATTGCGCATACGCCGCCCTGACATTACTTATTATTTTGACTGTGTATTGTTTATGCTTTCGAATATGTGCTTAAAATTGCTAAATTTATTTGACCTTTGCACAGATTTCAAACAAATTTAGCTGCTTAACTTATGGAATAAAATAGCTAAAACCACAAAATTCGCACACTTGTTGAAGAAATCAAAATCAAGTCGTACTTGAATGCTAATTTACTACAATTCCAGCAAACAGAAATTGTAGCTGGCCTGCAAATTAGTTTTGAGTTGAACTGAATTTTAAGAAATTTGCATACAGATGCATACATATAAATGCATTCTAAATTTAGTCTGACAACCGGTTCTGCACATTTGCCACAATCATTTACAAAATAAAATTTCATTTTATATATATTCAGTTTTTTTCGAATGAGTAACTGGCGAGAGTTGCAAACTGAACAATACTGAAGTTACATTAAACTGAATGATATGGGTATTTGCCATGCGGATGCGTATTACCTAAGCATCGAAGCACTTTTGTATGCAAAACACGCGTGTCAAGTGCTAAACCGACTCACATTGAACACACAGCACAATTGATGGAACACACTTTTAAAGGTTGATGACGTATTTTGCAAAATAAAAATCCCAAATAGAGCGTTTTTAATGCGATTAACCCGCAGCCTGTTGACTTTGAATCGATCCGATCATTTGGAATGCACAGCAGGATTGCTGTAGATTGTTTACACACAGACTAGTTATTTTTAATTAATTACATCCTTCACATCACTTTTGAGTCTCACCTCACCATCGGCTGCCATTTTGCTAGATTAGTAGCTCACTTATATCCAATATCCTTGGTTGCTTCACACCGTAACAATGCGCTGAGTTCAAGTACCGCTATAGAACTGATTTGTAGACGGCACTTTCACTCGCAAAGTAAACGTCGGTCGGTCGCATAGTCGCATATCTGAGTGCGTTGGTATCCGTTGGTATTTTGACCATCATTAGAGTACAAAGTGCTTGGCAACTTCAACGACTAGCTTAGTCCATTCGCTTGGTCATTAATTAAGCAATTTCGCAATCTTTGCGCTCGCGGACAGAACTCTATGCATGTTTGTACCGCTGATATGGCGGCCAACACCAGAGATCACAAGAGCCGATGCCTGGCCGAAGGCTCGTCGGGCCAGTAGAAAGAAAAGTGCTAATTGTGCATCACATGTTTATTTAATTAAAAAAACAATGTATATCCGAAACTGATTAGCCCGAATTGGCCATTTTGGCCATTATCAGTTCTCCAATTTTAAATATAAATGGTAATTTTTGTCCATTATCAGCTATCCAATTATAAATAAAATACTATAAATAAAACTATGATTCATTAAACTGAATCATTGAATTGAACTGTCAATAAGATGATTTATTAAAAAAACAAACATTTTTTAGAGACCTAATAAGTATAGAATTTATGAAAAATTAACTAATTGCAGCTCAGTGATGTTATTCTACGATATTATTATGCTATTTGGAAACAAAGTGATATTTGAATGAAAACTTGTGAGCATTCAATAATGAATAACTCAGCCGGCTAGTTCGAATATATTTATTTATAACTATTGGCACTTTCTGGGAAGAGTACTATGATAAAAACAAGTTTTCTTCTGTTACTTCCAACTTTGCGGAAGCAAACCGTATTGCTGATATTAAATTAACTACTGCCTGCCAGCAGGTCAAGTTTATAAGAAACACACCTTTATGCGCTCTTTTCAATTAACACACATAGCTCTTTACAATCACAATCTCCAGTGGATATGCTTAATTAGAATGGCTGTTTATAACGGGTTACCAATTACATTTTGTTCTACTTTTAGTTGAGTCATTTTGCTAATCCATTCAATGCACTTGAAGCAGCGAGGTTGTTAGGTAACCAGATGGCGGAAAACTGTTCGGCTTCTGCCACTTCTGGGCATCATATAAGCTGTCATTAAGCAAACCAAATATCGTGAGTAGATAAGAAATATAGCCACAATGTCGTTGGCATTGTTTACTATTATATAACTGTCAGCCCAGGCCCAGACAAATGATATACAAACACGCTGTGATGTAAATTGTGTGTTGTATCTAATATTGCATATTCCAGATGGGAGCAGTTCTGTCTGATGAAATCAAATATGAAGGACTCACAATCCGGCGAATAGAATTTTTATTGACTTTTGTATTTTGCCTAATGTTAATTTAATCATGGCGAACCGGGCACACGAAAGAGTTCAATTCGATTAGCTCACAATCAGCATTGATATACGATTTTCGGATTCATAAATATGTCGCGGACAATCAGGCACTGATAAAGCTATTGGGTATCACTTATTTGGGTATTTTGAAAGCATTTAACGAACTTACAGCTCCATTATTGTGATCGGTAGATTTGCCACTACGCGCGGCCAGCGTCATTATCAATCACGCTCCTTTGCACTTCGGATTTGTGAAACAATTAAATCAAGTATACGCCCCGCGTGGCGCTCGGAGCGAACTGTTCGTTGTTTATGGAGCGATTGGCGTGCAACGAATAAAAGCACAAGTCTTACACTACACTTCGTTTTAAATACACAGTTAATGTACTACCAACATACTCAACAATTGAATCGAACGCACTCCATTCAGAAACACTCAAAAGTCGCTCACTTCTCGAGTGAGATATACTTATGCAGCCTGCCGTGCCAGCCAGATATTCGAATTCACATCGCTTTCAGACCGAGATCATTCGGAATACACTTAAAATGCCTGGCAATGGCTGCGGCTTAACATTAACATTGAATATTCGCCTGCCAGCTAAATGGCAATACTTGTCTAGTCTGACACAATTTTGCTGTTTTACTTTTATTTTGATTTTGCTGTTGTATTTGTCGCTTTTATTGCAATAGTCTCAGCGCATATTTGAGACACAGACAGCGAAACGTGCGAAAAGACTCAGAAAAGACGACATATTTTCAGTTACTGAACTGATAAAATGGAGACAAATGTGTAGAGCAGCGCACGCAGCGATTAGCCACTGCTTTGATTACTTATCTCTCGTGTTAGGGTAACCCGAAAACACAAAAAAAACATATATATATAACAAAAATTCACTCAGATTAGTAAGAGTTTTTATTCATTCAGTTCGGTTGGTATGCGGCTGCTAAGATTAAGCCAACTGTTTTCAAAGTTACAATCGTTGAGTGCTAAGCAGAACAATTACTATATGGGTAATGCACTATGGCGCTGTCATAGCTGATGACAACAATGTAATTTTTATGACAATTCTAGTGTTGTTGAGCACAAAAGAGAGAGAGATCCTTAAACTCGATATGTACTTTCTTTGTTTAGTTTTTCAGAGTCCTTAGCCAAACACACCGACTCTGAAATCAGATGCCCAGGTAATATTGAACTGTCGCGAATGCATATGTTAGATTAAATCAATGCTTTAAAGCTATGCTGCTCTCAATTCTCATTTCCTTTAATTGTGATTCTGGAGCGGGAGCAGCATATAAATCAGAATCACCCAGTTTTACAGTTTACAGTTCACAGTAGACCGAGTAACGGTATGCGCAATTTGTTATTTAGTTTTTAGTTGCACGCTAAATTTCTATTAAATATATAATACGTAAAATAGCTGAGATATGAGTATGCCACAAATTGACAATAACAAGGTAATCATTCAATTAGGCCACTACACAAAACCACTTGCATATGGTAGATTATCTATGGGTGGCTCACAGCAAGATTTCAATATCACAATAATAGAAACAAAGAGGCATATTTCAACTATAATAAATACAGTTATCATATAAACATATAAATTTATCATATATTTAGATTGAGTTTGACCTATCAGTCTAGCCGTCGAGGCCAGAGGGCAACTTCGAACGGTTCTCATTTTAAGCCAGTATCCCAAGCTAACGACACGTGTTTACTGTAAAAGCATAGTTACTGGTCGCACAAGTTCATGGCGAAAACAATTTTCAATTATGCATCACTTGATATTGTAATGGAAGTGTTGTTCCTCTTATTTTGTTGCCATATTTATACTCTTTTCGAAGAAAATAGTATATTAAGTTTGTCCTGAAGTTTGTGACGCATAGAAGGAATATTCGGAGACCCCCAGAAGTTACTGCCACTATGTTTAGAATGACAATACAAATTGATCTAGCCATGTCCGTCTGTCTGTCTGTCTGTCTGTCTGTCTGTCTGTATGTTTGTAAACTAGTCCCTCAGTTTTTGAGCTATCGCGATAAAACTTTGCACAGACACTTATTATTCCAGGGGACAGCACATTGGTTGGAGCCGGCCGGATCGGACCACTATATCTTATAGCTGCCATACAACTCGAAGTCGGGTTTGGCCATATATCCCATGTTTTTTAATCTATCGCGATGAAACTTTGCACAGATACTTATTATTCAAAGAGACATCACATTGTTTGAAGCCGGCTGGATCGGATCACTATATCTTTTAGCTGCTATACAACTGGCAGTGAATTAAATATTTCTATAACAAAAAAAAAATTTTACGCGACAAAACGATTTTGTACAGCTTATGAAATTTCAGTGGTGCAGTTGGCAGAGTGAAAATTGCCTATAGGTTCGAAAAGAGTATAAAATCTTCGGCACGCCGAAGATAATCCTTCCCCACTTGTTATTTCTATATTTATGCCTGGCCTCATCATCAAATCAGCATCAGCAGTAACATCACGACTTAGGTTTGACATGTTTTTATTTAAACCTGATTTTCGCGTATAATTACTAGGTGCACTTCGTATTTATCTAATTTTTTTTGCGTGCTATGTGAGCTAAACCTAAAATTGGCTGGCTTTTAATTAGCGTGTGTTTAAGTGATGCCAATGATTGGTATATTTGCGTTTTAGCTAAAAGGTTTTTTTCGCTCGCTTTAAAATACAGTTTTCATAGGGCAGCCAGCGTGGCGGAAACTCTCGATTACATTTATGAGTGTCAACCACTCAAAACTAATACCAAAATCCTGTTTTAATTATGCAACTTAGTTTTAATAAACAACACAAATGAAATTCATAATTTAATTACTTTTTGAGCCGGTTTGCAGCGCTTTGATTGGACAAGAAAGCCATAAAGGAAACCCCAGCAGCTCACAAATTAGCACCAATTTATCATAACGTTTGCAGGCAGCTCTTAACACTTGATGTTTAGCGATAAAGCCATTCCAATGGATAAACACGCTAACCGTCATTAAAAGCACAGGCAGTAGTAGTTGGCAAGTCAATAATAATGTGTGATGTGCGTAGGCAGCAATTGAAAGATGATCAGCTGCTGCAATCCACTGATCTGCATGCTCCAATCATGTTCACATGATTCACTACTATCACCCAGAGCTGACGTCACAGGCCAAACAAGACCAAGACGAAGCTATTGGGGTAGACTAGACTACGTCAGAGTCGGGGCAATGCTTGACCGGTTTCTGGCTGGCTGTAGCTGGATATGGGTATGGGCAAGTGTTTAGCCGGCTTTTGGCTATACTCGTATGGTAGTTGTTTGTTGTTCGACATATACGAAACTGTAACACACGGCGTATGCGCAATGCATGCAAAATGATTGGAAGGCCGCCGCTGTAAATGAAATTTCGCACAAGCCCGCAAATTCTCTTTACCCAAAACCGGTTGCTCGCCTGAGAAAGTGCATTAAGGCACTGCAGTCCCAGCAAAAGCAACAGCAACACCAACAACACGAAATAAAAATGTAAATTGCACATTTTGGCAACAGCCAACTGCGAACTGCGAAAAATTCGGTTACACACAGTAGCAGCTAAATGCACCTTACACCTCAGCTCGTACTGGTTCTTTAAACGCAGTCTTGCCATAGTTAGTCAGCAGCTGTCGAATATTTGGCAACGACTTTTTATGCTTGCCAAGACTGGAAAGCGTTCAGAAAGTGAGTGAGTTTAAGACAACGCTCAAGCGCTCATTGTTTACGTTCATTGTAGATGTTTATTTGTCATGCTATCGATAATGTGAGAGTAAAGAATGCGTATCGAATGTGTACTTAAGTATATATAGGTAATCATGTAGAAAATAAAAAAGGGATTATGGGATCTGATCAGTTGAAGGTAACCGAAGATACCCATGAAAGCGTAATTGAAAGTTGATCCACAAAAGCAATTATGAAAGCAAGTGCCAGTGAAATATTTTGATAACTAGTCAGTATTACACATTAATTCAAATCGTTAGAGCTCAAATCTAGAGTAAGCATTTAATTGTAGTGTTTGTCTCACAGAGCTTTGAGCTTTGAACTACGTACGTCAAATTTAGCCTAGGCGATCATCGCGATCAACAGAGTAGTTAAAAGCTATGTATACATATGTACCATATCGCATCTCTTTTGCTGCTTGCCATCTCTCACTCTCATTTACGCTCTTCTTTTCTCCACATAATTTGGTCCACACACGCATATATATTACGGCGGATTCTATATCGCTTGGCGTTACTTAAAAATTTAGTTACATTTTGTCTGAATGTGCTATTGCTGCTGGTGTTGCTGCTGCTGCTAATGCTGCTGCTGCTGCTGCTGCTGCTGCTACCCCATACCCTGAGAGAACACGTATTCATGAGTGGCTGTCTGCCCGCTGTTATTACAATCGACAGGCAACATTCGCGCACTGCATAAAACCGGTGACCCACGTTGGGTCTGATTTAGTCGTTAGCGCGCGGGCAACGCGATCACATCGTACATTGCAGATCGTAGATCGTAGATCGCATCCGTGAGATTTTGACACCTGCCTCAAGGCGGCTTCTCTGTAACTTCGGCATCGCCTCATCGTCAATGTTTCTATTGAAATAATTGTCACTTGTGCAATATTCCATAAATATATAAGTTTTTGCTGCTACGGGAATATTCCAATTGCCGCCTAACGTCAACGTCACTCTAACGACCAACTGCAATCGATTGTGTTGTTCCAAAAGTTGTTTTCCCGATTCAATTAAAACATTGTTAAATAACAATCTGTTTTTAGGCCCATCGGTAAGTTAAATTTTGTAGCACTTATATCGAAAAAAAAACACGAAATTTCGGCTAATTAACAACGGAAGTGCGACAACATTTGCAAATTACTGAGCGAATCTCGTACCTCTCTAAAAACTCGGAGTCGAGCTTGAGTGCACATTCTCAGTCGGGGCTCTGATTAAGCGAGATGTGTGAGTGAATGAAACTAGCTAAAAAGTTCTTTTTTGTAAATCTAAATTAATTGCATTTCAAATTAGCGCAACAAAGCAGCGAAAATGTTGACGCAAATTATTGATCAAGTGTACGAAAATAGAACAATCAAAACTAACTAGTAGACAGCAGTGAGAGCAACTGTTTATGGCATTAGTTGTTACCGGATAAGCCTTAAGAATATGATCATGAGATGTACTTAAATAAAAAAGTTGTAAAAATTACAATTGCTATTCAATATTGTAAGTCTCTATACGATATGTGTCTTATAGAAATCGGATAAATAATAAAGAGTCTTCTACGATTGTTTGTTGTGTATTTTCACTAACGCTTGCAATTATTTTGTGTGCGTAATTCAAATATAGTTTAACGAATAAAAATCAAAGCAAATCAAAGCAGTAAGAACGTTGCAGTCGGACGTAACCGACTGCATAATACTCTGGGCAAGGGCGTTAGTGGGCGTGGGCGTGGCTTGAGGAAGCTTAGCAGTAATCAATCTGTCGAGTTTGGTGACGTTAGCTCTAAAACTGTGTGAGAAATGGATTTGGTCGATTTTGGGGGCGAGAGTGGGCGTGGCCTAAATGTACCTTCCATGTTTGGTAACTGAATGAGATATGGATTTTCGCGATTTTTGGGGGCGTGGCCTTAAAATATTTATATATATTTCTTTTTTCAAATCTGTATTTCGAGTATTTTGATTTGCGCGATTACTAAGGCGTGGTCGGGGATTTCTAATTCTTATTTCGAATTATTTTTGGAGGTGCGGCTGGTGAACGTTTTAGTGAGCGTGGCCGGAAAGCCCGGGATCCAAATTTTTGTGCAGGTCACGAGCAATATATGTACATACAAAATTTAACGATTCGCTTCAAAGTTGTGGGAAATGTAACCGTCTTATCGATTTAAGATGTATCGACATGTTATCGATTTGCAAGCCCCCCAGTGCACGTGACACAGAACTGGAACAAACTTGATATGAATCTGATATCACATGCATAATAGTCCAAGTCTATATCTTTAATAGCCTCGAGAATACTTGTGCTCATACAGACAATCGGAAATTGCACAAACTCAATATACTATAAATACCTTCGATATCAGAGTATAAACATTGCACAACTCTGAAGTATTGTCTTGAGTTGTAATCTAACCGTAGCTATTGCATGTACATAATCATGGACTTATTCTGACCTGTTTGATATAAATTAATATAGAGATTTGTAATTACAAATATGTCACTTATTGAGGCTTAAATATCATGTAAGCAAAACTTCGGTCGCTGCGAAGCAACGAAAAATTTCCATGATACCCGTTGCATTCCCACATTATGAATCTTGGCGTTTCGAATAGCCATTAAATTAAAATTTTAAATATTTGCTCGTTTTATTGCAAGCAGTGAGTTGAAGCGTGTTGAAGCAGTTTCTGTCGACAGTTGGTTGTGTGGTAAACGCTGAACCGAGCTCCATTTGCTTCTTCAACTAGACAAGTTGGCAATATCAATTGAAGGTATAATATTGCAAATTGTAGCAACAGCAAATGCAAATAAAATTGTTCTTATAAGCCATTAAATCAAACTGAAATATGACCGGGGCAACTATATATTATTTGGTTACACCAACTCAAAGTTCAAACAATTTGCATAAAAATCCTCAACAAAAGCGGAGCAAGGCCAACAACATTTTCAAGCTCAGAAGCTGGTGCTGATGACGAGAAGTCGTCATCGACATGACCAATTGATATTGCACACACCACACCACAGCACACCACACTGACAAATGGCTTTTGAATTCCAATCACAAATAACAACACCTCAAGCACCGCTAAGGCCGTCCAGTAAGCCTGGCGCATTGAACTCGCCCCATTCCCAAAGCCAATTGTCGCGTGCTGATCGCGTTTTTTTAGCAATCGTGTTTTATTATTTCAATTCACGTGCATTACTGCCTATATAGATACTATATCGATTTTGATTCATGGGAATGTTTTGTATTTATATTTATTTTGTGTATTCTTATTGAAAATTTTAAAGGCGAATGCAAATTTGAATTAGATTGTATTGCGCATTTAGCCAAAATCACTTTTGATTTGTGCTTTGTCAGATGGAATTTATTAAACGATATAATGTCTTTGGCAGACATACAAGTTTTTTTTTTTGTTTGCCTCTCTTTTTGGCAAAAGGTTCGGTACGAGTGACAACAACGCAGCCAGTTTGAACCGGTTGCAGTTCATTAATAAAACAAACTATGAAGTTTTTCTTTTGCTTTATTTTATTTAAGTATCGCATAAATTATCGTAGAATAAATTATCTGAAGTATTTCTGCGAATTTTGCTTTACGTAAATCTGGTACAACAAATAGGAAAAAGTGAGTGTGGTGACGTTATTAAAATGCCAAAAGACAAAACACATAAACAACATTAATAATACATACAAGAATGTATAGATTAGAAAGTTCTTAAATGCCACATAGCCAATTTCCATTAGTTTTCCCAATACTCCAAGCTCATATTTAAAGATAATTTCAATATAATCTGCATATGCGTTGTTAACTTGTGATTTTATTACTTTTTTTATTACAATGGAATTTTTTGTAGCATTTGCATTTAAGCCATTCCTCAAAGTGATTTGGCTATATTCTTTAATGACTTCCGCATATCTCAGACCTGATTGCTAGGTACCACACTATCTTGGCAATAACAAAAACAAGCTGTACTTGAGATTATGCATGCATCAGTTCAAGTTCCGCTCCATTCCAATGTGGGTGTGAGAAATGTGGATCTATTGAGAATGATTGTTTAATGAAACCAAAATCTACGCTGCGAGCTCATCAATGAATCAGTTTCGACTGACCTTCAGCCTGAGTTTAGACCACTAGTTGAAATGTTTTTATTTGTACATATATTGTTATGTAACTGAGCGCAATTGCAAATGCTTTGAATAATACACATTGTGCATGGCATGCATGCATTTACACGATTCTACATACGTACATACATACATACATATGTATGTACGTGGAAGTCAAGAAGTCAACTCGTACAATTAGGTATATTTAATTGCATACGACGTTCGAAAGCCGGAAAAATTTGTCACACAACCGCAACGGGGAAGTGTGCTTTGATTTGCCAAAATTTCCATCTGTCGCTTTTGGCAATCGGACACTGAGCGGCTTATCTTGGCTTGGATCTAGTGCCTAATAGCCTAATAGCGGGCAATAAAACCTCAAATTGTGCATGTCACACATAAATATGTTCTAATTAAGGCAAAGGCAAGTGCTATTAGCTCTGGATGCGCAGATAAACACAATTGCTTAGTCTTATAAAAGGGGTAACGGTAACGAAATATGTATGTACATAGCTACATGACAATCACAACAAAGTCCAGTCCAATCCAAAGCCACTCACAAGTGACAGTAAAATTGGCTGCAATTACAAAATGTTAGCACGTTTCATGCACGACAAGTTGTTGACGATGTTATAAACACACACACACACTTGCACACACACACACTCACACACACACACATGTATATACACACAAAATACCGAGTGTGCCCTCATGTGGCTCATCTGCCGGGGGCAACGATTTCCTCACACTGAACTTGACATTGCGCTGGGTCTGCTTTTAATTTAGATATATGTCAGGCTATTTTCAGTTGCATTTGCTTCGCTTAGATAGTTCGCGATCTCTATAGATAGTGTCAGCAATTAAACAATGCTTGTCTGAGTGGTGGCAACGTGACTCGCCTTTGATTTATATGCATTACAAGTGAAATTTCATTGGAATCCTCAGTGTTGTAAAAAGCGTTTCTCTCCTCGCCAGACATGAATAAAAATGGACACAACAATCCGGCGTTCGTCAGCGATCATGTGGACAATGTTAAGCAGCAGAGTAGCAACAAGTACTCGCTGGAGCTGGCGGAGAAGGGTGCCAGCAACAAGGCGGCCAAAGATCCCGACTACAATCCCTACCAGCATCGTGAGGTGCCGCATCCAACAACGTAAGCCCAACTAACCAATCACAAGCGAATAGACAATAAAAACACATGTATGTTTTAATCCTTCACTAGCAACTGGGAGACACTTTTCCATTTGTTGAAAGGCTCTCTAGGCACTGGTATTCTGGCCATGCCAAATGCCTTCCGGAATTCCGGCTACGTCACGGGCTCCATAGGCACCATTGTGATCGGATTTATATGCACGTACTGCATACATCAATTGGTCAAGGCCGAGTTTGAGTTGTGCCGGCGCAAGAAGGTAAGCTCGTCAGCTTTGTTTTCATGGTATTTATGGATTAATGTTTGCTTTTACCTCTTTATAGGTGCCCAGCATGAACTATCCGGCTGTGGCGGAGTCGGCCCTGACCGAAGGTCCCGCATTCTTCAAATCCTGCGCACCCTACATTGGCACCGTGGTAAATGTGTTCCTGCTGATCTACCAACTGGGCACCTGCTGCGTCTATGTGGTCTTTGTCGCGTCCAATATCAAGTCCATTGTGGATGCCATCTATGAGACGAATGTGGATGTGCGCCTTTGCATGATCATCATATTGATTCCGCTGATACTCATCAACTGGGTGCGCCAGCTCAAGTACCTGGCACCCTTCTCCACGCTGGCCAATTTCATAACGTTGGTGTCCTTTGCCATCATTTGCTACTACATCTTTCGGGAACCCGTTACCACCGAAGGCAAAGATGCATTTGGCAAGGTGGAGAACTTTCCGCTCTTCTTTGGAACAGTGCTGTTCGCTCTGGAGGCCATTGGCGTCATTTTACCGCTGGAGAATGAGATGAAAAGTCCACACAAGTTTGGCGGCTCCTGTGGCGTTCTGAATGTGTCAATGATATTGATTGTGTTCCTCTATGTGGGCATGGGCCTGTTTGGCTACCTCAACTATGGTGCTAGTGTGCTGGGCTCCATCACCCTCAATCTGCCTGAGCATGAAATGTGAGTTAACTGTTGAAATTGCTTGTGAATAAAGGCGATGACCCATTCCCTTACCTATTGCAGTCCTGCTCAGTGCGTCAAGGGCATGCTGGCGTTTGCCATCTATATTACACACGGCCTGGCCTGCTATGTGGCCATCGACATCACCTGGAATGACTACGTTGGCAAGAAGCTGGGCCCACAGCGTAACAAGCTGTTCTGGGAGTATGCGGTGCGCACGGGTCTCGTCCTGATCACTTGTAAGTTGCTCCACATTAGCTATCGAACGTTTTTTAACACCTTATTGCCCTTTCAGTTCTCTTAGCCGTTGCCATACCCAATCTGGAGCTATTCATTTCGCTCTTTGGCGCTCTGTGCCTATCCGCTTTGGGTCTGGCCTTTCCTGCTCTGATTCAGATATGCACGCACTGGTACCACAGAACTGGCATCAGCAAGGCTTGGCTACTATTAAGTGAGTATTCGAGCAACAACACATATCCAGTTGAGCTTTTTTTCAACCATTCATTTGCAGGCAACTTTGTGCTGATTATTGTGGGCATTCTTGGTCTGGTAATTGGCACGTACACCTCTCTCAAGGAGATTGTCCTCACATTCACCGAGTAATTTGTTATTTTCCAATTGTTTTTAGTCATAGCATTTTTTTCCCCTTCGTATTTGTCGCAACGCATTTCAGTTGTCGTACAAGCAAAGTATTATGCACAAAATATGCAATACAAAATCGGTAAACATTCTCAGCACGCATGACAAATGGGTTCAACAAAAAAAAGAAAGAAATTGCGGGGGTTAAGACAAGGGGTTGCATGTGTAAACTACTCTTTTTATAAAGTTCAACTTGAATATTTGTATAAATTTATCAAATTTGTGATATTTTTAAGCATTGTGCCCAAAAAATTTTAGATACACATATTTAATGATATGTTCGTAATTTAAACAAACTGTATAGATTAAGTTCTAAGTCGTATCTTTATAAGCATTATTTAAAATACGATAACAAACAACAACAAGCAATAAAAACGATTTTGCCATATTATAAAATCAAAAACAGCTCAAGTGTTCACAGTATTCATAAAAGCCTTTAAAGCCAGACACAGACGCTGGGTGCCATCCACAAGTTTCGCCTTGTCGTGGAAGGCTATAGATAAACGGAAGAACTGTTGTCCCTTGCCCTCTTCTACTGCAAATCGCTGCCCGGCAATGAACGTAATCTTCTCGTGCTGCAAGCTGTATTTCAGAAACTCATGCGCATCCAAGTGATCCGCCAAACGTATCCAAATAAAGTAGCCGCCGCTTGGCGCCACAAACTGACAGTTCTTGGGCAACTCAGCCTCAAGTACCGCTGTAGTGGCCAACATCCGTTCCTTGTATGCCGCGTAGAGCCGTTTAATGTGCGGCTGGGCTAACTGCAGCTCAAACAGACTGCCTACTATGCCAGCTGTGTAGTTGTTAAAGCAGCCGCCGCTGTTAATAATGCCACTTTGATCAAGCAGCGGTTTGATGCGAGCCGGCACCTCCAGCCATCCCAAACGCACCCCAGGTCCGATAATCTTTGAAAAACTGCCATTGGAAATGACATTGCCTACGTAATCCGCATGCGTACGGTCGTCATAGGAGAGAAGACGGGCATGCATGGGTTTCTCGCCATAGTGTAGGATGTTGTAGACATCATCGCACAGCACTAAGAAGTCGTATTTGCGTGCCAGCTGCACAATTCCGCTACAAACAGCTGTAAGAAGAGAGGGTTAGATATGTTTGCAAGCAAGCTATCGATATTATTACACTCACTTGGTTTGAACAATATGCCAGTTGGATTATGGTATGTGGGTATCGTATAGTAAATGGCCCAAAACATCTTACTCTCCGATCTGAAATGCCGCTCACTTACTTTCTCCTCCAGATCGTTGAGATCAACGCCATCGTCATTCAGCTTAAGAGGAACAATTTTAAGGCTCGTGAAATGTTTCATACTGTCCAGCGCAATCATATATGTGAACTCATCTACAAATATGTAGCCACTGAAGTCGATCAGTGTAGAAAGCACGAAATGCAAGCCTTGTGTGGCACCAGTTGTTATTATCAAGTCTTCGCTGCAAGTACAAATTGTTTTAGGTGTGTAATGGCTTCAAATCGTCTAGGTGATTACCAGTTAACGGGACTATCGTACATTCCTGTAAAGTATTTGGCAATTTCATTGCGTACCGCATAAGGACCACTTGTTGGTCCATACTGAAAGAGCAGCGATTGGTTGTGCTCTTTTTCGTATTTCTAAATAGGTAATTTGATTATCATTCTCACAGTGATAGTAGCTGATAAGCACTCACCAAGGTGTGTGCAGTAGCCTGCTGAAAAATATCACAGCAGGGCTCCAATAAATCCGTGCCTGGAGCACCCACGCCCAGATTTAAGATATCCGGCTCATACACATTCCAAGCGCCGCCATCGAAAAGATGCTTGAGCTTCAGATCTTTATTTTGCAGTGACATTGAAAAGTGTTATCTGCGAAACAGACAAAATTAAACTACTCGCATTCTGAATGGGAGAATCAGCAAGGTGTCCGAGCGCCACAATTTTGACTGTTCACAATGGTACGCATGCATTTGCCATTCGCAGTGCTTACACAGTTGTCATTCACTGCAAGCTGGCGACATCAGCTGTTTTTATTTTGTCTTGGATAATTGTGCTGGAAAAGTCGTCTATGAAAATGGAGAAAGAGCAGCCAACAACAAGCGCTAACGCTGCCCAATCAAAGGATCAGGATCACAATCCCATGCTAGATTCGCCGATGCGTGGGCCAACACTATCGACTTCAACATCCAGTTTCGAAGCCTTGGCACACACCCATGATCCGAATCTCAGCAAACAGGCCACAAAGATGTTCCAGAAAACAGAAGAATACATAACACAAGAGCTCAATGCGCCGCTGGAGGATTACAAGTTGCTCGAGGAAATGAACAAGGCAACTATTGCCAAGTACAAGGATATGCGGCAAATAGCTGAGAACCTGAACGTATCTACAAACGAGCTGTGCGGCAAATTCCAGCAGTTGGCACCTCTCATGCAGCAAATTGACGAAATATCCGACACAGTGGACAAACTGGAGGCGGCTGCTTACAAGTTGGATGCCTACAGCATAGCGCTGGAGAACAGAGTCAAGTGCGTGCTGCAACGGAAATCGAGTCAGCAGTCAGTAGTACAATAATTGTGACTTCTTCGAAAAGCATTACTAGTACATTTATTACAATTTGATTTTAAGTATTATCCAAGCAAAAGTTTAAATATAATCGCTATTACGTTAAGAAATATCAGCGGGACTGCAAAGTGGGAAATAAGGACACGTGTTAGTTGTGTTTGAGTCACACTGTAATATTCAATGCGGCTACTCACTCTTGGCAACGGTGCGAATGGAGCGAATGAGATTTAAGACTTGGTCCTTGGCACTGGGCGCTCCGTAATCCTGCTGACCAGCTTGTCTGCCCCAGCCAACTGTAATAGAATGTAAATGTGTGTCGTGTCAGCCCAGTTGTTGTCATTCAAACTTACACTTGGCCAAGAAACGCTCCTCGTGCAATATGCAAACTGCATTGAGGCAAAGCAGCGAGGCCTCAATCAGAGTCCACAGTGTAAACATATTTTACAACTACTTAAAATAAAATAAAAAATGCTAAATAATTATTGACGTCAGTTTGAAAGCCAAACTTGCCAATCACTTCACGACGCGTACACACAGACAAACAGCTGTTTGCAATTCTAGGGTGGCCATTTATTATCAATCAATATGGGTTTACCAACACCACTAAATTGTTTGACGACAATCGCAAACAGTTTTACTTTTTTTGTAATTCTTTAAAATAATAAGACGAATGGCAAACAAAATGCCGTCTCTCGCGAAGTATGTTATGGTACTAGCCTCTATAGTCACTTTTGGCTACACATTTTACGTGGTCGGCAAGTTCACGCTGTTTCTGTCAGGGCCGCGATCCATTTCGAAAGCGCACACCTGGATATTCAATCTACTGGACAATAAGTCGCGCTTGGAGACTGCCTATGGACCAATTGTGTTGGACACCCTCTATGTGATCGGATTCATCTTTCAGCACAGCTTCCTCAAGTCAGCATTCGTGAAAAATATATTGCACAAACTTCATTTGGCTCCCGCAGAGCGAACTATTTATAATCTGACATCATCGCTTTGTTTACATGTATGTATAATAATCTCAACAGCCTTCAGTTGTATTTTATATCCACGTTTTTCGTACAGTATCTTCTGAAAAACTGGCTGCCTGCTGAATCGATTGTTCTCTGGCAGATCAACGTTGATGAGAGCGCACCGCTTTGGTGGTCCTTTGTGATAACGCATATAATATGCTGGACAATCATTTACGGCGGCTGCATCATAATGGATCTGGGAGAACTGCTGGGCATTAAGCAGGCCTACTACCACATGCACAACTACTGGGAACCCATTGCCTACAAGTCGTTGGAACTACGCAATCTCTACACACATGTGCGTCATCCGTCCTTCGTTGGGCTCACTCTGATCCTATTTGTGACCAATGTGATGACCTTGGATCGGCTGCTGCTCGCTGTGCTGCTTACTGCGTATATGTATGTGGCTTGGTCCACGGATAAGAGAGATGTCGCTTACCACCAGAAGCAGCTGCAGATCAAGAAAAAAGAGCTGAAATCTTATTAAGATCCACAATACCATTGACCTTAGCAGTAACACTTTTATAGCTAAGAAATTAATTGTAACACAACATACTTTTTTTTTTCTCTCATTTTAATTTATGTGTATCTAATAAATAACTAACTCATTCGCACCACCGACGGATCAAAGGGTTGTCCTTTGAATGGCGATCCCTCAGCGTCCCAAGCTATGCGCAAACGCTCCAACGTTTTGGCCTGTTCCGGGTCTGTTGTCTGCAAAGCGGATTGCTGCTGATCCGCTGTCATTTGCTGGACACGCAGCTTCTCAATGGCCACCTGCGAGTCCTGGGGCAGCTCGTCTATGTAGCGTTCGCAGTCTAGTTTTTTAATATCGATATCAGCGTCATCTACGAAAAGTCGCTCCCACCAGCGCTCCTTCACTTTGTCTACAAACGCCATCGATTAAAGTTGTTTTTCTGTTCGCTTTAAAATACTTACCACAACAGACCAGCAGCCTGCCATCTTCGATGGACCACACGACATCATTGTGCCTAATACGCTGTCTGAGCATTCCTTCTAATATCACCTGCACCGGTGATGCTTTACTGCTCACCTTGATGTGTTGCGCTTTAATATCGATGGACAACTGCTTGGCGGTTTTGAGGTTCGGTGGCAACTGGACATGCAGCTCCACATCCTTTAGTGTTTGGGACCAGCAGTGATGGTCAAATGCGGCGCCATTCTTAAAGTCCCCAGGCTCAAATCCTCGAGTACTATTGCTGACAGACTCGTTGCGCATTGTCTGCTTTGTGTGAGTATTGTGCTCTTCAGTCTGCACTGAGATTTCTTCAATTGCAGGCGGTGCATTTTGGCCATTGTTGCCGATGCCACTCTCGGCGCTCATTGTTTGCAGCCAACACTCGGGGTCATAGCGCTGCATGGCGCCATAGAGAATTTGATCACGCATCCCTTTCGGAAACCCTATTTTGTCCGCAGCATCCTTTTTGGTGTGGTAAAAATCGGTGCTGCAAAATAAGTTTGAGATCTGCAAACCATGAAGACCACTGCTGTAAAACATTATTTACTTGCGTCTCAGGAAGCCAAACACTGCGTCCAGAAATCCAGTGATGGTTTTGCGCTCCTGCAATATTTCCATTAGCATAGCATCGCTACGTTGAAAGTCCATGGTTATTTACAGTTCCACATCGAATTGTAAACAAAAAGCAAATTTATGGCTGGATTAGCGCCAGTGCTGGAAAACAATACCATAAATAACGCTGGGAATGGTGGAAATTATAGAAGCAGAGAAGGCGCAAAACGATTTTATTTAAATGTATTTTCAACAGCACTCGATCATTTGTTTATTGAATTAGCGAAGTGAAGTTTGCTTAACATAATCATTACATTTCTATGTGCATATAAATTGTATAATTAACATTTGAAGTGTTAAACCGTACAATCAATTAATCATTTTTATTTATTGGGGATCATTTACAATTTAAATTGTACATTGAAGGTGTAAATGTTATTCACAACTAAATTATCAGTTCAGTTCTTTGTACCATTACTTACTGTCAGTGTTGTAGGTAGCACTCCAAGCGCACATGTTGACCAGTCATTCTCTACAATAGACACAAATTAAACCAAGTTGTATGTAAACCAAACTTTAAGAAATATGTCAGCTTACCTGTATCTAAAGTCCAGATACCAAACGTTGTGCCCTCTGAATTGTTATGACTATCGTTTTTGGTTTTATCTATCGTTTGATTTTCAGAAATTATAGTTGTCTCCGCGCTAACAGCTTGCATCTTCAAGTCGCATAGCTTGCTCATTTCTTTAAATTGTTCGCTTGTAAATGGCGGTTCCACAAGCGGCAGCAAACTAAAGTGAATGTTGAAATAAGTTTATTATGAAATGTATGCTATCAGACTGAGTATTTTACCCTTTGAGGACAGGAGCAGAGTACAAATTCAAGGGACCGACCCGGTTCATGACAAACTCACGCTCAAATACCCAAGAGCGTGGTTTTTTTGGACACTCGCCAAAAACTAATGTGAGCGTCTGATCTACGCCCGAGTGGATGAGCAGACTGCGCATAGTTTTCGACATATCTGCTTTATTGAGTGTCGAGAAATCCACTGCTTTGCACTTTGGGTTCTATAAATAAACAAAATAAGTTACGGATTGCGACTGTCCACATCAGCTACGTACCAAATCCAATTCCTCTTTGTACATGCGCTTCATTCGGCTCAGCATGCCAAAAGTCTGCAGCATTTTTGTGGCCCAATAGCTTGCACCGCGACGCTTCTCATCAGCCGCATTTGCATTCTCTGTCAATCGCACGAAGGCCACAAACAGATTATCAATGTAGCCCTGCATGGCCAGCAGGCGAAACAGGCACTGGGTAGTCTCAATGACGGTCTCCTCCTGATCGCTGTGTCCAAGGCCTGCACCAAGGAAATAGTTCATCTTCAGAATGCCCGCCATGTATACGTCTAGCAGATCCTTCATTGCCCACGTTTGCCGTTTGACAGCCGCACCCAGTTCGCCAATCACCGTATCGATCATTTCCTTTGTGGTTTTCAATTTCCTCCCGGAGCAGTAGACTCTCATCTTGTTGAACTCCGCACTAGACTTCAGTTTGCTGATCTCCTTCAGCTTTTGCGCCCCTTTAAGCTGGCACTCCAAGGCCAAATCGTAAATCTCAAATAGTGTGCCCAGCTCTTTTTCAAACTTGGCCTTATCCTTACGCTGCAGCTTTGGCGCATCCAAGTTCTTCATTGTCTCACACTGCGGCAGCCAGTAAAAGTTGCGCAGCCAATCCACGCAGTGTTCGGCTGTGGGACGCAGCACAGACGCTGGTGGCAGCTCCTGTCCGTGGGCACACAGATGCCTCAGGTCCACGATGAAGGATTGCAGGCCGAGCTGGCGAGCCGTTTCGTACATGCTGCTCATGCTGTGGGTCTGCATGATCGAGGACATGAAGTTGAAGAAGCGCGTGAAGGCACTGGCGTATGTCATCTGTATGTTGGGACAATCCAACTTATCCTCCAGCTGCGCCTTGATCAGCACTGCAGTGGCTAGCACGGCAGCCGGACAAAGATTGCCTCGGCGGAGGCTCCAAATTCGCATCTGGCTGAGCGCCTTGCGATGATTTGCGGGCGTCGGTTGCTTCGAAAACAGCCATTCGTACACTGTGCTAAACTCTGCGCTGTAAATGTAATTTAAAATTGTAAACAATGCTCTCTGGAACATTTCGAAACGCACGTGTCACGCCAAGGTGTAACCACCATTCTTTGTTTGGCAGGCGTAGGTATTGCTGATGCAGTCGGGGGATCCTTCGCATGTTTTCTTTTTGTACTTGGTTTTCCATTCTTTGCCACGGACATGTTTATATTATTATTGTTAATTAAAGAACTTCAAACACTTGTGATATCGCTGCGGTAACTACAAAATACCAAAAGTTATTACTCGTATGCAAATAACGGATCACAGCTGTGCCTAGTGATGGTCGTGGTTCGTGTCAAAGGAAACTCGCTGAAATTTACTAAAAAGCAGTTTGCTTAATTCCATAGTTTCTTACGTAATATCCATACAAATATGTAGCAAATAACTTTTAATTGTATCAAGAGCATATGTACACCGCTTGATCTATGATAAATCGTCTGATATCATTTTCGATTATCCAATTTTCGTGCTGGGCTGTGTCACGGCTAAGTTATCGATCTGAGCCCATCACTGTTGGTAGTAATTGCTCAGCACTAATTTGGCGCATGTATAGTGCTGAAAAACGCAATCAATAGGCACAAAACAAGAACAAGAAGTTTCTTTCTTCCGATGCAAATACGTTTAAAATGTATAATAACTAAAGAAATAGTGATAAAACATATGGCCCAACTATTAACAGTGAACGCTGCTGCCATCACAAAGTAAAGTCGTCTCCAAGGCACTCAACTTTGCGCGCCCGAATAATACGCGCCTTTTTTCCCTACGTCTACCTGCTGCATTTGCCCTACACATGCATATCGTATATAACTACTACAACTACAACACCAACAACATCAACAACAACTTGGCGGATATTTTTCATCCTGATTACATCGATGGACCGTTGACGTCCAAGAGGATGATAATTGGCTCATGTTCGATGTTTGTGATATTTACATACCTGAAGCTGCTCTACATACTCGTGGCAGTCTATTTGGCGCTGCACCACGTCCACTAAAAACAAAAAAAGAACGAATCGTTTAAACGGGGCTACAGCCAAGCAAATGTATCATTTTGTCTCAGAGCAAATACCGGAATTGCGCCTCGCCGAGAATGTGCTCATCTCCAGCCAAACGACGCAGTATCTGAAGTGCTTCCAACTGGACGCTGTGCGCTTTCTGTATGAACGGCTGTCCAAACAGGAGTTTTGCATATTCAACGACGAGAGTGGCTTGGGCAAATGTGCGGCACTTGTGGCACTGCTGAGTGGCCTGGGTCCGTCCAAGAAGAGTCTCATTGTATTGCAGAACGATGATCAGTTGCTGGCCGGTTGGCAGTTTCACCTGGGCGTCCTCACCGATTTGCCCGTATGCGTTATAAAGGACGTCAATGGTAACTTAGCCTATTGGCATTTTTTCATCAGCTGTTTACAAATGCGACTTGCATTTATTTTGCAGACAGTACATCGTCGGCGCACAGCGTTTATCTGAGCAAATGGAGCGTTCTGCGCAGCATTGGAGATCTCAGCAAGCTGAACTTTGACTACGTCATTGTGGATCATCGCGGCTTTACACTCAACAACAACTTTTGCACTTCCATGCTGCTTAAGCAATACGAGCGCAAGGTTAACATTGTGATCTCAAGTGTGGACTTAACGGTAAGAGTTACAAGCAACAAGGCAGCTGGCTTTTATATTAACTCTACCATTTTCCAGTCGGATGTGAAGTTGCTGTATAATGTGCTGCGCTTGGGTGGCTGCCTAGAAGAACAGCACAAGAGCTTCCGCAGCTTTGAGCACAAATTCCATCTGCCTGATGTCAAAGAGGTGCTAAGCAAGCGCGTCGATCTCGAGGAGTACTACAAGCAGCGAGGTGTCCTTGGCGAATACATCAAGTTGGTGAACAGCAGCAGTAAATCAAACGATTACATAATATTGTTTGTGACCATGAATTAATTTCCAAGTTTCTTTTGGCGTATGACTGTTAATTGGTGTATCTGCCAAGTATTTCATCACATTTGGAAATTTTTTCATTATTTTTTTTTCTTTTTCGGTATATGCGAACTTTTTAACAAATCATTTTATACTCCTGCCTTCACAGAAATTTTCGCCTTCGTCGCTATCGCCATCAGTTTGAGGCATATTTGCCTCTTGTCACGCCAGAACAATACAAGATCAATTTATCGCTTTGGCTGGCGCAAAATAACAGCAACAGCACAATAAGTGGCTCAACTATTGAGTCATCTTCGGAAGGGCCCTCCACGGGCAGCACTGATGAAATTCTCGAGTGCATGATGAGCTTAAAGCAGGAACAAGAGCTGGCGCAGCGACAGAATGCTGAGAAAATATCGTTATCCGAGCACAGTGACGATGTGGTAGCTATGGAGCCCTTGGTTTTCGAAATGTCTGAATCAGAGGTCGAGGAGGTAGTGTCAGACTTGTTGGACAAATCATCCTCTGATGTGGTACTACTCTCCAGCGATGATTGTGAGATAGTAACGCCTCCAAGCACTGCAGCAATGGCTAAAACGTCGTCCAAGCGAAAATACACAAAACGTGCACATACTGCTAAGCCAGCAGAGATCACTGAGTCGGAGACAGAGGAGCAACCCACCTCAACAAAGGAAATAATCAAGAAATTAAATGTTAGAATAAGTCGATTGCGCTTACCCCAAAATGATAAGATGTTGACAACAGCAGCTAACTCTAAAAGCCCATCTCAAGAGGTTACAAAACCTTTACCAGTTGCAGCTAAAATGCCATCCAAGCAAACGACACCTTTGGAAGCCAATGCCAAGAAGAAAACCGATCTTGTCACGCAAAATCCAATACAGCCATCCCCTGAGCAGCGAACGCCGAAAGATAATAAACCTTCTCCAATTACGCCCAAAAATAATAAGCGGTCGCCAATAACGCCCAAGACCGAGCCAAGATCTAAGCGCGCAGAAGTGAAGAATATGTCAGCTGTGTTTCCGCCGAGACAGACGCGTGGAATGCAACGCCTGACGCGGTCAGCGGAGGGTCGGCCGTACAGCAAATACATGGCACATAACATTGCGTTGGACTACCCTAAGAAAGTCTCACCCAAACAGAAACTCAGCTCCAATGCAAATCAAACGCCGAAAACAAGCAAGCGCAAAATGAAGGAGGCAGTTGTAAAACAAGAGGACTCAGTCGCGTCCACAACACCAAAGTTGACATCAACTGCAGGTGAACCGAAAGTGAAAAGGCCAGTAGGGCGACCGCGTAAGACAAGCATCGAAACCAATGGGATAGAAGCCAAAAAGCCAGTAGGTCGACATAATAAGAAGAGCAGCAACACCAATGGGATAGAAGGCAAAAGGCCAGTAGGGCGACCGCCCAATAAAAAATTACCAAACAACACGAATTCTTTACTCAGCAACAGCAGCAGCAGCAGCTCAAAAGCTTTGTCTCTTGCCCCGGCTGCCACACCAGAGCTGCTCAGCTCGGGCTCCATCTTGTCCGACTACTCGTATATGCAATGTGGTCAGAAACTGCCGGAGAACCTCGCAGAGCTGGGATCATTGGAATTCGCACAGTTTCGTGTGCCGCTTGCGCCGCCAGCAACTCCACTAATGTTGCCCAGCACACTGAACTTGTTTAGTGATTCGGAGGTGGCCGTCGTACCCAACGCCGGTCAGCAGCCAGATGTTGTGCTCATCAACAGCTCGCTGGATGAGAGCTCCCAGCAATCCGCCAAGCCGTCGCAAAGTCGACGCACGCGAGCATTGAAGAGAAAGCGTCAAGTTGCGCCCAAGGAACAGCCACAGGCCAGCACCTCCAGTTTTGGAATGCTGCTTGCGCAGCAGCGAGCAACGGAAAACAAATCGCCAGATCTCTTCAGCAACTGCTCCGATATGTCGCAGCTGCTGCTGGCGCAGCCGGTGCCATTCGAGGGCTTTAAGATCTTTGGCTCCGAAGTGAAACAACTGCAACAGCAGCACGCCAAGACGCAACCGGCCACAGTGGGCAAAAAGAAGCGTGAACGCTCCTGCCTGGACATTTTAGAGAAGATGTTTGAGCCGAATAGAAGCAAAGCAAGCGAACCATGCGTCCAAATGCTGCCAAGTTTACCAAGCCCAAAACAACAGCCGCTGCCGGAACGCTGCTTCACTCTGCTGGACGACGACATCTTTGAGATAACCAACAACGGCGAATTCGGCAGTCGGTTGCGCCTTACCTCCACGGGGCACGTGTCGCCCGTGCAGCAGCAGCAGCGCAACAAAATCACAAACTATCTGATTAGCTCCGGCACACCTGAGGAAGCTGCCCAACGCACTCAATCCAGTCAAGCGTTGCGCAAGTCACCCAAAGGCATCAAATCCACGCAGTCAACGAAGCTCACGCGTTGGTTTGGTGCAGCCGCATCAGCATCAGCATCGGCATCGGCGTCAGCAACATCTTCGGCCAACTGCCCTGGGGAATCCCAAAGCGTGCCCAGCACGCCAATTATGCCCGCCGAGAAAATAGCTTGTGCACGGGCAGCTCGCAGTGGTGGAGCGGGGAAACGCAAGCGACTAGATCTCTACAAGTGATCGGGAATTATGTTGAAATCGTGATCTATTCAAAAAGACTCGAGAGACTCAAGACTATGCAGTGAGTCGTGTTTAGACAATTTGCCAAAATTTCAAAATTTTCATTTTCTTTAAAGCAAGTTTATGGAATCGACTATTAAGAGACACTTTAGTTTTTATAAGTTTTCAAGATACAGTGAATGCTCGAAATTAGAACTTCCTGAAATTGAATATCGGTCAGAAATTTTAACCAATAAGTCTAACATATACCAATATGAATTTAAGCACCAAAAGTCATTACAAAGTATGAAAATTATTATGAGCAGTTCAATTGACACACAAAAAAACTATAACTATTCAGAAATTAGAATCCCCTTTGAAACTAAGTGTTCCATATTTCGAGCGTCCACTGTATTATATCCCCATTGTAATTACCCCAAAATATCCTACTGCCGCGATAGTGCATATAAGAATTGAATTGGGTTATTACCTCCGAAATAATCATATTTTAAGCACATAAATCAAATTTAAAATCATAGAAAAAAGTATATATAATAGAGGCAAGCCCAACAAATAATCGGTTGATATTATAAAGTTTCTACTGTGAGTAGATCAAATGTTACACATGAATTGTCTCCTTCGTTTTTTATACATACATATGTAGTTATGTATTTTAATCATCTTGTTACAATTGAACGTTTAGCAACAATGTTAGTTAATTTAGTTGAATATCAATCTTAATTTCTTTTCCTTTATTTTTTGTTTGCACACCCAATGGAATTTGAAAACATTTAAATGTGAAAATACATACATATACGATACATGATTAAAATGGAATACGATGCTCGCATTCTTGTTTCTGCACTATGTTCGCTTGAAAATGTGCGTCAGATTGTGCATGACTGCCCTGCGCTGGAACTCCAGCTCCCGCCGACAGGCACTGCCCAGAAGCGGCGGACACTGATATTGGATCTTCTCATTCGCGTATGTATCGGTGCCGAGGGCGCTGAAACTGAACTCGCTGAGCGAACGCACTGTGGGAAAGAAACGAACAACCGGAATATCAAACATGTGGCACATTCTACACTGGCGAGCACTCACAGCAGTAGAGTCCACCAAAGAAGCAGGTCTCATGGTTCGATTGGATGGCCCACGCTGGCGGATGCACACCCGGCATTGTCTTGGTCACCACATAGTTGGCGGTGGCTTGGTTCAGCCAGTGCGGCCAGTGCGATAGGCGCTCCGTATACTGTACCGTATAGCGCCAGTCGTGGGCGTGGCCCTGGTCGTTTAGAATCTTGAAATGTATGCTGGCAAATAGTAGGCTTTGTTAGTTGTTGTTGTTGCTATCTGACATCCGTGAGCATGCTTACATTGTGGGATTGAGCAGGCGCATTTTGTTAAAGTCAGCCACATATTCCCAAACTGCTTCCGGTTTCGCATTGCCGATAACGCCATCAATTTGATATTTGTGATAGCCGGCAGAGAAAACAAAGACGTACAGCAGGAGGACAACGCTGAGCAGCAGCGAGAGCCGCTTGAGATTCCATAGACGCATGCTATGCATGTTTTAAATATCCGTGTGTGGATGTGTATGCCACAGACCGATTTGAATTTCAAATAAACAAAACGCAACTGTGCCGGGAACGAGAGCTATCGCGAACAGTAAACAATGTTCCAGCAGCCCGGCGACGAACCAAACAGCAGCGAGGCCGGCAGAAGACTGAGAGTGCAAAAGAATCGAGAAGAAAATTTGAGAAGGCAGTGATATGTATCACAGTGGATCAAAGGCTGCAAAGGCCGCACAGTGGCGTAGTACAAAGGGAACGAATATTGTTTTCAGAAGAGTCAAATATAGATAAGTTTCTTGAGTATCAGGAATGAATCGAAACGTATGCGAGTAATAAGTGTATTAAATTATTAAGATTTCAGGAATGCTTTTCGCTTCATTTTAATACAACTACAATTAATTGTTATATAAAAGGGTTAGAATATACATATATATGTACTATGCTTTATACATATGTACAAATGTACTCAAAAGAGAAGCGAAGTAATTAAATACTTTTGGGTCGTATTAAAGCTTGTCATAGAGTAATAAAGACGTACCGAACTACCGGCGAAAAACAGAAAACCATCGGTAATTAAAACTAGGAGGCAAATATGCCATCGTGTCATAGAGTAATAGTTGTTTTTGGCTATAAAAAGTGTAATTAGTATTGACTCTGACTCAACACTATAGAGTATATAATATAGAATGATGTAGTTTTGCTCCAGCATTTTGGTATTGATTGATTGTAATGCAATATTTATGTACATGTTACATTATGTTATTCTAAAATATTTTATAGCTCTGCATATTATTATACCCTGAACCCATTAAAAATGGGTAAAAAGGGTATAATAAAGTTGTGCAAAAGTATGTAACAGGCATAAGGAAGCATCTCCGACCATATAAAGTATATATATTCTTGATCAGTATCAACAGCCGAGTCGATCTAGCCATGTCCGTCTGTCTGTCTGTCCCTCTGACCGTCTGTCCGTCTGTCCGTCCGTCTGTATGAACACACGGATATCAGAGACTACAAGAGCTAGAGACTTCATATTTGGCATATAAGTTCTTGTAGTGCCGGGACAGATCAAGTTTATTTCATTTTATCGATAACTCATCCCGTTCAAAAGTTATCGATAAATTTTGATTTCAGACTAGCGTTTTTGGGCCATAACTTAAAAGTTATAAGAGCTAGAGGCCCTTAATTTGGCATGTATAATCTCGAACAGCATACCCATTAACAAATATTTTACTTTTTGGATATCACCCCCCAATCCCCCCAAAAGTTCAAAAATTATTTAGTATTTTTGAAGGTACGACCGCGCAATTTGGTTTGGACACACACTTTATAGTTAATGCTATGTCCTAAAAATTTCAGAAAGATCGGACAATAAACACAGAAGTTATTTAAGATCAAGCTTTCCAATGTGTGGGGCTCAGTGAAAAAGCAAGCTAACTGCTTAAACCGCTTGCACTGCTTGTACTGCAGCATGTGTGCTTAGATTAGTATGAATGATTGTAAGGACTGGGTTCAGGGTATCTTCTAGTCGGGCACTCCCGACTAGAGCACTCCTACTTGTTTTTCACTTATATTTACAGAGTATCTCGTAGTCTAATTATGTATAATTGTCCATTCAGTAATCTGCCCCACATTCACCCATACATCTTTGTTCTAATGTGTGTCCGTGTAGAGCTTTTGAGCAAAAGCTCCATGTTACAAATCCCATATGATCTTGCCGTTCAGTTTCAGTTTATAAACAACACTTGCCGGTTGCTGGTCGAATAAAGCGGAGTAAAGCAATCCGAGTGGAGCAACAAGTGGCATTTACAAGTACAAGTGTGAGGTAAGCACTTTTGTCGACTTTAAATAATTGCTTATCAAATTCATGTTCTCTAATTGATAGGTTTTGATGGTCCCAGTCCCAGCCCCCCAGCAAATTGTAGGTTAGGTAATCAGGCTAGCGTGTCGAAAACATTGTTATTAGTCAAAACAAGCAGCTATCAAATGCGTCTGCTGGTGAAACGCGCCAATCTGCTGCTGTTCCAATGTACAGCGCAGTTTCGCCAAATGGCAACCGGTTCGCAGTTTCACAAATTGGCGACAGCAACAACAGTTGCTCAGCCCGAAATTGAAAGTGATAATAAATCAGTGGAAGCGACTGTCCCACAGGTAAATTAGACGCTAACTGAAATCAAGCAGCATTCGATTAATCCCCCAATGTGTACATAGAGTCAAGTGCCCAGAGCTGCGACGACTTCTCCGCTAACCGACAGCTTTGGACGACACCACACATATCTAAGAATTTCACTTACCGAACGCTGCAACTTGCGCTGTAAGTATTCCCAAATATTTCCATGTTCAATACCCAATCAATGTTATCGCAACTACTTAAACCTGCTTTGATAAGCAGCCAACGAACGTTCTATGATGAAATTGACATGCCAACTGTGCTCCATTGCAGGTGAATACTGCATGCCAGCGGAGGGAGTGCCGCTGCAACCCAAAGCGCAGCTGCTCAGCACGGAGGAGGTGCTGCGCCTGGCCCGCATCTTTGTGGAGCAGGGCGTGCGCAAGATCCGACTGACGGGCGGCGAGCCGACGGTGCGTCGCGACATTGTCGAGATTGTGGCACAGCTGAAGGCTCTGCCCCAACTGGAGCACGTGGGCATCACAACCAACGGCCTGGTGCTGACGCGCTTCCTGCTGCCGCTGCAGCGCGCTGGCCTCGATTCACTCAACATCAGCTTGGACACATTGCGCAAGGATCGCTTTGAGCAGATAACGCGACGCAAGGGCTGGGAGCGGGTCATAGCGGGCATCGATCTGGCCATACAGCTGGGTTATCGGCCTAAGGTGCGCATTGCCTGTAAAAAATACCGATAAACTATACGTACTCCTGTTAGGGAACAATCCTCTTGTTAGGAATACAACTATACTTAGATTTATTTATATTAAGTCCCTCATGGACATAATTAACATAAACTCAAGCGAATATCTGGGCAATCTACAGTACCATTCTATTCCAATTGCTAGATCAATTCACTTACCAAAAGAAGACTTAAGAGTTTACACCCAGAACAACGCCCGAACTAAACGAACTACTACTCCCTGAAGAAGACGCACTGCCTCACTCGACTAACAAAGTACTCAAGTAGCTATAAACATTCTAATCATTCAAAGCTCACCTTGGCCACCCCATAGTTAAGCAATCTCCTTCTATAACACCACTTGAACGTTATTTCATTAATAGTTTTTGCTATCACTCATTGTACAGGTCAACTGCGTGTTGATGCGCGACTTCAACGAGGACGAGATATGCGACTTTGTGGAATTTACGCGTGAGCGACCCGTCGATGTGCGCTTCATCGAGTACATGCCCTTCTCGGGCAACAAGTGGCAGACGGAGCGCCTGATCTCGTTTAGCGAAACGGTGAAGATCATACGCCAGCGCTGGCCCGAGTTTGAGGCGCTGCCCAATGGCCCCAACGACACTTCCAAGGCGTATGCGGTTCCGGGCTTTGCCGGCCAGCTGGGTTTCATTACCTCCATGACAGAGCACTTCTGCGGCACCTGCAATCGCCTGCGGCTGACGGCGGATGGCAACATAAAGGTGTGCCTGTTTGGCAACAAGGAGTTCTCGCTGCGCGATGCCATGCGCAGCGAAGGCGTCACGGAGCAGCAGCTGGTCGATTTGATAGGCGCTGCAGTGCAGCGCAAGAAGCGGCAGCATGCAGGTGAGTAATTACTCCATATATTCCTCTCTTGAATTGTGTGTATTAATGGGCGCATTTATCCTACGCAGGCATGCTGAACTTGTCGCAAATGGAAAATCGCCCAATGATACTCATAGGCGGCTAGTCGTGCAGAAAATTCCCCCCACAACTGTTTGCTTGCAGGCGTCATCGGCAGCGGCAGGACCATGCTTCATCCTCATCAACAACAGCGCATACAGTTGCGCAACTGCAGTGCTTTGACGCACATCAATGCCCAGGGCAAGGCACAGATGGTCGATGTGGCCGCCAAGGCCGAAACCACGCGAATGGCCAGTGCCGAGGCCACTGTGCAGGTGGGTGAGCGACTCACGGCGCTCATAGCCGCCAATGAGCTGGCCAAGGGCGATGTGCTGAGCGTGGCCCAACTGGCGGGCATCATGGGCGCCAAGCAAACGTCCCAGCTGATACCACTGTGCCACAATATCGCACTCTCCTCGGTGCGTGTGCAGGCCACGCTGCTGAAGCAGGAGCAGTGCGTGCGGCTGGTTGCCACCGTGCGCTGCCACGGCCAGACTGGTGTCGAGATGGAGGCCCTGACGGCCGTTTCCGTTGCCGCGCTCACCGTCTACGACATGTGCAAGGCGGTGTCGCACGACATCTGCATCACAGACGTGCGCCTGCTGAGCAAGTCGGGCGGCAAGCGCGACTACCAGCGTCAATAAAATCACTCAGCTTGTGCATCCATTGCCATTTCAAATTAGCTCATTTTGTGTTTAATTCTGGGCCAACTGGGCGTGTTATGTGTGTGTGTGTGTGTGAGTGGGTGAGTTTTATAGGGTGTTGGATGAGTGGCGTTTGTTTGGGGAAACTGCGCCTTATAGCTAAAATTACATATAACATTAGAATCATAATCAATGCATTATTTAGTGCCGCCGCACAATGAACCTCAATGGACACAATAAATACGCTTCGTTCGTTTCGCTGTTTTGGCATTTCTCTATCGGGGTTAGTTGGAGACCAGCACGTTGCGGTTTTCCGCTTTGCTGCCGCTTTCCGTCTCGGACGACTTGGAGCCGTCCGTGCCGATTTGCTCGCCGCGTATTTTGATGTTGTGCTCCTCCTTAAACTTGTTGAGTTCCACGCCCTTTTTGCTCAAATCCTCCGTCACCATTGTCATGGTTTTCGCAATGAAGTCCTTGTTCTCCACCAGCTGCGGCAGGACCTCTTTTACGGTCCGTTCGCACAGCACGCCGCCAATGAGACGGAAGCACTTGCGTTCTGGATCCGCTGAATTGAGTGTTTCTATCACAGTTCTAGCACAAAATAAATAGCGACAATTAGTTGTTTATTTTTTGGAGGTTAGGTTTGCGGCCCATTCTGACTCACTTGTGTTCGCGCAGATCCATTTCCAGAGTATTGAGGCTGTTGGCCAAATTTCTTTGCTCATTGCGCAGCTGTTGAAACTGGGCAACAATCTTTTCTTGCGCGATTTGGGCTTTGGGCGACTCGTTGCTCATTTTTCTAGTTAATTTTTAAACAGATGTCTACTAATGTTGAATGCTAGTTCGATAAAGTGTGGCCGCATGTCCACATATTTCGGTGTTTTTATTTATTTTTATGGCAATCTTGATATTTATGCATTAGATGCTTACGGTCACATTGATTTGTGGATGGTATGGACTGTATTTGTTGTCCAACACTGCTAACCACTGCTGTGTTGGTAAACGACATTTGGGTTGCACAGGTTGGCAGCTCTGCATTTAAAGCGCGTATTTTGAAATCTTTGTTCTGCATATCATCAAATAAGAGATCAAATTAACAAATATGT
This sequence comes from Drosophila flavopinicola, assembly GCA_035042425.1. Lineage (NCBI taxonomy): Eukaryota > Metazoa > Arthropoda > Insecta > Diptera > Drosophilidae > Drosophila > Drosophila flavopinicola. The sequence continues at coordinate 137,803 of JAWNLL010000020.1, read as the reverse complement.
TGAGAAATCAAGTAATTTATGCAGTAGCTAAGTGGCACATGCTATTCAAATTGAACGAAATATGCCGCCCAGTTGATGACTTTATAACCCAATTTACTTGCTAATTGGTTGTACAAATATTTATTTCGAGACAGAATTTCAGCGGGTGATTTTGTTAACCACTGTCAACGCTCATTCTTCGCGTGTTCTGTGCACTTCACGGACGCCTCAAGCACTTGTAATGCATTTAACAGTACACCTACTGCTCGTCATCTGCCTCGTCCCATTGATGCACGCGTCCTACGATGAGATTGCTCCCTCGAAGAATCTCACGGCTTACTTGCACGCGCGCCACAAGCGTCATCAGCTCGTCTACCAGAATGGAGCGACGATTCGGCTAGTGGTGGGTCCCGTGATGGGTGTTCAGCTGGTGGATCCGGTTGTCTGGCGCAGCATGGTCAACTTCTATGTGCTGCACTTTGGAGCATACTCAATGCCCTCGTCGCCGCTCTATCCGTGGGACAAATGGGAGTCCATATTTGCCAGGTCGCTGAACGAGAAGATACGCCAGCTGGACGCCTCGCACGAGGACGACACTCGCCTCTTTGCTTACACGGCTCTGGAGCACTACATGGACAACGAGAGCGGAGTCCCGGGACGTGGTCGCCAGTGTTTGCTGCGGGCTATGTGTGAGAATGCGCAAGTGCATCATCATGTTGGAATCATGTCCGAGCTGCTAAATGTGGTGCTAACGTAAGTGGGAGTCGTACACAGAGAGAAACACCTGTGCTCGAATTAAGTGTTCTTTTTGCAAGATGCGAAGATCAAAATGTACTTTAGTAATTGTAATCCTAATGGTGATCGGATCTGTGTGTTTTGAGTACGGAATACTTAATTTTATCTCTGGTAGTCACCCAATTAGTCCTTAACACTTCCCCATCAATTGCAGACCTGGAAAGGCACAACTCGGCCAGATCTACAGGGAAGCTCACGCTGCTGGCTTGGCAGGTGTGGATTGCTTGCAGCAGTTCCCAGGCTGTCCACGAGGCGAGAGTGTTCTGGATGCTCTGGCCGTGGATGTGGACTACTAACTTTGTCAACACAATTTGGCTTAGCTGGCTAAGCCTATTTGAAATAAAAACGTGAATTTTTTAAATAAATATGTATACTTTTTTGGATTTGACTATTTGTATTTACAATTCTAAAGTACAAAATGCTGAAGTTGAACATCCTTTTGAATATTTATATGCCTGTGCAGTAATCCTTTGTGAGTCTGCGTGATTTGATGCGGGGATTCTGTGTAAATAATTATCAAAGACATATATATTTATATAATTTAAAGAAGAAAAATAAAATAAATAAATAAATAGTTTGTTGTAAACTGTATAAACAATTTTTTAGCTATCAGTAAATTCTTTAAATTTTAAGATGTTAAAAATCTTGAATATACTTTTAAAGGTGGCAAAACTTAGACACTCGTAAATACCTTATTAAATTCAAATATACCATATGCCAATAATAACAATAATTGACCATAACTTAACCATTTTTGCAAGTGGTGGCGAAAAACGCGTTTTACAACACTGGACGTACATAATTTAAAGCGCTGTTAAACCTTTGACGTTAATGGAAACTGATTTTGGTGCCACGCCCTCCCAGCCTTTGGTTGCCATGCCCCGAAAAACCGTTGCATTAATGGCTTGTGGCTTCGTCTACAAGATACATAAGTCTAAGCAGTGCAGCGAGCATGCGACCGCCATTTTGTCAACAATGGCGTCAATTAAATGGAAATGCAGCAGCAGCAGCAACAACAACAGCAACAACAACAACAACCACGACAGCAGAAAGACAATAAATGCGTCTTAAGTGGCACATTAGGCTTGTCAGGTGACTACACACCGTAGACGAAAAGACACTGGCCCCACAGGGTGCTCCACGCGCATCAGCGTGCAAATTTGAACAGCGCGCAGCCAGCAGAATGCAGATGGGGCACCCTGTATCTGCTATCGCTTGTCGTTCTGTATGCACAGCTAATTCAAATGCGATTATGACAACGCGAACAACAACGCTGCTCTGATGGACGGGAGGTTTGAGTGCGGGCAAAGTGTATACGAGAGAGAGAGAGAAAGAGAGAGAGAGAGAGAGAGTGAGGGAGAGGCAGTTGTGCAACTTTGCGGTATTTGAGCTTGTGATGTCGCATTGGAATAGGTAACAATCCTCGTTGCTGTGCAGTTCGTGCAGGCAACGTTTATACAAAAAACAAATCTCTCACAAAATAGTATACAATTGCAAATTGTATGCATTTTGACCAAGAATTGTTTTTTGTTCAGTAAAAAGTGTGCTACATTAAAAATATGGTCACCTTAAATTCAAAATACTCAAATTCATTTTAATTATTATTTGCATTGATTTTTATAGGAATAAGATAATACTAATTCAATGTATGAACGCAGAAAAAGTGGCAAATGACAAACAAAATTCACAAACTCAAAAAGTACAAAAACATATCCCAAAATATTCAGAACGTAAAAGAAAAGACCACAAATACAAATAAAAGACCACTAATGAGATATGATAATAACACAAATCACGATATTTATCGAGAATTCGTGAGCCGCTTTTCGTGTTAAGCTGCTGCGCATAAACTGTTTTGTTTGCTTAGTTGTGTCTACTGTGCGTTTGTTTTGTGCAGCCTCCCCTAATGCCGTTTCCTGTCACATTCACATGCTCACTGCGTGCTCCTTTGACAGAGTTGCAAATTATGCAACAGCCACAACAACAACAAGAACAACAATATCAACAAGAAGCATTAGACATGCACTTTGAATTGGCAAAACTTTATTGTTGTCCGATGCAGCTATCCATAACGAAAATCCAATCAATCAAAATTCAGTCGTGCTCCAAAATCAACAGCTCGTCGAGGAAGTTGAGGCCACGTGGACAGGCATTAAATACGGCCAAGCAATTAGCGCCCGCCTGGCCAGCAGCAACTGCATCATGATATGCGTCATCCAAATCCGCTTTGCCCGGACTACAAGTGCAAAGAGTTGCAAGATGTCAGAGGCCAGGCTGGCAACTGGTGAGATTGTTTGTTCTTGCTCACCTGAGGACAATGTTTAGTATTTCGGAGAAGACGCCGACATGATGCTGAACCTGGGCATTTTCGCATATGGAGCGCAGCAGGCATTGTCTGCCGACAATCATATTATTGTTCCTTCTGCCCATGTACTGCTCCAGGGCTGTGTAGACCAGGAGTCGGGCGTCGTCCGCATATCTGATGCCGCCGCCTGCCGCATGCCGCTCAATGTTGCGCCTCATTTGCTGCATAGATCTGGCAAAAGTGCTTTCCCACTTGTCCCATGGCCAAACGGGCGTAGTCGGCAGACTGTGGGCCGTCTGCAGTGTGAAGGAGAGCACCGTGGAGCGAAATGTCACATGATCGCCCAGAGGAATTGGCAGCGATGGTCCAATACCGAACCTAACAGATCCGCCGTTCTGATAGATGAGTCCACGCCGCTGGCGATGCGACAGGAAATTGGTCAGATTGCGACAGTGCGATGCTGTGGCTGTGGCTGTGGCACAGTAATTGTGGCAGTGGCAGCCCAGAGCCAGAATAGCCAGGCCCATGATTAAGCTATGCCTCGTCCCATACATATCTGCAGCGCGTTTGAGAACTAACTGCTGGCGTAGGTGCTCTGCAGCCAGCGGGCTTCTAAGTGAGCCATCAACGATGACAAGTGGAAATTTCAGAGGCTCTAACATTTGGCTAGCCAATTAGCATTAGTATTGTGCTGGGAATCGGAGCGTAGACGCTACCGAAATCAGTTTGGGTTCCGTTTTCTATTTGCACACGTGAGACGAAAATTTGAGATGCGACAGCAACAACAACAACAACTGACCCAAGTGGTCATCATTTCTATTCTATTTCATGTGCATGATTCGACCAGTTAGGCGTTGATAGCCGCCTGATCAAGATTAACTGGCAGGCAGGCGGGCTATGATTGCAAGCAGAATGCCGACCACTTAAAAGCCCATTAAGAAAACACACAATGAAAAACGAAAAATGTTTTGCAAATTATTTATCCAAATAAACATGAGTGAGCTGCCCAAGATGGGGACACCGCAGCGACGATAGTGTGGCCAAGGAAACAGTTTTGCTGCAGATAATATCCTTTTCGGTTGTTTGTGATTTGTCGACGTGGCCGGAAATGAAAAGCAAACAGCAGCAGCTCAACAGCAACAGCAGCAGCAGAATCAGAAGCAGCAGCAGCCAGCAGCATACAAATAAATTTGCTTAAATAACAACAGGCCATGAAAAATTCACCTAACGCATATCGACGCACAAATACTCTAACATAGATGATACATTTTGATTACTATAATATTTATTTAATATTTATTTATTTATTTATTGTCGACTATTGACAGTCGACACAAAAGAATTTATATAAAATATAAAATATTTTAAAGCATATAAAACATATACAAAAAATTTAAAATATTAAATTAAATATATAAAGTTAAAATTACGTTAAGTTCTGGGGATATTAATAACAAAATCAAAGCATTGTTCCAACATTTGCTGCGAGTATTGGGGAAACCCCAGAAAAAAACACAATTAAACCAAAAATCAATACAAATTTTTTAGTAATGTGTTAATGTAGAAAAGAAAAAATATATATTTTTTAATTTTGTATATAATATTAGGAAGTAAATACAGAAGAATATACGATTTTACTAATGGGAGAGAGAGCTCAACCCAGATTACATGGAACACGTTGTAGTAGGACTTAACTTATACTTAAATTAAAATATTTGTTGATTGTCGAGTGGATTTTTATTATAATTTGATTTAAATGTGAAAATGTTCAAAGTTTTTCATATTTAAAAGTGTTTATGCTTATTTATTATTATCATCATCATCATCATTATTATTATTACTTTTATTATTTTTATTATTATTATTTTTTTATTTGTTAATTTATTTTTATATTTATTAATATTATTACTATTAATATTATTATTATTATTATTATTATTATTATTATTATTATTATTATTATTATTATTATTATTATTATTATTATTATTATTATTATTATTATTATTATTATTATTACTATTATTATTATTATTACCATTATCATTATCATTATCATTATCATTATTATTATTATTATATTATGTACATATGTTGTTGTCCGTTTTTTATTCGCCTACAACTATGATAAAATATACAATAACTTTGCATGAATTATTAAAGTTTGGATTCGTTGCTTTATATACATATTAAGTACAATTTGAAAGTTTTAAGTATAAACTAGTTATAAATGTTAGATTTTGAGTATCCTTACAATCTTTTCCATGTGTATAATGGATGAACTAATGAATGTAATCATTGTTCGACCTTCGGTAAGGGAATTTCAGTAGTAACAAATCTGCCGACTGCAAAGGCGACCAATACGCACACACGCACACACACACACACACACACACACACACACACACACACACACACACACACACACACACACACACACACACACACACACACACACACACACACACACACACACACACACACACACACACACACACACACACACACACTCACACCCCCGCACATTACATTAACATACTTACACACATACACGCACACACACACTTAGACAGGGTGCGCTGCAAGCAAGTTGACATGCCTGACAAAAGCACAATGCTGTGGTGCTGCTCTCCTTCCTCCCCTATTCAATACAATACCCCAGCAGCCCAGCAGCTCATCCGCACCTTGCTCACTCTTACATCCATGTTGTTCATTTCCGCTTGGGGAACCGCAAGAAACTTACATGAAACGCAAACGCAACGCAAATAAATTCGTGTTGACAATTTGAATGATTTATTTATGGGTGCGTACCCAAAATTTCATATACCCGAGGGAAACGGGAAAGAGTTTAGGCGACACCACACAAAATAAACAAAGTCCCCAAAACAGTAACGTACAGTAAGTGAAAATACCAACAGAAAATGATTTAGCGCTGAGTGGAAAGATCTGATGTATGTAGATAGATGTGTGCAAAAGTGGGAATCTTTGATGTTAATATTAACTAGAGCATAAAAATGTAAACACTTTGAGAAATGATTTAAATTAAATTCAAAGTTATGAATAAAATATATAGTTGGTCAAGATCTCTGTTGCGAGAAGTTTCTGCCGAAGACTTTTTGGGCTTATTGTGTGCATTGAGGTTTTTTTTTCGCATGAAAGCTCTGATTTATATATTTTATACTACTGCATAGGTTTTTGGTTACCTCTTTTGTATTTTTGTTATTGACCAAATTTTGCTACACTTTGTCGTTTCTTGTGTCGTTCAGCTGCAGATGCAAAAAAGTCTATTTTCTTGTGCTGTAATTAGGCAAAGGAAATGCCGGGGGGAATGGGGCAACGGTTTAAACATTTCTCAAACTGTCACAAAGCGATGCTCCCCAAAATTGCACCACCCAGAAAGTGGAGAGACCTCCCCAGCGATTCGCAGCGAGTCTGTGAGTCTCAACTGACACACCAACTGTATATAATATTTATTATGTTGGCATAATAAATTGCAACATGGGGCAGATTCATTTTCGCACTTGCGGACATTTTTCATTTTGCTGCCCGGGCAGCAGCTGCTCGGACTATGTCTGTCTATGTGCGGCAGCGGGTTAGTGGGGCAGGAGGTGGGGCAGCTGATAGGTAGCAAAAGAGTGTGAAAGTCGCAGTGGCGCCACGTTCATGTCGCCAATGTTCGCCCCAATGCTGGCCATGATGAGCTAGAAAGAAAAAAAAACTTGTTGCCTTCTGGAGGCGGAGGCAGGCAACTGCATCGCATCTTTCTGGGCAACTTGCCATGTGCGCATTTTGCAAGAGGAAATTTAATAAACCTTGTCCCATTTCATGCTCATTAGTGTCATGATAAATTTTAGTGCAACTTCACAGGTAGACCAACCAGGTGGGTTGCGCTTGTGTGTGTGTGTGTGTGTGTGTGCATGTAAATGTGGCCGGGGTCGAGAGTTCAAAAGGCCGCAGGCGCTTAACTGTTGCATTCCATGGCCATAAATTAGAAAAGTTACCCGACGTGGGACAAGTTGCTTTGATTTGCCAGTTTGCCAACGCTTTATGGCCGTTTAATGTGCTGACATGTCGACAATTACAAGCCAGATTGTGGGTGTGTGTGTGTAAGTGTGTGTGTATGTGCCAACCGACTTCATAGAGCACACATAAATTCAACCAATAATCTCATTGTTTTCACATGCGCTTCATTGCGCGGTTTTTAGTCGCGAGATACTCGAGTGAAACACTTTCTCCTTGTTGTTGTATCTTTGCGCTAAAGTTATTGTTGCTGTTGTTTTTGTTGCTGTTGTCAACAAAGTTTTGCAGACACAATATGTCTGGTACGGTCGTCCATATGTCTGTCTGTCTGTCTGTCTGTCTGTTTGTCGGTGTGTCCTTTGGTTTGCTTACAGCTGCCAACTGATGTTGCTACTTTTATGCTTGATGTTATTACTTTTTTTACGCGCTGTCCCTTTCCTCTATTGCCCTCTCTCTCTCTCTCTTTCGGGCTTTAGCAGCTGCTGCATATGTACAGCTGCATAAAAAGCATCAGCAGTTTTCTTAACTCCAAACAGCAACAGCCAAAATACACTCTCTTTGTGAATACAATATTTGAGCAAAACAACTTGAATTAATTCATTTGCAAAATATACAAATATCACGAGTGTCTAAAAGTGAGGAATACACCAAGAATATTCAGGCATAAGCCCCTTTTCCGAATACACAGCTTATGGATACCTATTCACAATATTATTTAGACTGGTGTTTTCTTTTGAAGGCACAGCAAATGTTAGGTAAAACTAAACAGTAAACTAAAATAATAAAAAATATATCTTTATCCATTATAATCCATTATAATCGTATCACGAGTGTCCAAAAGTAAGGAAAACACTACCAAGAATATTCTATTGACAATATTATTTAGATTGGTTTTTCTTCTGAAGGCACAGAAAATGTTAAGTAAAACTTAACAGTAAACTAAAAAAATAAGAAATAGATCTTTTTCTATTAAAATTTTGGTAATTACTTTTCAAATCGTATTTCCATGTGATTTGCAACCACTGAGGATTTAAATATAGGGCTATGCCTGAAAAATTATTTTTATAATTTAAACGTTTCTGAATTCTGAATAATACACTAACATGTCAACAATTAGTTACAACTGTATACAAATTAAGATCAACATTCATAATATGCACTCATAGTTTCTCTATTGTCAAACCACAATACTATCCGGCAATAGAGTATATTCCATCCTGCAATAGAGTATATTTCAGTTCTGTTTCTGTTTTTGTTGCTATCATTGCTAGTTGCCTTTGTGGCTGTTGCTGCTGCTGATGCTGCTGCTGCTGCTGCTGCTGCTGCTGCACTTCAGACATCGCTGACGTCGAAGTCGACGCTGGCGACGACATTTAAAGCGCCATGAATATGCAAAACTTTTACACTCGCTTTTTATGCACAAAAATACTATATATAAATCTAAAAAACAGAAACGCAACGACAAGGATATTGTGCGGGGGCTTTGCGCCATTAGTCGTCTGAGGGGACGACGAGTCGCTGGCATTGGCAACTTCTGTTGCCTCTCCGCGTAATAATTCTTCAATAATAACAGACTAACAGTATGCTGATGCTTGTGGCGGGGGTGGAAGAGGAAGAGGTGAACGGCAAATGCAAGAACAGCAAAACGTTTGGCGGTTTAGCCGGGAAACGGGTAAAGCTAACTCTATGGCGGCTATAAAATAAACACTCGCTCACTTTTGCCACAGCTCCTTGTACCGTGGCATCCTGCTCCTTCCGCTCCTTCCGCTCCTGCCTCCTTCCTCTGCGCCGGCGGCTACGCGTTTTGGTTTTGTCTTCCTCTACGTTCTTGTCGCGCTCTGCGGCTTAAGTTTTTCTCTGCGGCTCAACAAAATTTGTTTGCATTTGCAATGCAGAATTAAATTATTGCTTCCTCTATCACCCGCTCCAGTCCCCCCTACCCTCCCCTCTCTCTCTCTCTCTTATGTTTGCGACGCATTTTGGCTGTCCTGGCCTTGTCCCCACTGTCCCAGCTGTCTCGCCTGTTCTCAACTGTCCCGGCTGTTCCCGCTGCCACTGCGGTTTTTCTAGCTGTTGTCAGTTTGCTGTTGCTGTTGCTGTTGCAGTTGCAGTTGTTGTTTTGCCCACCGCAGCAACATTATCGCTGGCTTTGGCTCCGTGCTGTTTGCAGTTGTGCACTGCGGTCTGTGGGGCATATTGATTGGGACCCGCAGGCGCTTTAGCTCCTGCTGGATAGGCGTGAGTATGGAAATTGCTAGCGCGAAACATACTTTGCCACGAAGTGTGTTTTTTTGAGAAAGTTATGCTTTCAAAGCTTATTAGAGATTGATCCAAGTTTTATTTAATTTTTCAGCGAATGCATTTTTAATATTTTATATTTATACTTTTGATTTCACTTATTTTCTAACTAGTTTCCATTTATCACTTAGGCTTTAATTTGATAAAAAAATATATAAAATATATATTTAAGTATACAGTAGCTAAATTCATTGAACTACAACGCTCACGTCTGTCGAAAACCCTTTTAAATTCATAGAATACATATTTTATCTGTAAAAACTTGAAGGCAACAAATTCCTTAACGCGCTTTTTGCATATCCGGTAGCTGCCTGTCGTTTATTTGCCGCTTTGCATTTATTTCAAATATTTGGCGCCACATTTTACAAATAATTTTTGCATACATACTTGCCAGAGACAGCAGCCAAATAGGAGAGAGCAAAAAGGCAAGGAAAGAAAACGGAACGACGTTTTTCTGATTTTTATGGGCGAAGAGAAATCAACTAACCAAGGCAGACAAGATGTCCGCAAGGAGACAAACGCAACTTCCTCGGCTCGATGCGTGCCTCTAAATTATGCACAAGGCAAGCAGCGGCCAAATGGAAATGGGAGAGGGGAGAGGGAATCCTGAAGGTAACAGCCCGAGTGCTGCCAAGGAAGTTTGCCAGCTTGTGGCATCGTGACCTGGCCTAGCCCGAACTCTGAACCTGCCCCTTTGGCATCACTGCGCTCCAAAGTCAGAGAGTGTGGTCTGTGGGGGCTGTGGGGGCTGGAAGGTGGCTTAAATATGTTTTTGTTATTTATGCAAATTCGTTTTTGTTGCCACTGCGCGGCGAACGTTGGAAGCGACTTTAGCTCTGTTGTATTGTCATAATGCCAGAGCAAGCCAACAGCCAACAGCCAACACATGGACCTTGGTGTGGGTGTCTGCCAAAGGAGGGGGCGGAGCTACAATGGAGGCGTGTCGGGTGCTAACCTGTTGGCATTGTGACGCTTCGTTCATCGCCAGCTTGTTTATGTGCCAACACTCGCGCGCTTTTCTCTCAGTCTTCAGTCTGCAGCCTTCAGCCTTCCACTGCATTCATTTTATGCAAATTTCTTAACGGGCGCATTTTCTTGCTCATTTTCCACAACAACAATAACAATGTTGCAAACTTTGACTTGACATTCTTCTATTCACCCAATGCTCTTACATATTTAATGCGCAACAATAGTTTTGAATAATGTAAGCATTTGTCAAGCTCCAACATTTGACTAACCGTTTTGGCCAAGACACACAACCACACACCAACACCCACACACTCACACTCGGAACACGATTCAGAATCTCACACTGTGTACTCAATATTCGACACTGTCTGTCTAGGGCTCGATTCTGGGGCTTATTACATTTTTACGTCATAATTTATAATGTGTTTGGGTCCTCGTGTCTAATAACTGGGCAAGGCCAACATATTTGACATATTAAACAGCAGCGCTCCGTGTTGCCTCCTTGGGACCGCAACAGTAACAACCACCATCACTGCAACAACCACAACAACAGCAACAACAACAACAACGCCATGAGAAATTGCTGGCAATTTATGGACCACAGGGTCAGAGAACCGTAGCGAACGCTTGGGCAGCTTTATAAGCACAAAAACACTTGAAAAAACTTAATTAAAATTTGAGCTTAGTGTTTGGGATAAAGCAGGCCAAAGGGTGCGGTTTTTTCGTACATAGGGTGTTGGCGTAGGTTCGGATTTTACTACACAGAAGAAAAAAATTTCAAAATCCTGGATATAATCAATGAGAGTTTATGAATTAGACTATTTTCGGAAAACGGTATGAAATTTGCAATTGAATCAAGTTCTTTAAACTAATTTTCTCTTTGTTAATATCAAGAATGTTAATCTAGATTTGTATAGTCTTTTCGAAATAGCATTTTCATTTTGTGTTGAAGTGTGTAATGCATAGAATGAAGCGACGCAGACCCATACAAGTTGCCTCCAGTAAACTTAGGATGACAAAACAAATTGATCTGGCCATGTCCGTCTGTATTTCCGTATGTATGGAAACTAGTCCTCCGGTTTTTGAGCTATCGTGATGAAACTTTGCACAGAGCCTTATTATTTAAAGGTACAGTACATTGGTCGGAATCGGTCGGATCGGATTACTATATCTTAAAGCTGCCATACAACTGGAAGTCGTTTTTGGTCATATATCCCATGCTTATAAAGCTATTGCCTTAAATATCATAGCACACTTGAACATCCTTATAACTCATCAATGTTTAAAATTGCAAAACGATTAACTCAGTGGGTACAAAAAATCACTTTACAAGCTAAATTTATTGTTAATTTTGGCCTGTTTTTAAGCAAAAAAATTAACCATCCCTGAATCGGATTTCCATTTGATTTGTATACTAATTGTGAAACCCACAATCGATTAAAAATAAAATTTCCTGATTATATTTTTTTAAATATATTTTTTTTAGAACAGCAAGTTCCACCCTTACCCGTACATACTTTATTTCGGAAAATATAAAAATGAGAAATTTCAAAAATTGATAAAACTTAAATGTAGAATAAAAGTTGAGAAAAAATCATGAACAAATTGGTCTGGAGCTTAATCGATTCAGAGTTGGCAAAGTTATGACAGTTTAAATTCTTCGAAGGGCATTTCTAGAGTATCACAAATCACTTTATATATTATATATTATCATATATTATATATTGTACTCTTGACAAAGAAAATAATTTATTCATTTTGGCTGAAGTGTGTAGTGCATAGTGTGAAGCGTCGAAAATCCAAAAGTTACCTCCAGTATGCAAAACAAACTATTGCAATCTATCCGCAGATTCGAAAAGAGTATAAAATAATCATTCCCCACTTGTTTTTGTTTGAAAGCTAAAAGTTTCTCTTAAATAAAATAATAATATGTTATAAATCCGATTCTGAGAGTATTTATCTTGAAATAAATTTTAATTTAGGAACTAAATTTAGCAAATGCGATAATATCTTCGTATTACTTGGTCCACAAAATAACTTTTGTAATGATAATCTTGTAAAATAGTTAACAAGGCACCCTTTACATATCCTGTACAATGCTGTATGTGTGTTGATGTGATCTTGCTGACAATAATATGGGGCCGGCAACAATGACCAACTAACGGGATTGACCGTGTGCAATTTGTGTGTGCATCGAGTGTTGTATTGCTCGCTCTCTGTTTGGCCCGTATGGCTCGGCATGTGTCTGTGTGCGTGAGTTAATTTATTTAAATCTCACTTGTAATTCATATTTTAGAGGCGACGTCGGACGCATAATAAGCACAGCGTAAACCTTACGAAGTTGTAGTTGAGTAGTGCGCCATAGTCAACGAAGCCAGGACCCCGAAAAGCGACCTCTGTGTGTGTGAGTGTGTGTGTGTGTGTGTGTGTGCGAATATTTGAGACATAAATTTAGTAAATTTGGTCGAGACCAAAGTGTGCTACGTGTCGAGGACTCGTGCATGGTGTAAATTTGCAGATAAGTCGCATTAGTGGGGCCCTCTATTTTGGGTGGCTGCTGTCTTTGTTTTTGCTGTTGTAGCTTTTGTTGTTGTTGTTGTTGCTCCTGCTGGGTTATTATGTACTTAATGAGTGTTTATTAGCATTTTAATTACCTTTCGGCGCGTGAAAGCTGAGCACATTAGTCAACCTTTAGTCCTGGTTCCAGGCGCTCGTCCCAAGGGATCGACGCCATGCAAAACTTTAATTATGTTTTTCAACTTTATTGAAGTGGCAGCAGCGACGCTCATCACTGACACAATATTTGCTTTGCATACTAAAATATGTATATATATATGTGTGTGTGTGTACATACTAATACATTAATATGAGATCAGATATATATATGTATATATATAAATGTCCGTGTGTATACACTGAGGGATTTGTATACTTATGCAGAGGGTATTCGTTCAAAGCGACTGAGGCAAAGTAGTAGAAATGGGTAAGAATAAGAATTAAGTTTAGCTAGATTGCAAATGATTTAATTTATGTTGAATTTATATTTATTTAAGGCTTGTCTATAATTACATTACTACATTGCAGTTAATATGTCTAAAAGGGCATTAAGTCTTCGCCACTCGAAAGCCAGCCTTTTTTCTTGTTATATATAATATGTATAACATTTTTGTACGCTTGATGGATGTGTACTGGACCAGCGGAACAATATTTGCATTGCGCTAATAAAAGCATTGGAAAAAATTGCAAAAACTAATTGGATGCGCAAAAACTAACGCGTCAACGGGTTGTTGTTGGGGTGGTGGGGGGCGGAGGGTTGGCTATTGTGGGTGTGGCAGTTGCTTGTTAAAAGTTCATTACACTCATAGAATGCTTGTAAAGCGAGATGATAAATTAATCTACAGTGTGCAACGAAGCGCGCTATTGAGTGGGAGCGCCAAGAGAGTTGAAAGGGGAGAAAGGAAGAGATAGGGATATACATAGGGAGAAGAAACGAGAAAGAGAGAGATAGAGAGAGAGAGAGAGCGAGAGATAGAGAGGAGAGAGCAGTCGCGAAACAGAGAGAATGCGAAAGCGAGAGAGTGCACATAAATGACGAGTTTAATTTGAATGCAAACAAGTTGGCGGCGTTGTCGACCAAACACGACGTTGACGGCTACGATGACGTTGGACCTACAATAATTACACACACACACAAACACACACACACAAACACACACACACACACACTCACACCAACTGTAAGAAATGCAAGCGCACACATACATTGTACATACATAGTGCAACATGGCAAAGAGGGTAGCGAGGGGAGGGTAGCTGCCATGATGGCTGCTAACTGTTTCCGCTTGTCGCTGAGTGACGGTGATGTGAGAATGCCAGAATGCCAGGAATGAAGCATTACTCGGTATGGACACCAGTGTCAGACTCAGAGTCAGAAAGGGTGCCTTACAGACTGCAGAGGGGACGCAAGTACTAAAAGGTTCAGTAAATGGAGTGAGACATTAGTGCTGCAATAGTGTGTGCATTAGTTAAAGATGCTGCCTAAGTTGGGGGAGTGCATAGTCACCAGAAGATAAAGCCTTGACGTTTTAAATATGTTTTAGAAACTCTAATAATAAGAAGAAGTAAGAGTGCTCTAGGCGGGAGTGGCCGACTAGGAGATACCCTGAAATTAGTCCTTACATTCATTCATACTAACTAGTCAGTTTATAGATAGATAGAGATAGATAGAGAGATCTCAGCTTGAGTGTAATTGACGTGTTTTATTGTGCTCTGCAACTTTTATTTTTTCTTAACGCTGTTAAAGCATTTAATTATCTAAAAGTTACCCAATATTGTGGTCAAGTGATAACGCTTTGGTTTTTGTGCAAAGTTTTATCAGCTGTGCATAGAATAATAGCAATTATTCAATTTATTAACGCGGCTTCAGTTCTGCACTTGTTGTTTGTGTTCTTTTTTTCGTCTGCTTATCTTGTTTCGGTGCTTTCGTTTGCAAGCATCTGTTTGTGCGTGTGTTCGCCTGTGCATATTCTCTTTGTGCGCCGCGCTCACCTAACTTGTTGTTATTGTTTTGTTCTTCACACGCATTATTATTTGTGTATTGACTCTAGTTTTGAGTTAAACTTGAGTGCTTTTTTTTGGTTGCTTCAATTTCTACGCCTCTCTTTGCTTTGCGCTCTCGCAAATTTCTGTATCATATTTGTGTAATTTATTAGACCCCAGTAGTCAATATGTCGTGCTGCAAACTTAATTGCACTTTTAAGCAGGCTGATGATGCTGCACAGCCACAATTTATTTTCTGTTGGCTGTGTGATAATATTATGCATGCTAAATGTGCAGGACTTACTGGTCGCGAATGTGACAAAGTCACCGCAATTGCTAAAAAAGGCAGCGGTGGCTTGAAATGGTCGTGCCCAGTATGCATAGACATACAAACTGACTTCTCACGCATGTATAATTCCGTGAGAAATCAGTTTACTAAATTGCAAACTGTGGCTAAGCTTCTTGCGAATGATTTCGAATCAAGCGCTGAACTGCTTAGCCAATATAAATTTGAGTCCCCCCCTGCTCGCCAGCTAGAGTCGCACTTCTTAAGTGTGCCTGTATCTGTGCCGCCTTCTGCTGCCCAGTGTACTCCGACTCTTTTGGCAACTCCAAAAAATGTGGACGTTTCGCCAATACTTTCTTTGTCTCCTTCTCCATCCCTCCAAATTACTCCACTACCAACCACAGTGGATCCTATCATACCCCCTTCTGTAGATCTGTCAACATCGGTGCGAGTTGTTTCTCGGCGGAAACGCAGAACAACTCATAGCCCGATTACAAATGGAATTAGCAACAATTCTAATATTGCAATTTCAGCGCAACCACCAGTTTTAAATGTGATTGCCCCTAGGAAGCAAGTTTTTATATCTAGGCTTGCTTCTGATACTACTTCTGACTCTATAGTCTCATACATTGCTAGCAAAACTATCGCTAGCGTATTAGTCACCAAATTTAATTTTTCTTCACCTCGTGAAATAGCGTCTTTCAAAATAAGTGTTCCAAATGACACTTTCCACATAATTTGTGACCCGAAATTTTGGCCACCACACATGATTGTTCATGAATTTAAGCCAAAAATTCGAAACATCCCTCCACCTGTCACACTTCCAGCTGGTAGTTCAGCATCCAGCAATCCCTCAAAAAACTGAATTTTGATTTAACTACCATTCAATATCAGAATGTTAGAGGCCTTATGTCTAAACTTAAAAGTCTATTCTCAAATAGCACATCTTTTGAGTCAGATATTATCGCTTTCTCTGAAACTTGGTTAAACACTACTGTTTCTGATTGCGAGATTTTTTCAAATAATTTTAATATCTATAGACGTGACCGGCCGACTAGAGGTGGTGGTGTTCTAATTGCCATTAAAGCCACGCTCCAATCTGAACTTTTTAATTTTACTATGCCTGCTGATGTAGAAATTGTTGCTGCTAAAGTAATATTCCCATCAATGGCTCTTTTTATTACTTGCTCTTATATCCCTCCCTCTTCTGATATTCAAGTTTATATCAGACACATATCTTATATCAGAGAAGTTTCTACCCATGTGCGTGATAATGACCTTTTTGTGGTTTTAGGCGATTTTAATCTGCCAAATATCATATGGTCATTTTTCAGCAGCACAAATTATCTTATTCCGTCAGCTCAGCATGATTTTATTGATGGCATGTTTGATCTTTCGTTGTTTCAGATCAATTCAATTCATAACCAATTGAATAGAATACTTGATCTCGTTTTTATCAACGACTGTCCCAGTGCTTCTGTGTCTAGGTCACCTCCAGTAACTGTCCCTGAAGATTCTTACCATCCCACCATAGAAATTTCTCTTTTCTTTTCAAAAGCTTCCGCCTTACCTTCACCAACCTCAAATATGCCAATATTTTGTTTTCGTAAGGGGAATTACACCCTACTTAATCAGCTTATTTATTCAACTGATTGGTCTTTTTTAGACAATGCTGTTGATATAGATGTAGCTATTAAAAGATTCTACGAAAACATATATGCGCTCTTTGACGTTTGTATACCAAAATACATTCGAACATCTGGTTTGAAGAAACCACCATGGTTCACGCCAAGACTTTCTTATTTAAAAAACCAAAAATCAAAGTGTTTTAAAAAATTTAAGAAGTCTGGCTCCAATTTCGATTTGTCTAAATATTCTATAGCCAAGTCAAACTTTTTTCTTCTAAACTCTCAATGCTATGAGAATTATCTTGCTCGCTGCAAACGTCAGTTTAGTCAGGATCCTAAACAATTTTACAACTTTGTGAATTCCAAGCGCAAATCTTCTGGTTTGCCTTCTTCGTTTTTTCTTGGGATAGAAAAAGCTAGTAATGATTCTGCTGCTTCTGACCTATTTGCTAAATTTTTTCAGTCAACCTATTCCTCTGTCACCCCTACTAATGTGTCTTATCATTTTCAAATTTCGCCTTCTAACCACCTATTTACCCCAACCATCTCTAACACTTCACTTCTATCTTCTATTAAATCTCTAAAATCTTCTTTCTCTCCAGGGCCTGACAACATCCCTAGTTGTGTGCTCAAGGAGTGCTGTAATTCGCTTATTCAACCATTGCTAAAGCTTTTTAATCTATCCCTTGATTCTGCAGTCTTCCCATCTATATGGAAGGAATCGTTTGTGATTCCTTTACATAAAAAAGGTGGGAAGTCAGATATTTCGAATTATAGAGGTATTGCAAAGTTATCAGCCATCCCAAAATTATTTGAAAAATCCTTACTTCGACTTTGCAACATCTCTGTAAGTCGATTATTTCCCCTGCCCAACATGGTTTTATTAAGAGTCGGTCCACTACGACCAACTTGCTTGAATTTACCTCCCTGGTAAATGATGCATTTCTATCGAAAATGCAAACTGACGTTATATATACTGACTTCAGTAAAGCATTTGACTCTGTTAACCATGATATATTGCTATATAAGCTTGATTGTTTAGGATTCCCTCCCTCATTTCTTTTATGGATTGCCACCTATTTGAAAGGTCGCACTCAAAGAGTATTGCTTAGGTCGACTACCTCGAAAATGGTTCACGTTACTTCTGGTGTACCTCAAGGTAGTCATCTTGGACCTTTATTGTTTACTCTTTTCATTAATGACCTGCCTTCGATTGTATCACACTCTCGTATTCTTATGTACGCAGATGATGTGAAACTTATTTTTTCGTACACCGATCCCTTGTGTCATACTCATCTGCAAGATGATTTGAACTCTATGCAGCGCTGGTGTTCGGCCAATCAACTGCTGCTAAATTGTTCAAAATGTATGTTCATGACTTTTAGTCGGACTAGACCCTACTTAACCACTTATACGATTGACAATGTTCCATTGCAACGTATCTTTACAGTTAAAGATCTTGGAGTCATTTTTGACAACAAGCTTAACTTTAATATGCATATGTCGACTATCACTAATGAGGCCAGAGGTGTACTTGGCTTTATTAAGCGTTGGTCGAAAGAATTTAACGATCCTTTCACCACAAAACTGCTATATGTTTCTTTAGTTCGTCCTATCCTTGAATACTGCTCATGTATTTGGTGTCCGCAGTACCAAAACTTCCAAGAGCGTATAGAATCCGTGCAGAAGCAATTTCTGCTCTTTGCCTTACGTGGACTTAACTGGGATCCCAATCTCCGTTTGCCATCGTATTCCAGTAGGCTGTTACTTATTAATCTTCCGTCGTTACTTAACCGTAGAACAACGCTTGGTGTTGTCTTCCTACACAAGTTAATTAACGGCGACATAGACTCTTCCTTTCTGTTAGCTCGCCTAAACTTTTTTGTGCCTAGTAGGCCAACAAGAAACTACGTCCCCTTGATTTTACCTTCATGTACGACTGATTACGCTTTACACAATCCTCTTCGTGTTCTTTGCAAGGACTACAACAAAGTGTTCCATGTCATCTCGGTTGAGCTCTCTCTCCCACTAATAAAATCTTATATTCTTTTGTATTTACGGGACACCTCTGCCCGTGTTTAGTTAAATCTATTTTCCCTTTTCTTTCTTTATTTCCCTCCTTTATTTTTCTTTATTCTCTCTCTATCTTCTATTTTTCACTTTATAAAATACTTTCTAATATATACTAACTCATTAACTACTAAACAAATTTTTATTGATTTTTGGTTTGATTGGGTTTTTCTGGGTTTCCCCAATCCTTGCAACAAATGTTGGACCAATGATTTAATTTTGCTATTGATATCCCCAGAGCCTAACGTAATTTTAACTTTATTTCTTTAATTTAATATATTTACGATTTTAAATTTATTTAAATTCTTGTATATACATTAAAATGTTTTATAATTTTATATAAATTCTTTTGTGTCGACTGTCAGTAGTCGACAATAAATAAAAATAAAAAAAAAAAAAAAAAAAAAAAAATATATACATAAAAACACACTCATGCTGCAAGCAGTGCAAGAAGTTAAAGTACTTAGCTTACTTATTCATTGAGCCCCACACTATGGAAAGTTAAAACTTCTGTGCTTATTGTCCGATTTTATTGAAATTTTTTGGGTGTTTTGCATTTTTGGAGGAATTTGTGGGTGGTATTCAAAAAATATATTTGTTACATGTGTATGCTATTCGAGATTATACATACCAAATTTGGTGCCTCTTGCTCTACTATACCCTAAAACACTGGTCTGAAATCTAAATTTATCGATAATTTTTGAACTGGACGAGCTATCGATAAAATCTGTGTATTCGAAATATGAAGTTTATAACTCTTGCTATTCGAGAATATACATACTAAATTTTTAAGGTATTACTAAAAAACGCTGGTATGAAATACAAAATTCTCGATAACTTCCTTTTTCGTATGGTACAAAAAACTCTAACTTCTAAATGAGTAAGAGTACCTTAGAAATGAGGTTTTTTTTTTTAAGATATAATGGAAAATTAAACAAAGTCTGTTAAAATCTCAATAAATTTGAGACGTTTGAATTGTTGTATATTATAAAGAAGTCGACTTTCTTTAAATGTAATATTTTTTTCTACAAAGTGAACCACAATTTGTAGTTTTATCTTTATTTGTTAATAAACCACATCATCCATAGTCTGCTGAGAATTTTTGTCAATATTAATTGTTCTTACTAATTATACATTGCTTACGTGTCGCAAATTTTGTACGCTTTTAATTTCCTTTTGCCTTTATGCCTTCTGCATAAGGCGTGTTTTTAATTGGCACCAGAGAAGAGGAAATATTTCGGTAGACTTGCGCGCGCATAATTAGCATAAACTTAAACAGTTAATTAGCGTAATAATTGCGTTACATGCGAATACCCAAGTAACAAAACGAAAATTGGATTGCGAAGCAAAGCAGCAAAGCACTCGAGCACCAAATAACCAAAGAGCAACAAACAATCGACAACTAAAAGTAAAACTAAAACTATTGGTGTCTTAATTAGCGTGCGTGTTCAATTAGAATCGTGGGCAATGGGGGATGGGAACGGGAATGGGAATGGGACTACTGGGTAATATGCCATTATCAGCTGCTGTTACTTGAATTTATTTGCCAGACAAAACGGAGAGCTCCAGACAGAGCAGGATAGAGTAGAAGCTAACGCCTGCAGAGAATGCCACTCATGAATTTCAAATAATGTCGAACACTTTGACTTTGACTTGCTGCCGTGCAATGCATTGCGATTGAGGGTGGCTTACACCAGTCCTATTGTTGTTGTTATTGTTGTTGTTACGGGTGCTGGTGCTGCTGGCTGCCTGAAGTCGTGATTCCAGTCTTGATGCCTGGCATGCCAAAATCCAATGAAAGACGTTTAGTTGGCCCGGGTGTCCTCATCTTCATCCTCATCGCCCTCATCGTCTTCAGCGTCGTTGTCGTCGCAAGAAATTCGCAAAGAAAACAAGCAATGAAATCGCATAACTAACAATGAATTCCTAACTTGAAGCTACTTGAGCAGCCAAGCACAGGATGAACGTGGTCTGCCCCAGCACACGTATTCCTACACTGCACGAAATACTCGCGGCCAACTCAGAGCGTCGACAATTGAAGTTCCCTGGGATTTCATGGCAAAACTAGAAGTCTGGCTGGGTGGTATTCGATCTTATGCTATCTTGTTACCCTTTATATGAAAGGGACTGGTGAGGTATAAAAGGTGGCTTAGTCAGTGCATCAAATGTAAAGGGGAAGAGCAGATGCAATCTTATCATCTATACCAATATATTGTCTTACATTGGTTCATCAATACAGGGTATGCACCATGACCACTAGACCTCGCCCTAATTCAATATCTCTTATTTTAATGCATAGAGTGTGAAGATGTTGCTGCTAACCTTAGTTGCGTTCGCATATTTGATTTCTGTTCTGGCGTATCCAAACTGGTTTGGTTTTTACAGAGGTTGGCAGACGTCGGGAATCAGCGTCAGTTTAGGTTTCTGGATTGTCATGCCATTTGGCATGATTTGATTTTGGAGGGCACTCAGCAAAACGCATATTGTATATTTTAACGGTTTGCTATGACTCAGCGTCCGGGCAAACGTTTACCGTACGCTACAACGTTTTCCAACGTACAAAAGCTTATCAAACGTTCCAAACGTTTGCAAACGTTCGATGAGTTTCTATAAAAGCTGTGCCAGTGCTGGGCTCTTCAATCAGTTGATAGTGTGAGCTGAAAGTGAACACACCGTAGCAGATAGTTCCGTAAAAAAGTGAGTGTTATCTGTTAGATAAGATACAAGAGTATTATGTCCCGTAAGACATTAAATGAGGAAGCTATTGAGCTGATGAATCAAATTACGGAACAGGCTAATAAAGCGCAGAGTTTGCTTCTGAATGTCTTGGATCAACTCTCAAGTAGACAAGGTTCCGGACACAGATTAGCTCGAAGAGATCGTAGCAGTTGTCGCTGCAGAGAATATTGCGAGTCCGACAGTTCCGACAATGAGCTTGTAATCGTGGGTAAGAGTCGTGACCTTCAGCGGGGTCGAGGGCGGGATAACCGACGTAATGGAAGCAGCGATAGGAAGCGAGATCGCTCTCATTCCCGTGGACGTTCCCGGGGTCATTCTAGGGGTCGTTCTCACAACCGATCACGTTCCCGATCCCACACCAATGCGAAACACAGGCAAATGTCATTGGCTGTTCGTGTATAGTGAGGAGGAACATAAAACATTTAACCTATTTGAAAGTAAAGCTATTAAATAAAGTAACAACTAATTAAGCACAATAAATGCGTTTTTATGGGAAAGGCGAAAGGGGTTTGAATTTTTAAGGATATATACAATGAATCACACACATCGAAATAAATTATTTCTTATTGTGGCTAAGTGTTTTTTGATTTCTAAGCACATGAAAAAAAGTACAATTGTTGTATGTTTGTAAAATGATTGTAGTGCAACTTAAAGTAAATGGTTGGAAGATGACTACTGCCCCATTAGAAAGACAATCTGTTCAAGGTGCTCGTCTGGCCCCCATGTTGATAAACATGTGTGTAATTACATTTGCAAACAACATAAACATTGCTTTTCTGTTTGCAGTGCAGCAAATATACAAAAAACAAAACATGTATAAAAACGACAAGTAAACATTAAGAAAAAACAAAAAAAAGCAAACAATGTCCCCAAAAACCATTTACCGTTGGCATTTGCAGCAGCAAAAGCTGCTGCAAGCTTTGGGGCTGCTGCACTGATGCAGCGCTCTGCTCTTGACTGGCATTTCAAGTGCATGACGCAGCTGCTGCTGCAGTCGCTCCATTGTTGGGGCACTTTGCTTTCTAGCGAAACAATGCCACAGACTGCACATGACGGCATTTCAAGTTGTTGTACATATGTACATGTATGAATGTCTGTGCAGATGTACTGTTGCTGTTGCTGCTGCTTCTGCTGTTGCTGCTGCTGTGTAGGCTGCCCCGCCAGCGGCAAGTGCAGCAGCAGTTGCTAGAACATGGCGAAAAACATGTCGGTGTTATAGCTGCTCATTGCTCGTAGAATGCGGCGATACGATAATCATATCTAACGCCGAAAGCGCCGCGAAAGATAGATATATGCATAATTTAGGCGGGCAGCTTGAGATGGAATGACATGGCTTATCAACGCCTCTAATCAAGGCAATAGCGCATAGTTGCCTTGCCGACGAACGAACTCAAGGAGAGCAGCAACAACAACATGCAGCAAATAGGTGATAAAAATATAAAAAAAGGAAAAAATAAATGTGTACAAAATAATTCCACAACAGGCAGAGGGCAAAAATAAACAAACAGGCAAAGGTACAATCCTGTACAATGGAAACAAATAACTATTTTATAGGTGAAAATATTGAAAATATTAAATATATATATACCTTAAAATTTAACTTTATATTTTAAATAAAAAATAATAAATTTATTAATTATAATTTAAATGTAATAATGTCACTAGTCGTTAATAAATGAAAAAATGTAATATATATCACATTTTCCATTTCCTGATATTGGTTAGTTAAAAAATGCAAGTATATATATCAATTATGTTCAGTATAGGAGAGGCTGGAAACTCGATGTTCAAGAAACAAGTGTTTTACTTTCAATTGAATTAAATTGAATATATTGAGATTATTTTGTCTTAAGTCTTAGTTATATTTTCTAACATATGTAAATAAACAGGAACACATTATCTTAGGATGTATAATATTGTGTAGTATTATGACATGTCAAAAACATATTTCGGCATGTTTAGCGTGTTATTATAAATACTTGCTTCCTTTTAAATATTAACAAACCACTAAACAAATTTTTATTGATTTTTGGTTTGATTGGGTATTTCTGGGTTTTCCCCAATCCTTGCAACAAATGTTGGACCAATGATTTAATTTTGCTATTGATGTCCCCAGAACCTAACGTAATTTTAACTTTATATCTTTAATTTAATATATTTACTATTTTAAATTTTTTGAAAATTTTGTATATACATTTAAATGTTTTATAATTTTATATAAATTCTTTTGTGTCGACTGTCAATAGTCGACAATAAATAAATAAATAAATAAAAATTTAATCACATACAAATATAATTAACTAAATCTACTACACAGCACAGCATTTGCTATGGCCTCAAGTATTTATGCAATAAAAGAGTGCCTTATTCCCACTGTGCAGCTGTCATTTTGCGCGTTGGCAGCGTCGACATTTTTATGACACGCCGACACCGAGGCATACAACACGCCTGAAACACCCAGAAAGACGCGTTGCTCCACGTCAGACACACGGCAGCTGGCCAGGCTAAGACTGCTTGGATGGATGGATGCAGCGACTGGGATGGGGAGGAAGTGTCCATGTTTATATATGTATATGTATGGGAGGCTGCAAGCAATTTAGAGTCGGGAAGCCAAGACGAGCGGCCTCCAAACGCAAAGCTAAAAGACCTCGCACAAATTCTAATAAATGTTAAAGAAATTGTATGAGGTTATGCCACGGCAGCTGTGAAAATAGCAAAAATTGCCAAGCAAACGCATTTGCAACGTGGCCTGGAAAATGATAATGAAAACTAAACGAGTTTCTGGCTCGCCCAGGCAAGTCTCACAGGCTGGCAGACTGGCAGGCAGTCGTCCTTGCCGCATCCTGTCTGCTGGCTGCTCTCTGCTGTCAGCAAATTGCCAACGCACTGCGTATTCAGGGCGCTAAAATACGTGATATGAAAGTCTTCTTCCACTGCAAGACGACAGCGCGACGAAAATTGCTCAGCCAAAATGGATATCGTTTTAATTTTTTCTTTTTTGAATTACTGCCACAGCGTGGGTGTCTCGTTAACTACGCGGGCGCTGGCTCGTCAGGTGATTTGCGGCAACAGCAATTTGCAGCGCCTCAAATTGGCTGCGCTGGGGCACGTTGCGCATACGCCGCAATGTACATGCCGCTATGCTCGCTGCTGCTGCTTGCTTGCTTGACTGACTTTACATAATGTCTGCTGATTAGTCGAATAGGCAGTGTGTATGTATGCGTGTGTGTGCGAGGAGGGAGGTGTGCACTAGTAATGAGGCTGACCAGAGTTAATAGCGCCTGCAACTAAGTAGGGCTCAAAATATATAACGAGGCCGCTGCCATATGCAACGGCAAACTACATAAAGCCCCAAAAATGTGCATGCCATCGTGCGAGTGTGTGCGTGTGTGTGTGTGTAGTGTGGGTGTGAGCGTGCGTAATATATATGTACGTATACGTGTGTGTGTGTATGCATTGCGAGAGTGCGTACGCAAAATTCATGTCTCTATACGCACAACGGCGGCGAGTGCGAATCAATAATGATGACCTGAATACGTATGTTGCAGCCGATTAACTGGACCTGGCTGCCTGACTGCAACACGCCCCAAAATATGCAATGTGCAGCATTGCCAGCCTGCTGCCCATTGTTGCCTCCTCTGTTGTTGTTGTGTTTCAATTTGCTGCTGCTGCTGCTGATGCTGCTGCTGATGCTGATGCTGCTGCTGATGCTGCAGCTGCTGCTGCTTCGGCTACAGCCTGCCGCCTACACAATTTTTCATTTTCATTTACGCTTTCGACAGCTGCGTTGTGCTTACTCTTTTGCTTTCATTGTCTTTGCGTGTGTGTCTCTGTGTGTGTGGGTGTATACATGTGTGTATGTGTGGCACGCTTGATTGTTCAAAGCGCAGCTTTCAGCTGAAAATTTGTAAAGTGCTGTGAAGCTGTCCCAGGCTCTTACCTGCGTCTCGCGTTTTACTACGATTCCATATACACATACAGCCGCAATATATAGGCCCATGTGTATTTGCGTCTGTGTCTGTGTGTGTGTTTGTGTGCGCCATATTTATGGGCCATGTGCATGTGCAATTCACATGTGTGGCTGCATGTGCAGGATCTGCTACTGCTGCGGCTGCTGCTGCTTCTGCTGCTGCTGCTACTCTTCCCACATTCGCTGTCCGTTTTCATTGTGGGTCATTCCCGTTCTCGTTGTCGTTTCGACGTTTTTATGCTTTCGAAATCCGCTTTACACACTCACACACACACACACACACACGCTCGCCCATCCAGTTATATACATGCTCTGTCCATTGCCTGCGCCAGTGCGTGTGTGTGTATTGCGTATACGCCGTGTCGCCCGTTGTGAGCCGCACCTCGATTCGCCGCCGCCTCCTGCCTCGTTGTCTGTCCGTTTGCATTACTCATATACGAGATGCAACAACAACTGCAAATAAAAAATACGCGCAAATAAAAAATTGCAAAATATTTATTCATTTACGTGGCAGACCAGGGCTGCAAAGCAGTATAAAAATCAGCTCGGAAGTGAAAAGTATGACGATTTTTATGCTCACTTATCTATTTTGATTTGAAATTTGGGCAATCTAAATTTAAAATATAAACTGCATTAAGAAATTTAAAAGAAAACAATTAAACTTTTGAAGTAGAATTAAACTGAGATTTGGATAATAAAATAATATATTAGTATATATAGTAAAATAGTAATGGCTGATTGCCACTAAACTGACCACTAAACAGAGTAACTGTAAGAGCTAGGAAGTTAAAAATTTTAATAAGGGTTTCTTTTTGGATGTGAGTGACCCATAAAAGTAGATGAAGTATAAAATAAAAGAATTGTTAATAGGTTGTATGCTCAAGGGTTAGATGTTCAAATCATCTTCAATTTTCTTCTATCTTTGGGATAGAATGTTAATCCCATGAAATAAAAGTTGTATTACATTGATTTAAAATTTAATTGTTCCAAAAAAACCTTTTTAATGGATTTTTTTAATATCTAGTTAGACATTTATTCATCTGTTGTATGATAGAATATACTTTATACGTAAAAGTCCCATTTCTGATCTAAAAGTGAGCTTCCATATCATGCATTACACTTCCATCTTGCAGAAGTTCCCTTCACTCCTATCTCTCCGAATATCTTCAACTATGCCAGTAAATAGAGGACACTTGCTTCTGTGTTGGGGCCAATTTGCCTGACCGCATTACAAATCTTTTGTCCAGCCCTTGGACTCGCTTCTTCCAAACATCGTTGCCAGCTTCTTCTCTCCTTTCTTCTGCTTCTTTGCAATGCGTTTGCTGCATTTTATTTATTGTTCAGTGCATCTGCGTGTTGTTGCATTTATATGTATGTGTGCATGCATTTTGCCAATGCACCTCAGCATATGCATGCGTATGTGTGTGTGTGTGTGTGTGTGTGTGTGTGTGTGTGTGTGTGTGTGTGTATTTTGCATTTACGCCTGCTCCAATTTATTTATTGTATGTATATTTGTTTATATCGTATATAGAACTTTCAACAAATTGATGTTGTTGCCGTAATTGTTGTTATTGTTGTTGTTGCAGTATTCGGTTTTTTCCCTCATTTTTTATTGGGCGTTGGCCTTTTTATCGATTGGTTTTTAAGTGTGTGTGCGGTCGCTCTTGGATGACTGCAATGCAATTTCAATTATGCACGGACAAATAATTAAATTGTTTTAATTGCGCGAAACGAATTTGCCATGTTCATAATTAAGGAGTCGTAAGAGCTGCGACCCAACTCATAAAATCATAAAATCAGAGCAAGTGCTTATCAGTTGTGTTGCCACATGGCAACTGACTGCTGCCTCCCATTCAGCGAGAGGACAGTCCCAGGGCTCAAGCTGTACCATCTACAAATTTCTTTTCCTGCCAATTCCCTGCATTTTCTTTGCTTTCCTTTCTATTCCATTGCTTTCATTTCATTTCGTTTCATTTCGTTTCGTTTTGAGCTTATCTAAAATTACTCTATACACACACATCCACTGGGAGACGCATGTGGGGAAGGACGAAGCCATGTGTAGGCACGCAGCAAGATTAGAAAATATTAAGGTCAACAGGTTAGTGTGCTGTACCCAAAGGACATAAAAAAAGGCGGCAACTGAAACGGCAAACGCAAAACTGTTTCAAATTTGAGTTGAAAGTAGGTTGGGCAACACTCTCAAAGAGACCCTCACAAACACACACGCAAGCATTGTGTGTGTGTGTGTGTGAGTGTGTGTGTGTACGTGTACTTCACATATGCGAACGTGTGCTTGTGTGTATTTTGATTACTGCCTAATTTTGTGACGGGGCGAATGTAACATGGCGTATACTTAACGCATTCGCTTTGGCTTCGGTGTCGGGCATCTGCAGCTTCCTTTTGACGTGAAGTGTGTGCGGTTTTTGCTTGAGTGAATGAGGGAATCCTTCTCCGCTCGCTCCCTGTCGCCCATCACCCAGCACCCATCACCAGTCACCCACAACCCTCTTGCACCCGTTTCCCACTGCCCAACAGCACAATTTACGTACAATTGCCAGTGTATGTGTGTGTGTGTGTGTGTGTGTGTATGCAGCGAGTGTGCGTGCTGATGACGATGCCAGCAACGTTTCAGCAACACTTGTCGCAAAATGCCGCATTAAGCAACAGCAACAACAACGTGCGTAGTATATAAAGTCGCTAAAACGGCGCTGTCGCTCTCGCTGTCTAGGTTTAAGTTTGAGTTTTTCTTCATAGCTTCACTTTAAATGCTTCAGCTTTTGGTGGCTTGGCTGGATTCGTTCGTTACTTAATTTTCTGGCATCGCTTCAGATTAATAGGATTGAATGCAATCGTTGAAGATTAGTTTCAAGTTAATCAGATACTCAATATTTTCTCAAATACATTTTCGTGCTAAGAGCCTCGAAAGAGGAGCTCCATAACACAATATATAGTTAAGAATGAATTAAAATTACATAAGCTCAAGAATATTTAATATGTCTCTACTTTCTGAAAGAGCTATTACTTATACAATCCTTCGAGAATTATGACATATACTGAAATTTTGTATAGTGTAATAAATTATAAATAACTAATAAAGGCTTGAAATGGGTTTCTTTTTATTAAAAAATCCGTTTCGTATTATATTTAGTTATTTAGTGGTATAAGCTACTTTTGGTTAAATAAAATCTCATGCATTATTAAATGCACAAATTATATATTATTTATTTTGAACTTTACTTGGATATGTTGGTTTTTTTAAATTTTTGTTTTATATATTCTTTAATTTTGTTGTGCCTTTTTCTTACATGTGTGTATTGGCATATTCTTTAAAATTTTAGGCTGAATATTAGTTTTGGAATGTGACATTTCAGTTCAGTTTCAAATCGAGCTGAGCTAATAATGTAACTCAGTTCGTTAGGTGTAGGATCGATTGATAAAGTTTCGTGGTTTTTTGCCAAAAGTTTTGCCATATATTATGATTCTTGCTTTGCTATACATATTCCTACGATTATACCGTAGAGCTAAGCATTGAGTATTTTCTAATTGAGCACTCTTAAATTCATAAATTTACTTGTTAGCGCTCCATTTAAGCTCTTTAAGTTTTGCGCAGTGTATTTGCTCGTATAGCGCTACTTAGGGAAAGCGACTTTCCGCTATGCGACATCACACACACTTTCATGAACATGCAAACGTGTGCACACACATGATATACTCAAACGTAGACCGCCGCACGGACAAAATGTTAGCATAATTTTAGGCACGAATGCGCAGCGCTCTCGTCCTTCTGCTGCTGCTGCTGTTGCTCTTGCTGGTGCTGAGTGTATATGTGTGTGTGTGTGTGTGTGTGTGTGTGTGTGTGTATGCATGTGTGTGGTATACTACAACTACAATGCGAGCTTGGGACTCGTTGTAAGCATAACTCAACGAGTCAATGACTTTTTGGTGGCGTCGTTGATGTGCTTTAATATTAACAACAACGCCAGTTGGCCAACATACAAACATACACGCACACACACACACACACACACACGCTCACACATATATTAGGTCCCCTTCATGTTCATGAGCGGCAGCGGTGGCGGCATTTGAAGAGCACATTGCGCATCAAACTGCCACTTACCGACACACAAATAAATTTGCAAATGAACACGTTCCAAGCGATGATGCTTCATGTGCTCCACGTTGCTGTGTGAGCTGTGTGTATGAGATGTATGTGTGTGTGTGTTGATAAGTGTGTCAACAGCCAGGTTTTTATGCTCCCTGTTGACTAAATCAGCAAATTGGCTACACTTGGGCCGGTGACTTCTGGCTGCTTATTATTAATAATCATCTTTCTTTCATACTCTTGCAGCTCTTTTGCTTTTTTCCTTTTTTGGGTCGACTTTTGCTTGGGGAATGACAATTAAGCAGAACACAATAATCAGCCAGCATGGAATAAATCAGCAAATTACCAACAGCAGTAACAGAAATAGAAATAGAAGCAGCATCAGCAGCAGAGTCCCTTTGCTATCAGGAGGATGGGGCAGCATAATTAAATAAAGGGCAACGTGATAAATAACAATCTTTCAGCAGCGAGCGACGCTTGGCGGCTAAAGCGAATCGCTAGGGAGACTTTTGCATTAAATTGATTAAATGCGCAGCACATGCAAAATGATAACAGCTACAGCTACAGCTACAGCTACACCAGCAGTGAAAATTATCAACTTGGACCAAAGCCCGCCGAGACTCATAAAAATATGCCACTTAGCAGCAATGGACGCAATGAGCTGGCTGGGCAGTAGGGAGCCAGGGTACCCCACATTGCAGTATAACAGACCCTACTCTGCTGTGTGTGTGTGTGTGTACGCACAACAAGAGCCATGCAAATGAAATTGTTGCTGTTGCTGCTGCTGCTGCTGCTGCTGTTGTTGCTGCTGCTGCTGCTGCTCTCTTGTCATGGTGAGCATGCGCAATGTGTGAGATGGCCAAAATGGCGGCGGACCGTGCATGGCAAAAGAGAGAACCTGAAATAGAGGCAGGAGAGCACGAGATTCGCTTGGGTGCTGCTGTTTCTGTGGTAGCAGCTCGTGCCTCGGCAGCAGCAGTTGCCGCCGTAAATGTCAAGTGTAATGTCACAATCAGCAGCAATCAAATACGCAAACACACACACACACTCACACAAACACACACACGCATATGTATAGAGAGAGTTGGACATGCATACCAAATGCAAATGCTAATGTGTGCGAATGCAGTTTTGCAATTGCAACGTGCACAGGAAATGGAAATGCAGCGGCAGACAGTCAGAGATTTGGTGAGGCAGCAGCAGCAGCAACAGCAGCAGCAGGAACAGCAACAGCGCGGGGTGGCAACACAGTACAAGCGAGTACATGACATTTTGGCAAATATTTAGAAATTGGATTAAGTTTCAACTACGCAATAGTAGAAGTTGCAGCTGCAGCAGGCGATGCGTAAAATTTCACGTTGATCGCATTAAATGTAGCATTTAATTAAAATTTAAATATTTTTGATCATCACATTTCAGTTGCGTTAGATATGTATCAGTTTAAAATGTATATTTATAAGGAGCTAAGTTAAATATACAGATGTATATTGCTGAAATCAAGTTTATTGGAAGTTTTTTTTTTCCTAAAATTAGAAAAAAACTCAAATTAAAAAATTTGTATTTTTGTTTGAAAATCTTGTATAAGATGAGTGGCTAAATTTGATTTATTATAAGGCCCCTATAATTTGGCCTCTCATTATGAGCATTTTGAAAGAATTTCCTTTATTTGTCGGCCTTTGTGATGCAAAACTTTGTAAATAGAAAATACAAAGAGCTGAGCCAAAACTAACAAAAACAGAAAGCTGTGCAATTGGTGCTTGGGTCAACCTCAAGTCTTGACCCAAGTTTCAAGCGCTGGCCGGAGACAAGGGCTCAGGGCTCAGGGATCAGGGCTGCACTCAGTACTCACTACTCAGTGGCTCAGTGGTTGGAGGGGTGTGGCAAAGTGTTATTAGTTTTTGCGGTGCACGCTCATAAAATGTTTTCTTTTTCAAGTGCTGCCGACGAGCGCAAAGTTTGGCATTTTCTTCTTTTAGTTTATTTGTTTTTTCTGTTTCGTTGTACAAGAGAAAAATAATTAAAACAAGTGGGGAAGGATTATCTTCGGCGTGCCGAAGATTTTATACTCTTTTCGAACCTATAGGCAATTTTCACTCTGCCAACTGCACCACTGATCGTTTTTAATTTAATTCATTGCCAGTTGTATAGCAGCTATAAGATATAGTGATCTGATCCGGCCGGCTCCAACAAATGTGATGTCTCTTTGAATAATAGGTATCTGTGCAAAGTTGTATCGCGATAGCTTTAAAAACATGGGATATATGGCCAAAACCGACTTCGAGTTGTATGGCAGCTATAAGATATAGTGATCCGATCCAGCCGGCTCCAACCAATGTGATGTCTTTTTGAATAATAAGTATCAGTGCAAAGTTTCATTGCGATAGATTCTAAAGCATGGGATATATGGCCAAAACCGACTTCGAGTTGTATGGCAGCTATAAGATATAGTGATCCGATCCGGCCGGCTCCGACCAATGTGCTGTCCCCTGGAATAATAAGTGTCTGTGCAAAGTTTTATCGCGATAGCTCAAAAACTGAGGGACTAGTTTGCATACATACAGACAGACAGACAGACAGACAGACAGACAGACAGACAGACAGACAGACAGACAGACAGACAGACAGACGGACATGGCTAGATCAATTTGTATTGTCATTCTAAGCATACTGGCAGTAACTTTTGGGGGTCTCCGACGCTTCCTTCTATGCGTTACAAACTTCAGGACAAACTTAATATACTATTTTCTTCGAAAAGAGTATAAATATGAAATGGCTGTGTGGCTGCTTAGTTATAAAGTTTAAAAATGCGGCATAAAGTAGTTCGGCGGATAACTGACAGGTTGAAGCAACGGGCTTATGGTCAAAAACAAAACTTTGACGGTGGGGATTTGACAGAGGATAATATTGAAAATGTTTGATAAATTGAAAAAAAACTTGCAAACAGCAACTAAAGGAAAACATACATACAACTATATTAGGGGTTTACCATTTGTTTAAAACTAATTATTTTCTCTTCCTTAAGTTGGCTAATTTAGAAACTTTATATTTGTACAAATTGTTCACATTTTAGAATTTGTAGCTCAAGTTCTTGGCATACTTGTCTTAAATAAATCAATTTGTCAATTTCAAAAGCTATAAAACTGTCAACTCAAGTTTTCTTTACTGTGTCTCGCTATCAACAACATTTTTTGTTGCACTTCGTTTTAAGCTGTTTATGTTTGGTTTGTAATGCATACGAGAGTTGCATTTTCCCCATTACCGCACACACATGCACACACAAATACAAAACACAAATGTGGTGTGCCTCAGTTTCTGTGTGTGTTTGTGGGTGTGTGAGTGTGTAAGCTGTACTCAGTGCATCTTGCTGTCCGAGTCTGGGCTTGACGCAGTTGAGCAAATGCTTGAAAGCGCCAAAACGAATGTATGTGGGAGCTTCTCAGGCATCCAAAAATATGATGATGAGTGCCCCTACCAATGCCAGTCTGTTGACATAGACTTACACTCACACACACACACATATGTGGCGGTTGATGGGGAAGCGAGGTCGAGCTCTGAGTGGACACAAGTGTCAAAAGCCTTTTGTGGCCTGACGCAGCTGATAGAGCCCGGCACATTTTGACCAATTCTACGTAGTGCTACCTTCTAGTCATTTGCTTCAATTACAATAGCCACGCCCTTGAGCTGAAAGAATAAGTATTGGTTTAGGTCAGCTCTTTATTTGGCCTCTTTGCCTGCTCTGCTTCTTCTTTAGAACATTTTCTTATAATTTGTATGCGCCGTGCCTTAAGCTGGCTTCTATTTTCTTCTGTATTTTTCCTACACTTTCAGGGCTTTTGCCAGTCTAAACAGCGAGCGACGCGTCTTTGGGGAGCTGAAGTTGAATTCTCTGCTGGCATTTGCCAACGTCAACAGCAGCTTGGCAAAGTTATTGTTCCCCCAAGTGCGTGCAGAACATTTATATTGGCCATAAAATATTTCTCATATATGAAAGTACACATGAAAAATGTGCGACAAGCACCCACAAACGCCCACTATACACATACACAACAAAACACAACACAACACAACACATAAAAAAAAATGGAAGGCTAAACTTGAATGGTGTTCATGGACTTTCCGCTCTGCAGTTCAATCAACTTTTCATGGGTGGGCTATTGTGCGCAAATTGTTTACAAATGCAATAGCAATTATGCAATAATTTGTGGCTGCAAATTAAAAGCGATTTATATGCACATACACCCTGTCACCCAGCCCCCAGCCCCCATCTGGCCAACAAAATCGTTGGCCCAATACAGCAAATATAAATCGAGCTGCTCAAAGCAGGCTGGGACTGTGTCCAGCCCGGTCTACTGGCGTCCAGCAGAGGGCAGGTCAGTTCACAGGGCTGCTGCTGCAGCAGCATCAGCATCAGCATCAGCCAACGCCCAATCGCCCTCAATAAAGCTGGCGCTGATTGCATGCAATATGGGTGGGGTCCACGCTGCGTATGAATGACCAGAGACCACATTGCGAATGGGGGCTTTCGACTCGTGCTCACGCTGTTTGTCGAACCTCACTCTCACTCTCTCCCTCTCTCTCTCGCTCGCTCGCTCTCTGTCTTTCTCTCGCTCAGTCAGAGTCCCCCAACTGCTGCATCTGCTTATTTGTATGTTTTGTATTAGCCAACATAATGGCCGCAATAGCAGCAACATAGGCAGAGGGGGCAACCATAGGCATTGCTCATAACGCAGGCTCGTCTCATGAGTGTGGGTCAGGCAGCGCTTACATTGCCGTTGCCGTTGCCGCTTCCGTTTCCGGCTGCTACTGCTACTGCTGCTGCTGCTGCTGTTGCTGCAATCCAATTTTCGTTGCTGCTATGTTTTTGACACTTACAAAGTGGTTACGACTTTTGCTTTGGCATTTCTCACTTCAGCAACCGCACAAGCACCCTCACGCCCAGGCACCCACAACCAAACCCACACTCACACACTCACATACAGAGCCACACTCACAGGGACCGCAGCAATTTACAAATGTGTGTCAAAATCTGCACACGTAGTGTGCTGCATGCCCCTTGGCCTCGGTTCTCTTTGCTTTGCTTTGCTGAGCCTGCTCGCTCTGCCTGACTGGCGCCCAATTTTCATTGACGAGGTCAGATTTTAACAAAGCATACCACTTGAGCTGAAGTTGCACTCATCATCAACAACATCATCAACAGCATCATCATCATTATCCTCATCAGGAGCAACAGCACCAGAAGCCTCATCTAATAGTGGGATTATTATGCCATTTCTTAGTAAGTCACTGTCTCTTCTGAGTCTACTTTGAGGCCCACTTGGTTATTGTCAGTGACGAAATTGATTTAACATTTTGAGCTTGCAAAAGTTGTGTGTAATTAGTGCATAATGTATTCTAGAAATGACAATACAAATTTGGTGAATTCGATTAAAAATATATGTGTTAGTGTCATTTGTTTGTTTAACTAATATAATAATATGTTTATAAATATACATATTAATATTACTTACCTGTATAATGCGACTATATGTATTGTATGAGAAACGTGCTTGATAATGGATTACTTCATGAGTAGAATTTGATTTAGTCTGCATGGATAGTTATGATTTTACGATATATTAAGCTAAGCTTATGCTAATTCAATTATTTTACCAGTTTACAAATATATCTTCTAGAATACTGTTTCATCATACTTATGCATTGCTCTGGCATTCAAAGCTGATAATTTAGAATGTTAGCCCGCACATATTACAAATGTTTTGCATTAAGGGCATGCATATTACACACTTATGACACCCAAGCGAGTCGTAAAAAGAACCGCACGCAAATAACATTAGTTGGCGATAGATGGATGGGGGATGGGGGATGAGCCGGGGCGGGGCGGGGAGGGACGTGCTGTCAGCTGAGCTGCTGTGGCATTTATTAGAGTTGCCACGCGACAGCCACAGCCACAGCGGCAACCCACAACGCGGCTTAAGCTCATGCCAAGTGGCTGTCCATGTGACAGGATTAGTGTGGGAGGCGGGCGGGGGGATTGACTTTAGTCTCTGTGCTGGTCGTAGTAGAACGTCTTATTGTTTCGCAAGGGATATCACAGTCAGGGCGCTCTAACAAGGCAGTCAAATTGTATTTGCATGCAAGTTGCTACAGCTACAGCTACATGCCTGCAATGTCCTTGCCATCCGGCTGCTACAAATATGCAGATGCCAGGCAACAGATACAAGGCAGCAAAGCAACGCATACGACAGCCACGACAGTCTAAGTGAATTTTATGTCGAAAACTTTGAGAAGGGTAGCTGGGTAGCTGGGTGGAAGGTGGAAGGCACAGAGCAAGCAGCAAGGCGGCTCCTACAGCTTAAGCAACAAGTGCTTAGCAAATGTGCAGCAAGCCATGAGCCAAACTCTCCGCCTCGGTTGCCGTCTCAGTCGCCGTCTAAGTCTCAGTCCCAGTCTCAGTCGCAGTCCCAGTCGCAGTCCCAGTCGCAGACGCCAGCTTCCTGTCTATGTAGCATTTGCATTTTTGGGGCTTTTGCAATTTTGGTCGTTCTGTTTTAGGTTTTTTGCTTTTTTGGCTCAGGAATTATGTAAATGCTGAAGTAAATTGAAATTTATACTTTAAACCACGATGCGGCTTGCTTAAGCTAATTGAAATAACTAAATTAAGTAGTAAGGATCCCTCGTTTCACACTTTAATTACCTTTCTGGCAGCAAGTACGCCATCAACTGCGGCTTACTGCCTGCAACGAATTGCATTTGCACCATAAACTCGTGTCTGGCGACATTGTGGGGTCAACTAGTTCAGCTGCCACTCGTCGCAATTAACTCTAGAGCGCAATTGCAGTCAAGTCGTTTGGCCCCAACCATAAAAAGATACGACGACTTACGCTTACGCACTTATGTCGCCATTTCACTGTCCTTGCAAATTATGAACTGCTCGAATAGCCAGCCAAAAGTTCGATAGCTAGAGAGGTGGAGAGCGAATGGGGCGTGTCCCCTTTGGCAGCTGAAAGGCGGCCGACAGCTGCCACACAACTAACGCCAATTAGAAATATTTACAGCCATAAACAACATTCGTTGTGGCTCTTATTGTTCTGCTGTTCTGCTGTGCGTCTTTGGGTTTTTATTAAATTGCGTGGAGCGACATTAATTTCTAGCTATCGTCCTATGAAATCCAATAAAGTATACCGCAGCTGCGACTGAAAACACAAAAGTCTACACATTAAAAAAAGGCTAGACGTTTTATATTACTCGAACTTAAAGTATTAAAGTTGGATGAATGATAGCTGGAAAAGTGGCTTATAATAACTTCGTGATTATATTTATTAATGGGATTGTCAGGGCTTAAATATCCCTTAAGAAGAGCTTTTAAGGGTAAGTTAACGCTGTACTTGTTCTTGTATTATTTATTCCAAATTACCTATGCCAGCAAATTTACTTATATTGATGACACTAGACACTATTGGTTTAAATATCATATATTCTTGAATTAAATGATTAATTTTTAGTTCTCCAATGTTCTATTTAATAACTCTTAATTATTGAATTTTCTTGGTTACAGATTAAAAGGACTTAACTTCATAACCATACGAAATACCTGCAAATACCTGCAATTTCAAAAAGTATGTAACAAGTATAAGAAATCATCTTATATTTAATTTTCTCGATAGCTCATCGTATTCAAAAGTTATCGATGCATTTGAATTCAAGATCAGAGTTTTTTGCTCATTACTGGAATATTACTATATTTGAAAACACTCATTTTTGAAGCTATGACTTTTGTTAGTGTGGGACGCAGCTAAGAAGCAATGCAGCTTATGTATGCTTGTATAGAGAAGTTAGTATATATGACTAAAGGTCGGAGCTGAGTTCACCTTAAACCTGCTTATACTTTTCTCAAATAAAATGATAAATTCATTCGAAGATCCCAAAAGTTACTTCTAGTATAGTTAGTATGAGAAGCCAGATTGTTCTGGGCATGTCTGTCAGTCTGTTTTGTGTGTATGCAAACTCTACCATCAGTTTTTGAACTGTGACGGTCCCATTTGGATAACTAGCCATATGTCGGAACCGGCCAGGTCAGATCCCTATATCATATAAGCTGTCATACACCTGAATGTCGTATGAAGCAATATTTTCCATGTTTTTTGCAATATTGACTTCAATTCAATTGTAAAATGGAATATCCTTATTATCAATGTATGAAATATCGAAGAAATTGACTCATGAGTCATAAACTATTTTAAAAGAAACAGCGGATAGCTGAAAACTAAATAAGTATTTGCGGATAGTTCTATGATGATATAACCAATGATTGGGAAAGACAATAAGATCTTCGGCACGCCGAATAAAATGGTTCCCCACTTGATTTAAATTCAATTTACTCCACATTTATTTCCAAATAATCAGTCAGTTAGGTAAAACTCTTTCTTAATATGTACTAAATAATTGTAGAATTTTTTTAATTAGAGAGTATATATCCCTGTTGATTAAGTTTTAGAATGTAACACATCATAGTTTATATGAAACTGCTCATACTAAATCTTGACATGCTCAAAAGCAGCATGTGCCGATTTTTTATACCCTGAACCCATTATTTCTTCTTATCTGAGCTGAACTAAGCCAGACATATTTGCAAGCTCATCAGGAGCAACATTCTCCTCACACTCCCACTCTCTGTCCATATCATTGTCGTTCTGCCCCAGCCCTTGGCACGCATGCTGAATATTTAATAGATTTAGACGGCCGCATAGACACGTTTGTGACTAGCAATCCGACCAGGTCTTGGGGTTTAACCACTTGCAGGTTATGACTGGAATTTTAAGCATAATTGGGCGCATGTTTGGACAGTGTATTATTTAACTATTAGCGTTCAATTGCCACAAGGATTTCCTTCGCATTTTCTCATACTTTAAAGCTGTGCACGCTGGAATGTCGCATTCGCATTCACGTTCCCGTTGACGGGAACTCGGCTTGGCCCAGGAGCGGAGAGCGGAGGAGTTGCAAGACAGCAAAATCGAGTCAGTCTGAGCTGCACGAACAAAAAGGTAATTCAATATCTTAATATCCGCATAGATCAAGTGCAGGTACGTGCAGGTTTGCACAGTTTGACTCGGGCGCCGTTTAACGTGAGCTGCGTATTTACTGTGGCTTCCCTCTGGATTGAGCGGGAAGGGGAAGGGCAAGGGGAAGGGAAAGGGGGCCAGACATGGAGTTTTTGTGGGCGAGGATTGGGTCTTTGGGCTGTTTATGTTGCTGGTAGCTGGGGGCTGCGCTTGATTAGAGCCGCTTTGCATTTTTGTTTGGCTGCTTAGCAATTTTATGGGCAAACAACATTCAGTCAGTCAGTCAGTCGTCGATTTGTGAGTAGAATTCCAACTCACTGCAGAGCGAAAGTGTTGTTGAGACAAGTTTTGGGAGCGCTTTGTGGCCAGAGCTGCAAAAGTTCTGCCTTGTGGTTATTATTATACATAGACTTTTTATACTCTGATACCGAAGGTACTCATAGTATATTGGTTTTGTCGAATGTCCGTCAGGCCGTCCGTCTGTCCGTCTGTCCGTCTGTCCGTCTGTCCGTCTGTCCGTCTGTCCGTCTGTCTGTCTGGATGAACGCGCGTATTTCCGAAACGATATTAGATAGACTCTTGAAATCTTTTGCGTTATGATTATAGCTATCTGCTTCAGATCAAGTTTATTCCAAATTTATGCCACGCCCACTGGGAGGCTGGCAAATCGATAACATGTCGATACACCTCAAATCACAAATCGATTAAACGTGAATAACTCCCACAATTTTGAAGCTAGAGTAATCAAATTTGGTAGGTATATTGCTGGTGACCTCCCGAAAAAATTGGATCCTAGGTTAATCGGCCACGCCCATTATTACGCCCACCAGCCCCCCTCCAAAATTAATTTGAAATGCTTATATCTCCCGCAGTTTTAGAGCTAAAGTCACCATATTTGGAATATATATTACTGGTGACGTCCTCTACAGATTACAGAAACAAAATTTTGACCACGCCCACTCCCGCCCCCGTAATCGCGAAAATCGATATACATGAATGCACAATTCGATAACACGTGTATATTTCCCGCAATTTTGAAGCTAGAGTCCCCAAATTTGGAATTTAGACTAGGGCTGACCAGCCCAAAAGATTGCGTCCTGGATTTTCCGGCCACGCCCACTAGAACGCCCCCAGCCACCCCGCCCCCACGAAACACGGAAGCCTATATCTCGCACAGTTTAAGAGCTAGGGCCACCAAAATTGGAGGATAGACTTATTGTCAGCCCCCCTAAAGATCGGCAAAAAATTTTGGGGCCCCGCCCCCTCCCGCCCCCAAAAATCGCGAAAATGTATATCTTCCACAGTTTTAGAGCTAGAGTCACCAAAATGGGAGGATAGACTTATTGTCAGCCCCCTAAAGATCGGCAAAAAATTTTGGGGCCCCGCCCCCTCCCGCCCCCAAAAATCGCGAAAATTTATATCTTCCACAGTTTCAGAGCTAGAGTCATTAAACTTGGAAGATAGAATTCTGGTCAGCCCCTCTAAATATCGGTAAAAAAAATTTGGGGCCACGCCCCCTCCCGCCCCCAAAAATCGCGAAAATGTATATCTTCCACAGTTTTAGAGCTAGAGTCACCAAAATTGGAGGATAGACTTATTGTCAGCCCCCCTAAAGATCGGCAAAAAATTTTGGGGCCCCGCCCCCTCCCGCCCCCAAAAATAGCGAAAATTTATATCTTCCACAGTTTCAGAGCTAGAGTCATTAAACTTGGAAGATAGAATTCTGGTCAGCCCCTCTAAATATCGGTAAAAAAAAATTTGGGGCCACGCCCCCTCCCGCCCCCAAAAATCGCGAAAATGTATATCTTCCACAGTTTTAGAGCTAGAGTCACCAAAATTGGAGGATAGACTTCTGGTCACCCCCTCTTAAGATCGACCATGCCCCTCCCGTTCCCAAAAACTTGGAATGCCGATTTCGGGTCACCCAAACACCAGCAAAAATTTTCTGTTCACTTGCTTTCAGCTGTTCTTAAAATGGTATCAGAGTATTACGCAGTCGGCTCCGCCCGACTGCAACGTTCTCACTTGTTTCTGTATGTTGTTTCGACCGAAAATCTCGTCGAAACTTTGGCAATAAAACTAAAAGTTTCAACGTTTATTGTCGCCAACTTGAAACTTTAAACAATGAGCCACAGTTCATGAGCTACATTTTTGTGGGGAGCACCGAGCACCTCTGCCGCTAAAAGGGGGCTGTGCCCAAGCCCAAGGGTTGCCAGCATAATTAAAAGCCAAAGCCAAGCGTAGGATATAAAAACTTTATAAAGCGATAGTTGTTCGGTTAGGGTGCAATTATTATGAAAAGATAAGCTGCAAAAAATGAAATTAAAATTTCAAATATGTACAGTTTGTGCATTACATATATGAAAATTATAAAATATTAAAACTGTCGTTTGGCAAAAACCAAATTAAATGCACACGCATTGAATATAATATTATGTATGCGAGCTTATATTTAATTTAAAACAACGAATCTGCTGGCGTTGACATTTTTATTGACCCACATGCCCCTGTCCGCCCGCAGCAAAAAAAAAAAAAATAAAACAAGTAAGAGTGCTCTAGTCGGGAGTGCCCGACTACGAGATACCCTGAACCCAGTCCTTACAATCATTCATATTAATCTAAACACACACATGCTGCAGTACAAGCAGTACAAGCAGTGCAAGCGGTCTAAGCAGTTAGCTTGCTTTTCGCTGAGCCCCACATAATGGAAAGTTAAATCTTAAATAACTTCTGTGTTTATCGTCCGATCTTATTGAAATTTTTGGGGCAAACAATTGTCAATAATATGTGTGACCAAACCAAATTGCAAAGTCGTACCTTCAAAAATGCGTTTTTTTAACTTTTGGGGGGTTTGGGGGGTGGTATCCAAAAAGTGAAAAATTTGTTCATGTGTATGCTATTCGAGATTATACATGTCAAATTAGGGGCCTCTAGCTCTTATAACTTGTAAGTTATATCCAAAAAACGCTGGTCTAAAATCGAAATTTATCGATAACTTTTGAACGGGACGAGCTATCGATAAATTTTAATAAACTTGATCTGTCCCGGGATTAGGAGAACTTATGTTCCAAATATGAAGTCTCTAGCTCTTGTAGTCTCTGATATCTGTGTGTTCATACAGACAGACAGACGGACAGACGGACAGACGGACAGACGGACAGACAGACGGACATGGCCAGATCGACTCGGCTATTGATACTGATCAATAATATATATACTTTATATGGTCGGAGATGCTTCCTTATGCCTGTTACATACATTTGCACAAACCCATAATACCCTT
The DNA here is from genome assembly GCA_035042425.1 of Drosophila flavopinicola. Classification (NCBI taxonomy): domain Eukaryota; kingdom Metazoa; phylum Arthropoda; class Insecta; order Diptera; family Drosophilidae; genus Drosophila; species Drosophila flavopinicola. The sequence goes on along the minus strand of JAWNLL010000020.1, from coordinate 95,758 downwards.
TTTACCCATTTTTAATGGGTTCAGGGTATAAAAATGGAAAAAAAAACCAGATACAAACATAACTGAAATTGCATTTTGTGGCAGCTGCATAGTAAAAGCTTATGTGTACTTTGTACATACTATATATATAACGCTCCAAATATCGTTTTATGCCTATTTTTTAGTAAATAAAATTTATTTATTTAATTTGCTGTTTGCCGCTGCGTTCTGTGCAAACAAATGCGCGAACAATTCATTTAAAATGTAACGTGTACAGATATACAGATACTCTCGCATCTCCCACACACATGTGTATATATGTATATATGTGTGTGTACATATAGCAGTTATTTGCATATCAAGTTGCCCGGCAACGGAAAGCCAACTTTTTATTGTGGCATATTTTTTGTGGTGCATTTTGTGGTGATTCTATTTTCGTGTTTTAAGGGTTTTAAATTGATTTTAGCTCACGCAGAGGCAGGCAGGGGGGCTTTACAAATATAATAGGCACATGGGCCCAGAGACAGCGAATAGACAGTCATCTAAAATAGAGCTCACAGTATAATCTCTAGTTAAAATTTATTTGGCCATAGAAAATGAAATATGATAAATTATTTGTAGTTTTGCACGATATATCAAGCTTAAAAAATGAAATAGCATACACAGAAATAGATTAATGCTTGCAATTTAAGTCTGAATGCAAATTGATTAAAAATTGAGAACAAATAACATATTATGCGAAAGACTGCTTTATTAGGGATTCAACAGTGAATACCTGTTGCTGAACGAGCTTAAGAACTAAACGTCTTATACATATTCAAAGATCTCGCTTAAGCACACAGCTTGCAAGATATTTTAAATAAATTAAAAAGCGAGCGCCAAAGACAAGCGCAATCCGAAGTGCAGTAGCAGGAAAAGTTATGTCCTTGCCCCCCCAAGGGGCAGGCAGAAAGCCAACCGCCAACAGCGAGGCAAGTCGACAGCAACGAGTCGTGCATCTAATAAATGCCAACAGCTTTGCCCAAGTAACGCTGCTGCTGCTGCTGCTGTTGTTGTTGTGGTGTTGCTGTTGCTGCTGCTGGTCCTGGACAATTGCTTAAGAAACTTGGGAGTCGCTTTGCCTTTGGCTAAGCGAACGTAAAAACTTTTTGCAGCATTGTAAACAAATCCCAATACACAATTCAATGCGCTTCAACACGCCTTAATGTATGCTCTACAGTGAAAGTTGCACAGTCAGACGAACAGAGATGGAACTAGATGTTACAGACAGAGATGGGAACAAAGACACTGGCAGACTGCAAAGACGAGGACGGAACAAAAGTGGGCGCATAGCTCGGAGTGGCTGTGCTGCATATTATTGTATTAGTTTTTGTTTTGGCCAAGAGTCCCCCAGAGTTGTTGCCAGCAACACGAGTGGAATTTGTGTGCGAGTGTGTGTGCGAGTGTGTGTGTGTGTGTGCGAGTGTGTGTGTGTTTGTGGCTTTGACATGATGATGCACAGCCCAGATGCGAGCCGTCATTTCGCTCAGCTCAGAGTCCACTCTGTTTGTACTTCAATCTGTTGGTTTGGTCCGTCCGGGCAGTGTCCAGTGTCCAGGTCCTGCTTGCTGCTTGTGCTGCTGCTGCTGTCAATTGGCCATTGGCATTTTGTTTGCAAAACATATCACAAAGTTTGCCCAGACTCTTTCAGTCCCTGCCGTGCTGTGGCGTCCACTTTTGTGTGTGCTTTTAAGCTTTGGGCGCCTGTTCATTATAGCGGTCTTATTATAATAATATGCTTATCGACTGTCCCAGTTCGGTGAACTCGGCTCAGCGAATTGAGCCGTAAAATGCTAAGCGTTGTCCTAATCAATTTGATATTCCATGGCAATAAATAAAAATGAAATTAATTTCCGTTTTGTGTTCACAATCTCACAGACACAAACACAAACACAAGCCCACACACACATGGCACAAACGGCAGCCATTTTGTTCGGAATGCCTAATAGCGCACGTAGCGGAAATGAAACTTCGAATACATATAAATCCGATTTAATTGCGTGTAATTGACATTCGCTTTGAAGCATCAAACGAACAAACCACACAACGGATGTTATTTAATATTTTCTAATAAAACAAGTAAGAGTGCTCTAGTCGGGAGTGCCCGACTACGAGATACCCTGAACCCAGTCCTTACAATCATTCGTACTACTCTAAACTCACACATGCTGCAGTACAAGCAGTACAAGCAGTGCAAGCGGTTTAAGCAGTTAGCTTGCTCTTTCGCTGAGCCCCACACAATGGAAAGTTAAATCTTAAATAACTTCTGTGTTTATTGTCCGATCATATTGAAATTTTTGGGGCAAACAATTGTCGATAATATGTGTTACCAAACCAAATTGCAAGGTCGTACCTTCAAAAATGGGTTTTTTTAACTTTTGGGGGTTTGGGGGGTGGTATCCAAAAAGTGAAATATTTGTTACATGTGTATGCTATTCGAGATTATACATGTCAAATTAGGGGCCTCTAGCTCTTATAACTTGTAAGTTATATCCAAAAAACGCTGGTCTGAAATCGAAATTGATCGATAACTTTTGAACGGGACGAGCTATCGATAAATTTTAATAAACTTGATCTGTCCCGGGATTAGGAGAACTTATGTTCCAAATATGAAGTCTCTAGCTCTTGTAGTCTCTGATATCTGTGTGTTCATACAGACAGACAGACGGACAGACGGACAGACGGACAGACGGTCAGACGGACAGACGGACAGACAGACGGACATGGCCAGATCGACTCGGCTGTTGATACTGATCAATAATATATATACTTTATATGGTCGGAGATGCTTCCTTATGCCTGTTACATACATTTGCACAAAACCATTATACCCTTTTTACCCATTTTTAATGGGTTCAGGGTATAAATATATAGATTTCAATTGAATTTTCGCCTTCAAAATATTTGACTAAGCAAGATATATCAAGATATCTTAAATATCTAAATACCGTTCCCATCATCTGATTGTCAAGCAAACAAATTAGCTGGTCAACTTAAATGCTGTACAGGTTCGAACGACCCGAAACATCCACAGATACATTGTATTATCGAATTGTGTAGCGCTGGCAGACAAAGTCAATTTGCCTCAACTTTTGGCTAATATCCTGTCGCCGCATTTGGCAAAACTATTTTCGACGTGCTATCGAAAATGTTGTGATTTTTAATTGCTTTTGCTGGGGGCGCTTGAGTCTTAATTATAATTTGAATTGCTTTTACGACTGCCGCAAAACTACGGCAATTATTTTGATTGCATTGCTCGGGGCTCTCCAATTTTTTGCTACGTCGAGAGCTGTTGTGAAAGCTTTTGTTAATTTTCGGCGCATAATTGTTGGGGCTGCTGTTGAAAACTACGAAATCGTATGCGTAATAAATTTTCGAAAATTGCTTTTTATGCTCATTAATTAGAAATACAATTTCCTGAGGCGCACAGCAGCAGCAGCAGCAGCCGGACGTGAACAATGCTCTGGGACTTCGTCTGACACCTGAACAACACGACTCAGTTACATCCGGTCAAAAGGACGACCAGCTGAGCTAACTGATGAGATTAATTAAGGCAAGGCAAACAAAAGGATTTTAGTTTCATGTATACACACTTGGCATGCTTGTTGTTATTGCTATTGTAGTGTTGCTGTAGCCTGACAGGCAGCAATGCGTATGCCTGCTGGCATTTTTATTGACAAGGACACATTAATTACTCAATGACATTGTAATCAAATGTAAGCATTGCCCGCAAGCGCTCCATGATTGTTGTTGTTGTTATGGCTCAAATTGCTGTTGTTGCTTAAGCTGTTGTTGTTGTTGTTGTTGTGGCGGCTGTTGCCATTGCCGTTGCTGTTGCTGTGCGTGTGTGCAAGTCAAAGTTCAACTTTGGTCTGTAAATCTTTGTCGCTGTCAATATTGCGCATGCACCACCATCACTCAGGTCCTGTAAGGCGCGTGTTTACCTATGTATGTGTGTGTGTGTGTGTGTACGTTGTACCATCCACATTCTATGGTCTCCCATTTCAAGTGTGCGTATGCGTGTGTGTGTGTGTGTGTGTGTGTGTGTAGCGTGTTTTATTAATTACGTAATTATGTAGGAAATTAAATGTGCGTTGTGTAAGCGAAGTATCTCTCGTGTTATATGGAGCAGAGTTTTCCGAGCTAAAAGGATTTCGAGCTACTCAAAGTCTGTATGCAACTAAATAGGTTAGCCTGCTTAAAGCGTGGATGCAATATGAAGTGACATAGTTGATAAAGGAATTGCTCGGGGGCTTAGCATGGTCTGCTGCTCGCTCAAGAACATTAGGCGTTTTCAGTATAAGGTTAAAATGAAAGTAAAATTTTGAATAGGTGCAAAGTAAATATTTTACAATTAGAAGCATTTGTGAAAGAAAGTGTGTCTTTAAAATAATAATATAATCTTATATAAAAATGGAAGAGTGTAGAGCATTATATATAAACCCAGTCCTTACATTCACTCATATTTCCTTGGCTATATGCAGTGAAAGCACTTTAAGCACTGCTTCTTCACAGAGTCCAATACTACAGAAAATTAAAACTTAAACAACATCTGTGTTTATTATTCGATGCTGAAATTAGTGGGCATAAAATTGCAAAAAAATTGGAACACAACAAATTGGAAAGTCATTCCTACAAAATTGAGAACCCAAAAAGTGAAAAAGCTTTTACATCTGTTATAGTATGATAGTCTGAATGGTCACATATTTATCGATAACTTCTAAGCAGGGCGAGCTATCGATCAAGTAAAGCAAACTTGATCTGACTACCAAGTGCGTGAACTTAAACTCCAAATATGAAGTGTCTGGCTCTTAAGGTCTCTCAGATCATGGTTAGAGCAATTTGGCTGTTGATACTGATCAAGAATATATATATATTATATGGTCGGAGATACTTTCTTATGCCTGTTATATACATTTGTAACCTCATTATACCGTTTGTATCCAGTTTGAATGGGTTCAGGATAAACTAAAGAGACGATTCGAATATTTTTCATGAAAATATCAACTTATCATAGTAACTATGATAGTTTACTTTCGTAAATCAATATCAATATTTGAATAGTTATGATAGAATGGAAACAAAGTCAAGATGGTTTTCTTATGATGCTGCATATATACATTATACACAATTACATTTCTACAATCAGATCAGATTGTAATCAATTAAACATTGGTCGACAACATAACTAACAAGGCGGAAACCAACATGAAGAGAAATCTGAGCAATCGCAATTACGACACCAGCTCTCAAACTTTGTTAACTCTCCAGTCAGTCACACCTGAAGTTGAGAGGACAGGCCGCAGGATTCCGAGCTGCGACCTAGGAGCAGGACCAGGCTTGCCTGCGGCAGTCATACGACCATAAAAAGTTTCTCTTCGCATTTCCGTTGCGCCGTGTGCCACATTTGTCTCGTTTTCCCGGCTGCCATCATGCTGAAGCACAGCTGAGGCAAGAACAGGAGCTGCTTCAGCTGGAGCTTGTGCGTCAAGGGTCGCTTGCCTGGTCTCGCATTACGGCGCGGCACGCATTTAAAATCCAAATTAAATATTTCCGCATGAAACTCAAATCTTACAACTGATTAAATAAACCAGAGTCGGATGAGAGATGCGGGTGCTGGATGTTGGATGTGGTATGTTGGGTAAACGGCTGCGGGGCAAGTCAAAAAGGCACAGCACGTAAATTGCGACAAATGTAAGTATGTATATATCACACATATATGTGTTTGTGTGTGTCTGTGTGTGTGTGCGTAATTGGTATGCCAGGAGACACAGGTTTTGTGGGTTTGACTGAAGCTTTGTCTACTAACTCACAGTCGCAATGCGTTGAAAATTTTTACCATTTAACAAAACTCAGCTACGTCGCAGCTAAATTGGTGTTGTTTTTATTTACCTGCATCCAAAGCCCCTCTTTCCCCCTTGCTCCACACGACGAAAGTTGTCCCTACACAAAAAGCTCATTTGGCCGACCAGAGCGGCTGGCAACTGTTACCAACTGCACACTTTGTGTGTGCTGCCTGGCTGTTTTCTGTTCCTGTTTTATGAATGAATTCAGCTGCTCACATTCAAATTCAGATTCAGATTCGCATTCGCATTCGTATTTGCTTCAACTTCGCCCACCTGAGTGACTGAGTGCGCAAAATGGAAATGGCAAATGGGAAATGACAATAAGGCGAATGCCGCAGAAACGAAGATGAAAACTTTGTCCTTCGCTTTAGCTTGGTGCTAGTCCCTCACTCTTACCCCTTGCCTCATTGCCTACAGTTACAACTTGTTCAAGCAACGACAAGTTGCTCGTCCTGGCCAGGCCAAAGTGAAAATCATTTGCACGGTAAAACGTTTTTCGGTAAACTTGACTTGACTTAGATTGTGGAATATAAAATAAAATTACCAACAAATTGAAAATTGCATCCTGCTTGCTGTGGCAGGGGTTCGTCTCTCCCAACTGCCCACTCACACACAGTTGGCGCACGAAAAGTTTTCTATTTTAAACCCAAGGATTATGCTATGAATATAAAATCTTGCGAAATTACACACATATACACATGCAAAATGTAACTATAACTTGCGGTCGGGATGTTGCAGCGGGCGTGGCAGAGGTTATGACTCTGTCTCTCTCTCTCTGTCTCTGTGTCTGTCTCTGTCTGTGTGTGATTGGGATTTGTGTGCACTGAAAGAAATGGCAGATTAAATTAATTGCGTCGAGCTTTAAACTGGCATTAGGTGAATATTTATCCACAGCAATAAATATTTAAAATATATATGTGACTTTAATAAGCTTAAAACAAATACCAATAATAGAAAGATATAGAATATACTGTTCTGGTCTCATTATTCTTCTTTTTTATCTTCAAATCATAGAGCAAAGAGGTTGGAAAATAAAATGTGTTAGTTTCCAAAGGAGAAAGTTCTGAGCTTTATTTAAAAATAACTCTCCAACGCGCAAACAAGTCAAGCTAGTTTATCAGATTGACGGAACTTGTTAGCTGTACGTCGCACTTTAAAGTATTCAACAAACTGATGCAGTTCACTCACACACACACGCACACACATAAATACCTGCTGCCCTCGAGCTAAGTGAGCTCAGTGTAGCATCTCAAATTTGCTGCAATTTAAGCAACTTACTTGCAGTTTTTGTCGCTGCATCCTGCGGCGAAAGGAAGCGGAGAAGTTGAAGCAGCAGCAGCAGCTGGTGATGCTGCCGCAAGCGCAATCATAAGCCAACACCTAAGCACGTCAACAACACTGGCAGTCTCCAGGTACCCCCCGACACCGACTCCGACTCCGACCTCGTCCTTGTCACCCACTTGGCTCCCCGTTGTCCTCATCAACAGCGACTGCTGTTTTCTGCTGCTAACGCTATTTAGTGTGAGAGCAAGCGAAACTTTTTGCAGCTACTACAAGTAAAACTAAAATTTGCCAGATCATTGCTTCCGCTACGTGCAAGGATTCACTGAGGCAACAGCTCAGCTCAGCTCTGCTCTGCTCTGCTCTGCTCAGGCCGAGGCCGAGGCTGCAGTTGCTTGGCACGGATTTCATAGCCATGGCTGCTGTGCTGCATACATAAGCAATTTCTGTTTTTTGGCCAACTGCAATGTAATGCTATAATGCATATAGTACAGCCAGCAACAGCTACTGTGCCACTGTATCCCATGTTGTGATTGTCACCACTAAAAAACTTGCGCACAACTTTCTAGCCAAGCGTGTGTTTTGTTTAGCTGTGTTGGCCCGGGGCCTTTAAGCCATATGTGCATGGCACAAGTTTGGCCAAATTAAATTGTAATTAAATTTTTACCAGAGCATGCGAAGGCAAGTCTGCCTCTTGTTGTTCAACAACTGTTGGCATTCGCTTGTAATAAAATTGGTAAAAAAACGGGTAATAAAGTTGTACAAATTTATGTTAAATGCAGAAAGTTTCATCTGCAAACTGACAGGCAATTTCTCATAAACCAAATGCATTTATATGTTATCATAACTTTTGATAGTTGTATTTTATTGTGCATCGATTTTAAAAGCATGCCTGATTATGCATGACGCTGTTAGGGAATCTGTACATAGGGTATATGCATGTCGATCAATCCACAGTACTTGCTTTTTTTACTGCTGCTACTCGCTTTGAAAATAAAGTTGAACATAATTTCTGCACGGATTGCCTCTTTACAGCTGGCAAATGCGAAATCAGAAAATGCTGCTTATAGCTTCGACTCGACTCGAATAGTGGCTGCTTGCTGCTTGCTACTTGAGCGTAAATTGCACAGCTCCAGCACAAGAGCCAGAGCCAGAGCCAGAATCAAAATCAGAGTTGGAGTCGGAGTCAGAGTCGTAGTTGGAGTTGGAGTTGGAGTCGGGGTCCGGAACACACAAAGCCGGGCAGTCAGGCGAGTAAATTGTGGGCTGAGCGTAGCTCAGCGAGCAGCAAAAGTCAAGTCAGTCAGGCAATAATGCAGTCAGTAGCAAGTAGAAGCCAGTGCCCAGCTTGTGCTACAACTACAGCTTCGGCTTCAATTTCAGCTCGAGTTTCAGTCATTGAGGCACTATAAAACAGCAATGAATGGTTAATCAAGCAGCCGGCTTCAACTGCTTTTGGCTTCATTTTGCCGTTGCAGTCGCTCGAGTGGAAGGGGGCCAGTAATTTATATTTAGCTTGCAGCAAAGTAAGTATATAATGTACAAAACGCATATAAACAAAAGCTGCCACAAAATAGGCCGAGTGCAGAAAGGTGCATGCTGCATGCTGCATGGCAATGGACCTGCACATCTTGACAAGTGCTTGCAATTAGTGCATGAGAACACTAAAGCTGATGCAAAGTTCATTTGGGGATTATCTAAGTAAGAAGTATGGAGTAGGGCGCATGTGTAATTTATGGATGCACTTGGCCGGATAAGATGGGCAAGTTGCAAAGAGCTGCAGCTAATTAATCGATGGCATTGTTAATGAACTAGGTGTGTGTGTGTGAACTCGTACCTCATATACATGTAAATCAAAGTTGTAATTTGAAGTGGCCTTGAAAACTTAGCTTCGTTTCAAACGAAAAAGGGAAATATAACATATATAATATTTTAGTGGATTTAGCCCCGCCGAATCGGATCATTATACATACAATAGGTAGTCGGTTTTAGTTATATTTCCCATGTTAGATACTTCAATATCCTTATTGCTCATCAATATTTTAAATTTCAGAAACTATGAAGATATACATCATAAACAATTCAAAAACATTGATAAGCTTCGGGAGGTCACTAGCTATCTAAGTGCCAGATTTGGTAACTCTAGCTTCAAAATTGTGGGAAATATACACTTGTTATCGATTTGTGCTCTCGGGAATATCGATATTCTTTGATATTCACTTATTTCGATTTAAGATTTATGGTGTATCGACATTCTATCGATTTGTCCTGGTAGTCGTGGCGCGCAAATCTTAACACTTTATCTGACGCAGATAACAACAAATATAATAGTCCAAGTTTCAAGTCCCTATCATAAATAGCGCTGAAAAAGTTGCATTTATCCAGACAGACGGACGACCTGGCGGACATTCCACAAACTCAATATACTATGAATACCTTCGGTATCAGAGTATATAAAGCAAATATTGAAGGATTATTCTATAGTATAATCATGGGCGTAAAATGTAATCTAGTGAAATCTGTCCAAAGATAAGAGTAAAAGATCTTCGGCCCGCCGAAGAGGATTCTTCCCCACTTGTGTTATTAAATTTGTGTTAGCTTAGTGATGAATTCGATACGCAGTCGGAGATGACGAACAAGAAGCAGAGTTAATTTAGAATAATATATATTCTTTCTATCCTGTACAATATAGCTCAATCAATCACAAAAGGCTTAAAATTATTCTACTCTTCACTGCCACAACCGTTGCATATTGCAAAATGGCCCATTTTTAATCAACTCTCATATTAACTACGTGAAATCAAGCAAAGCTCGTATATTTTACGACAGTTGGGAACTACTTTTATGGGGGCGAGTGAAGCAGATAAATAAAATCCATCCGATTCTTCTGCTGCTGCCGTCCAGCTGCTGTCCAGAACACCTGACAGTTTAACTATCTGTTAAAAAAAGAAGAAACACGAACTAAAAATAAATTTCAGTTTTCATTGGCTGCCAAGCTTAAAAACGCTGAATTTCTATTAAATATCTGGCTCTCACGTCGTATACGTAATATCAGATAACGGCTCCGGCTTAAAGGCAAACAAACAAAAAGCAGAAGGAAAAAAAAGCAAAATAACAAAACAACAAAGGTAAATAGCGAAAAAAAGAGTACAGCAAACAAAAACGCGCGCATAAAATAAAATGGAAATTACACAGAGAGAGAGAGAGAGACAGGGAGAGAGAGACAGGGAGAGGAGCCTGATGGGAAAGGGTAGTGTGAAGGCAGTGGGTTCGTTGAATCGGTGTAGTTGGCTAGGAATGGAGGTGCTTACGCTTTTTTAATTACCTCGTTTAAGGCAACGGGGCCTTGAGCTTCCATTCGCAAGCGACTGTGTGTGTGTGTGTGTGTGTGTGTGTGTGTGTGTGTTAGCTGTAGTGTGTTTGTATACGTGGGCTTTAGCGTATTTGTATTATATATATATATTTATATATGTGTATGTGTGTGTGTCCGTGTATTTGTGTGCGCTTTTATCAACTCGTTTCGCCGTGTTTTACTCACTCGCAGACGTTGCCATAAGTTTTAATTAAAATTACTTTGCCCGCTGCTGGCTGCTGTTGTTGGTGCTGTTGTTGGTGTTGTTGGTGCTGTTGTTGTTCTGGCTGCTGGTTGAGTGTTTTGCCGTGTGCTTTTTGTTATTTGCTGTTTGGCCGCTCACACTCGCCGGCTGCGCTCTAGTGTGTATGTGTGTGTGTGTGTGTGTATGTGTGTGTGTGTTTGTGAGTGTTTGTTGCGGTTTTTGTTGCCGCTGTTGCTGCTGGCGCCGGCAGTTTGTTTGCGGCCCGCGTCTCTGACATTGCCCCAGCAAATGACAATGGCGGTCGCGGCCGCATTCGCCGTCGCAGTCAATGGCCGTTGGCTTTGCATGGCATTTGTTGTTTCTTTTATTGTTGCTGTATACTTTTAGGCCGGCCGGATATTAAAAGCGCTGAAAGTTGCAAAATATTGAACAATTATTCAACAACAACGTGCGGAAAATGCTGAACAAATATGCGTATATGCATGCATTTAAATGATAGCTACAATTTCAAAGAATTCCTTTTCGAAATAAACAATTATATGTAGGTTTCCGAAATTATTTAAGTATTTATTATACCCTGAACCCATTAAAAATGGGTAAAAAGGGTATTATGGTTTTGTGCAAAAGTATGTAACAGGCATAAGGAAGTATCTCCGACCATATAAAGTATATATATTCTTGATCAGTATCAACAGTCGAGTCGATTTAGCCATGTCCGTCTGTCTGTCTGTCCGTCCGTCCGTCCGTCCGTCCGTCCGTCCGTCCGTCCGTCCGTCCGTCTGTCTGTATGAACACGCGGATATCAGAGACTACAAGAGCTAGAGACTTCATATTTGGAATATAAATTCTCGTAATCCCGGGACAGATCAAGTTTATTAAAATTTATCGATAACTCGTCCGTTTAAAAGTTATCGATAAATTTCGATTTCAGACAAGCGTTTTTGGGCTATAACTTACAAGTTATAAGAGCTAGAGGCCCCTAATTTGGCATGTATAATCTCGAATAGCATACACATGTAACACATTTTTCACTTTTTGGATACCACCCCCAATCCCCCCAAAAATTCAAAAAGGTATGACCTTGCAATTTGGTTTGGTCACACATTTTATAGCCAATGTTATATCTTAAAAATTTTAAAAAGATCGGACACTAAACACAGAAGTTATTTAAGATTTTAATTTCCATTGTGTGGGGCTCAGTGAAAAGCAAGATAACTGCTGAAACCGCTTGCACAGATTGCAGTATGTGTGTGTCTGTATGTATGCACACTATTAGGCAAGTATGAATGGATGTCAGAACTGGGTTCAGGGTATCTCCTATTCGGGCAGTCCCGACTAGAGCACTCTTACTTGTTTTACTTTATTTTTTGTATATTTTATTTAAACAAGTTTTCTGCTAACTTTAGTGGCAACTTAATCCAGTTTTACAATTACGGGAAAAGAAAGTATGAACTAATGTGTATTATTTATAGTATTTACAAAATTATTGGAATTATTAATGTAGATCCAGTGGATGGCACATTTTGGAATTTATTTTAATAAGGTAATAAAGCTTATAGCATAGGCTACTCAAATATAAATTTAAAGTCGATTATTTTAAATACAATTATGTTGAAATATGTATAAATATATTTTGGATTAATTTAGCTTGCCATTCAAATAAATTGTTTATAAATTCTGCAAAGAAGACTGAAATGCACATGTGGAGGCTGCAATAGCAGAGATGTTAAACTGGGCGTAACAATTCAATGCCAGTTAGCATCAAAGCGCAGCTTTATAGGCTTTGCCCGCTGCTGACGTCGTCATCATTCAAACAATCAGCGAACTGTAAAGCGACGCGCCCAAACGAGCGGCTCTAAGCGCGCATTTCAACGCTTGGCTTGGCTTGGCTTGGCTCGGCTTGCCGCGATTCGTTTCAACAGTCGGGGCGGAGGAGCTTTGGCAGTGGCACGGGCACAGGCACAGGCGGTGGTCCTGGAGTATATTTGCCACATGCTGATAAGCAGACATAATAATAAAAAATGTATGAGCTGCCTCGCGAGCGGCAGTCATAATAAAATGTGCAAAATAAAATGAAATGGCGAATAACCACAGAGCAGGGGCCGCAGGACGAACAGGACCAGGATGGCGGCAACGGATGTGCGCCAAAAGCAGTAGCGGAAACGTTGCACAATTTTGCGGCGACAGTGCGACTCGTATAGAGAGACTGAGAGAGAGAGTGAGAGAGAAAGAGCGGGACAGCGGGGAAACGCGACATAATGAAGTCAAAAGTTGGCCAAAGAGTTTTGAACGTTTTGCTAATGAGAGCTTTGAAAGGCGACAGTGATTATCAGGGCAGGGCTTAAAGTCAGACGGCACAAATGAAAACACAGTTTGGAATTCGCTTTCAACTGAATTTCGTAGAATTGTATCTAAGTTGTCGTAAACCGTTCAATGTGCCGATGTATGCGACATGAAAATTGGCAAAATTAAGCATTACGAGATTTCCTAAACACACAAAAAATAGCATCAATAAAAACAGTTGCCACTCCAGAGAAAAAATATGAGCGAAAAAATATTTATGTTGCTGTTGTCGTTGTCGTTGTCGTTGTTGATATTCTGCCACCCAGGCGACAACATTCATGGCCTTTGGCATTAAGAACCTTCATAAATTTCTGCGAAAGCACCAGAACAGCAAGCGGCAAAGTCTGCTTTTGATTGATACTTGACGCAGCCAGCGACGTCCACAGTGCCACCAAAATGTATACACAGAAGGCGTTGGCGTCGACATTGGCGTCGAAATTGGCGTTGGTGTTGGCGTTGTTTCTTGTTTGTTTGCGCTGTCAGTGTTAACGTTGTTGTTGTTGCGGTTCTTGTTGCTATCATAAGCAACACAATTTAATAATAGATTCATTACACACACATATATAATATTAGCAGTTCTACTCCCACACACAGACACATATGCGAAAACTGCTCCTCGGCGCCGCCTGCCAACATGGCTAGCAAAATATCCCGCATTTTCCTCAGGACATTTAGAAGATGTCGCTGCTGCTTGCGTATCATTATGTCTGCAGAGAATAAGTGTCTCTATACGGAATATAATAAATTGAATATATTTTCATCAGCAATAACAGCAAGCAAACACATAAGCTTTAACAATAGCAACAACAATATCAATGAAAACATCATGTTAACAAAATGGCTAAGAAAACCGCCAGAAAATGGTAGCAATAAAACTAATAGAGGTTGGAGCAGGGTCTCACGATAGAACGACAAGTGATGTGTGTTTTAAGCAACAAGATTGCCGAAATTGTCTAAATGGGCGCCAATAAGCGAGAGTAGTCAGAAACAGTTTTATTATTAAATTATATATTGTTTTTAATAGATACATATTTGGATGGAATTTCATCCTGATTTACGTTTACTTTCCTTTCTAGGCTTTCTCCTTTGGATATCGATAGTAATCACATATTACAAATAATTAAAAAGTAACTTATACCTTAAAACCACCTGGACAGAGCATATTATACATATTCTACAACACAGTTGACCTATTACTTTGCAAATACATTCAACATGTTATTATCATCATATCGAATAACAAATCACTTTTGACTAGCGCTTAGTATAGCTAAGCTTTTATTTTCATATAATAAAACGACCCTCGCAATTTTCCGTTTTATATATGCCTCCGCCATAGTTATTTATGTGCAATAAAACCCCAATATATTCGCCTCTACACATTAGCCGAAATGTCGCATTGCTAACTATGCTATCCTATCCTATCGCATATCGCATATCGCATATTCCTCGTATCTGTAACTGTCTGTCAGCAACTGAGCGCAATTGAAACGAGGCGACGAAGCGCCAACATTTTGGAAGTTTATTTGGCAGCCGGATGAGAAGTAGACGTGAAAACCGCCAAGATGTGCCAGCATTTCAACGCCATCAGCTGTTGTTTATCTGTTGTTGTTGCTGTTGATGTTGCTGTTGTTGTTGCTGATGCTTATTATCTTGAACTGCCAGGCAGACCTAACACCATGGAACCCCATCAAGAGCAGAAGCCTTTTCTAGAAGCAGACGCGCCTCTTGTGGCTGCTGAGAACTTTCAATAAACTTTGCCGTCGTCTTGGCATAAAAATTTCATCTTAACTTGCTTTGATATTTTATTTATTTTTATTTGTGTGTTGCCCTCAGTTGCTGTTGTTGTTTTATTCTTTCTTTTTTTGTATATATGTACATATATTTTTTTTGTATTCTCTCTCATTTTTCTTGCGGGCAACTTCTAATCAATTCCAAATCATTTAGCACACGCATGAGAGCTGTCAGTGTGTTATTGTGCATGTGTGCGTGTATAGTCTGTGTGTGAGTGTGTGTGTGTGGGGCAACCACCATTTTGGTTGTGTTAAAGCTGAGGGGCTTTAAGCTCGCTGCTGGCAATAAATCAGAGGCGTGACGGCGCACAAAAGGCAGCTGACAAAGCCCAAAAGCTGTGCGGGTAATTATGACTAATTAACGTGCCGAATGACTCCCAATAGCAATAGCACCTCGCTCAGGCCACTGCCTCGACGGCCCATCGATACTGTTACGGCCGTTGCGAGAGCAACCTTAATAAAATCATCAAATTTGCCTCGAGCCAACATAAAAGGCTTTTGGCCAAGCCATAAAAACGTCGTCGCTCGCTATCCGCTATCCCAATGCCATTTTGATATGCCCCACACGCGCCACATGCCACAGCTGATAAACTGAACAGCATTGGCCATTTATGGCGCACATGGTAGCTGCGACTCCATGCGCAATGTAAGTGGCGTAAATTGTGGTCAAGAGGTTGCCAGCTCCACTCCACAGTGAAACAATGGCCACCCGAAACTTTGTCACATGAGCAAGTGTGTGTGTGAGTGTGTGTGTGTGTGTGTGTGTGTGCGTGTGTGTGTGTGCCTGCGAAGAAGCTCCAAGTCCACAATGTCCTGCAATTTCGGGCAATTTTGTGATACTTTATGAGTGTATGCCTGTCAGCGTAAAATATGACATTATGGCAGTCTGCGACTGCGCCTCATATAAAATGTAATTTCAGTTAACAGAAAAATTATAAACTGCGTCAGGACATTTTTCCACTTTCCACTTGCCACATTCCACTTTTGCACTTTTCACTTGTAATGCGGCGCTTTATATTTGGGTTGCTGTCTTAAGTTTAGCGTCTGGCTCGGAGTATATTTGCTCCTCTGTTAGCCTTATTTACTCTCTGGCTGGCCGGAATACGCAATTCTGCACGTTCCTTTTGTTCGCCGCAAATGTTCATAAATAAGTTGATTAGTTTTTTATGTGGCCTGCGCTGTGCGACATTTTGAGTGGCAGGCACAAGAGCAGGACGCCAGGACGCCAGGACGCAGGATACAGCATCAGGACAGTAATTGAAAATGGTACTTAATGCGTGATTATTATATTCACTGAAGCCTGCGAATAACATGATAGGGCGAAAAAGCAACACTCAATTGATGTGCTTTATTACATACTGTGTTTGTGTGTGAATGGAAAGTGCGTGTTAAGCGGCTTTTGTGCTGATCAGAATGTTGGCCAAATGTTTGGACGCGAAGATGGCCAGCAGCAGATTACGCGGCATAACATTAAAAACCTCAGAGATGATTTTTAAATCCACCAGCTTAACGCCAATTTATTAAAGTGGTTCAAAGATTTAAGACTTAAAAGCTTTGAGCTTTAAATTTTTAAATCCGAAGACTTAAATTTGTATGGGGCTTACACTTTTTTTTAAACCATAATACAGTATATGTTGGTTAAGCCAGACAATTAGTGACCGACACGTATACAAAGCGAGAACAAAACGTAAAACTCCCAAAGCTTCGTTAAAACATATCAGATTTTCGATTCTCTAGCTGCTTTGATCTTGGTTTGACATCTACATTTATTGTGCATTTCATTTGCATAACAGCAACTCATGATAAGGCTCCTAAGTAGCTAGAAATGTTAATTCAATTTTATTTGATCATCAAGTGAAGTATATTTGTCTTCTATCACTATTTAAATATGCTTGGACATTTAAGTTATATGTTACTAGAAATAATGAATATTAGTGTTGCTTTATTATATTATATTATATATATTTATATATATATATCTTTTATTTAGTTCTTTATTTTGTATTGTTTATTTTTATATTTTGTGTTTTACGGTTTTGGACTATAACAACTTATTCTATTCAATATTCCTGATTATTATATCAGGTGTATATAAAGATTTGTGCGAAATTGTGACGCACCTTTAACAGTTTTTGTTCATAAGGTAGGCGAACAGCATGGGTAAAGAAGTGTGTTTCAGATCTGAACAATATATTTTTTAGACAAACAATATTATTGGTTCTCCTTGAGGAGGCAAAAAGGATACTTCCATACTTGTACTTCGGTTCATTAATGATAATAATTCAATACTCTAGAATTTATCCAGTCAAGGCTAAAGTAAAATATTTTTTTTAAATAGAGTATTATATTGTCTTTGCTTCTTAATTTAAATATATCCTATATTATTGAAATGTGGTCCTCAGTTTCTTCTTACAGCTAGTATTACAATTATGGAAGATTCCTATCCTACAGAAAAGTATGTCTTAGCTATTAGGAGTCAGAGTTTTTCAGGTAAAAATCTTTGCTTTATATAGAGTGTTCTCAGTTGACCCAACATTTTGGTAATGTTATTTGTTTTTGTTATTAAATTGGATTTTTAATAAAGACTCTGTATTATTAGAATTTTGTGAAAGCCCAGACGTTTTGAAATGCTCTTCCAAGATTTCAAGCCCTCTTAACCTTTTCCTATACACTAATTTGGCAGCTGTTAAATAATAATGCTGTTTGACGAAACAATTAAAAGAATATTGAAATAAACAACGAAGTGCAGTGTCCAATTTACAGAGGTTTCAATAGGTGTATATATATCATGAAATATGGGTCGGATCCCTAAAGTTTAATATCCGTTACATGTGAATGCAAGTCGAGATTAAACATACCGAATTTTGGTGCCTCTAGCTCTTATAACTTTTACGTTATGGTCCGAAATGGACAATAATCGATAAAATGAAATAAACTTGATCTGACCGGGGAGTACGATAACTTATGTTCAAAATAGGAAGTCTCAAGCGTGCTCATACAAACGGACAGACAGACACACAAACCGACAGACGGATATGACTAGATCGATTCGGTTTTTAATACTGATCAATAATATAAATATATAATTTGTATGATCGGAGATGCAACCTTGTGCCTGTTACATACTTTCGCACAACTTCATTATACGCCTTTTACCCATTTTAAATGGGTTCCGGGTATAAAAATATTTACTTCGGTTCGATAACTGTTTGTCCACAAAATATCAAAAGCGAAGTAAATTCTATTTGAATTATTTTAATGTCACATACAAAATGGTTCTTGTAAACTTGCGCCTCAAATAAACTTAACTTTCATAAACTTCGTAGTCAATTTGCAATTTTCTATTCTCATGCCCAAATAATGACTTTTGGCTAAAGCGGAAACTAAGTAACGGTTATTTGTCTATACTGGCATATATGTATATCCCTTTATATGTAGTTATGTCTGCAGTTTCATCACAATTTCCGCTCGCTGGGCTGCCGCTGCCCCCAAACTCAAGTCGAACAAAGCCAGAAACAAAAAACTTTGTTTCGACAACTTTTCGGCTTTCAGTGCTATTGAGTTTATATGCTCAACAACTACTTGGCAAATTGTTTACCATTGCCATTTCCTATTGATATGTACATATATACATACAAAACGATTGCAATGAAATCTATTTTTAATACTCTACACCCATCAATTCGGTACAAATGGCTGTGGAGGAACTCAATGCATTAATATATATACAAATGTAAGACTCTTCGATACGTTTTAGAGGAATTCTCTTCTTTTCAATGTGAAAAATCTAAGAATGTTGGGAGTTTAGAAAGACATAAATCTTAACTGTTCTGTGAGGGAGGTTATCGGATAACTGACATTTATAGATTGAACTATTGAGTAGAGCGTAACTGTTTTCCAAATTTTAATCATATAATGTGCAACAGCTCAAACTTTACCCAGCTGCAAATGCATTTGCCATAATTTGTTTTGTGCACTGAAGCGTGCAGCGGCATCAACGCAGCCTCATCTGCATCCACCGTCGCGACAGAGCTTCACCAAGGCTATTTGTATGCTGTCATGTGTGTGTGTGTGTGTGTGTGCCAGTGATGGGTAGCGAGGGGTCGGGGTTGCGTTTGTGCTTGTACAGAGTGTGTTGTATGTTGTTTGTTGTGCCGAACAGCAACCCTACCACGCCGTTGCACTCTCACTTTAATTTGTGTGCCAGGCAGCGACCCACGAGCCCCCAAACAATGTCACTTGTCCTTTGTGAGCTCACGTGTTACATGCAAATGCGCTTCCTGCCCAGAACAGAAGACTCACAACTCACATCTCACATCTCGTAACTTGACGTTGTTGCTACTGCTGCTGCTGCTGCTGCTGCTGCTGCATTTCTTTGTCTTTGGGAACCCAGCACTTGTGGGGGAGGTTAAGAGTGTGCGCAAATAAATATTGTAATGATGTATGTGATTTCTTTTATGCTCGGCTACACAAAAGAAGCGCCTGCCTATCAGTTTATTGAAATCTCTTTAGCCAAACGACAACTCGGCTCAAGTGTCGACCCACTTGAGAGCAATTCGCACAACAAAATGAAACATTTTTATGGCATTCATTTTAATGAAGTAACAACCTGGCAAAAAGTCATTAAAAACATGCTAAGTGCATGTGGCATGCAAAAATCAATAAACAATCAACGAAAATATGTATAAAAAAAGCTAAATTGTTGGGCTGAAACACAGCCTCAAGGCTGCAATTATGAGTATGCTGCTCGCAAAGTTGTCAAAGGAGTTGCGTGGACATAAAAAAATGAAAAAACAAAATAAACCATGTGAAATGCGTTGACGATTACATTTTTCAAGTGCACAGCAACATTAAGGGGCGTTGCGCATGGTGGATGTGAAATTCGCGTACAGCTTTAAGGAGTGCGCAACACCCACACGCACACACACACACACACACACACACACACATACACATGGTCATCGCGTTGACGCGCGAAAAAGCATGTATACCAATTAAATGCAACGGACAACGCCCAAAAAAGTATGCTACAAAAAATGTGTGGCAACTGCTGTCATTGACAGCGCAAATAAATGCAACAAAACGCTTGAAAAACACGCAAAAATGAAAATCAATAGCGTTGCATATGTATATGCATTTTACACATGCACTCACTATATGGCAATGTATATATGCACATAGTAGCATCCCATATAGCGAGCGAGCGAGCGGGCTGGTCAGCTGCTGCTCGCCATGCTGTGTGGGCATTTGTCATAACAGCAGCAATAATCAGTACGACAAGCCTACAACAGCAGCAGCAACAATAGCTGCGCTGCCAGACGAGGTGCAGTGACAAGAACAACAGCACGGCATAAACACGGGAAACGGAAACGGACTGTGCAGGCCCATCCATGTTGACGTCAGTCACACAGCGTGCAAATGTTGACCTACATACAAAACGCTGAGCAAACAGGCGCATAAATGCCACGCCAAACAACAACAGCAACAGCAGCAGCAGCAACAACAACAACAACAATGACAACATCAGCATCATTTCTAATGGCAACAACAACGCGCAGGCAAGATAAGTCCGCTTTTTGTCCAGTTGCCAACGCATTGTTAGAATTATGACGGACATAGTCGTATCTATAGCAACAGCTATATAAAGCTATATCCAGAGCTATCGTTGTTGCTGTAGTCCATGCTGTTATTGTTTTTAATACTAACCAGCATCATAATTGTTATGTAGATTTATAGAATTGGGTTGGCAGGCTGCTGGCAGTCCGGCAGTCGATGTGGAACAACCATTAAAACAAGCCAACTGTGCACTGTGGAACGGATACATGTATGTATCTAATCTTTAGTTTTAGAATTTAAACATTTTGAGCGAGAGCAAACTGATGCTTATCATTACAACATTTGTATACAATATTATTAATATATTTCCATATATCCATTTCATAATAGTGTTGGCGCTGGGAAAATGTGTTTCAAGTGTATTGATTAAGAATTTGCGATTTCCCTTGATGCACTTTTCATATATCTATATTGCTTTACAAATAACTTCTCAATGCATGAGAAAACTGGGCTGACATCAAATATCAAGGGCTTGTATGTCTGGTAAGGTGTTTAATAGTTTGTCTTAACGTGATATTAGTGGCATTCCGATTATTTCAGATGTATTACGTTATACTTCCAGGTTACTTCCATTACAAAGGGTGCTCGACTCAGTGACATTAGAAGTCTAACGCGCAATTGGTACCGGCCAACGGGATGAAAAGGTGGAATTACATTGGCCGCAGCCATATTCCTTAGGTAGTAAACCTTTGGGAGAATGGGGCAGCCGTTGAAGCTGTTGTTCACAAGCAGGGCGTTGTAGGCATGAGCCAGAACTTTGCTCATTATCGGGTTGCTTATGAACTGACAGCCATCCAAGTTGAGGAGCTTATACATTACTTGCTGTGACTTCAAAGAGCGCATAATTATGTTTATTGAGAAGGCAGGAGCTGATTTTACAACCCGGAAAGTGTAGAGCTTTGGTTTATCGGGCGCCTTCTGAAAATACTCTACAAAATCGTGGTCACAGTTGCACTCCACGGATTCCACAATAACCTTGACTTTGCCACGCACAGATACCTATTAAAAAAATCATACGTTTAATCAAAATGCGGAATATAGGCTTTTGGCGATCTTTCCTACCTCCTCGTTTGATTTAACTGGAAGTGCACATAGAGTTAAAAGCAGGTAAACCAGAAGCGACGTCATTATAATCAGACAACTGCCGATCATTAGTTGGGAATGAACTAAATATACTTCGACTGTTTTGATTTTCTAAATTTTAAATGTGATGCTTAATGAGTTAAAAGTAATTAAGTCATTAAGATGGAATTCATCGCTACTTATTTAGAAATAATAAAAGTTAATTTGTTTTTCCAAACATATATTTACTGAGTTAATAAATGGTGCGATCTGCTGATGTATATATTTTATTTACCCAATCTACTGTGTATAGAATGATATTTACTTTTGATTATTTGGAATGCAATATATTATACTTCCACAGAACCTCCATAACAAAAGGCGCTGAGCTCTGCGACATTTTAACGCGAACGCTTAGTTGATAATAACCAATAGGATGGATGCTCGGCATTAATAGGGCATCGGTCAAGTTCCTGAGAAAGTAAACCTTTGGCGGAATCGGACACCCGAAGAAGCTGTTATTCACAACTAAAGTGCGGTAGGATTTCGAAAGGACTTTGTTCACTAAGGGATTCTGTAAAAACGGACAACCCTCAATGTTTTTGATATTGTACATTATACGCTGAGACTTCACAGCTCGCATAATAATGCTAAGTGAAAATGATGGAGCCGTCTTGACTACACGGAAAGTGTGCAGTTTTTCCTGATTCTGCACCCTGTGAAAGTATTCCACAAAATCGTGATCGCAGTTGGTTTCCAGTGATTCCATAATAATTTTCCTTTTGAATTGCACTGATACCTATTTTTATAAAGTTGAATTGTAAGCAATAAAAAATCTTACGATTGAAAGCTATCCCACCTTCTCCTTAGATTCGATTGTAAGGATCAGCAACATCCACAGGAAGGCAAACAGAAGCGGACACATTATGAACTATAAACTGCCAAAACTCCAGTAATAGTCAATACTTTTCGCTTAAATGGCCATGTTTGAGTCGGACAATACATTTATTAAAATTAAAGTATTTATAAAGTCATAATGAGAATAATAATATTATGGATCATTAGCTACGGTTTAGATGATATATGTGCATTTAAAAATAAAGCTGTTTACTGTGTCTGGTCAAACTATTAGATTGCCGATTATACTTTGCCTATAAAGAGTATACGCGTATGCAAATAACCACATTGATTTAAAAAACCCTACAATGATTATTTCAAATGAATTACATTGTACTTCCAGTCAATTTCCATAACAAAAGGTGCTGGACTCTGAGGCATTTTAATCCGCGCAATTATTTGGTAACGGCCAGCTGGATGAAAAAGGGGCATTACAAAGGCCGAAGCCACACTCTTAATAAAGTAAACCTTCGGTGCAATTGGGCAACTGAAGTAGCTGTTGTTCACAAGTACCTTTCGATAGATTTGACCCAATACTTTGTTCATAGCCTGACTCTTCAGAAAGATACAGCCTTCTAGAGTTATCTTGTACATTGATCGCTGAGTCTTTAACGAGCGCATCCTGATGATAATCGAGAACGAAGGCGCTGGTTTGACCACCCGGAAGGTATAGAGTAGTTCTGTCCCCTCTGCTTTGCGAAAGTATTCGACAAAATCATGATCACAGTTGGTCTGCACTGATTCGATAATCGTTTTTACTTTGGGAACCTATGGATGAAACATAGAATAGTTTAAGCATGATAAGATACCATGATTCTAGTTTTATTTTACCGTTTCTTTAGACTCGACTGTAACTGCGAGTATTGAATATATTAGGAAAACCACTAGCGACCACATTATGCACTGTTAACTGGCAAACTTAGCTTCAGATTGAGCATAATTTACACAGTTGAATAAAAAATAGTTTATGTATTTATTTTTGTTTGTAATGTAATAACTTCATTAGTCACTAATAATTGGTATTTACTTTTGTCACGGCTCATTAAGAATTGCCTTCGCTTATATAATATCCATGAGGTATTTGTATTCGAAATGTATTTAGCACATATTTGCTTGTAGTAGCATCGAAATGAGTTAAGGCCAATAATTGTGACCCACTGTGTCCAGTGGCCATTTGGTCACACACCGCAGTTTGTCCATGGCCGCCTTTTTTGAGGGGCGGTTTTCATTTTAGATTGCCAGCTCGTTGGTTCTCTCTGGGCTTTTGGCACGTTGGCACAGGCGAGTGGCCCAAAGTGCCAAGGCAATGTAGTGCCACCTGACAATGTCTAATGATGATGGAGTAAGTGCAGCAGCAACTACATAATCACAGCCATAACGTTAAGGCAGACGCAGTGCCTATTGTTGCTGTTGTTGTTCGTGTTGTTCGTGTTGTTGATGTTGGATACGTGCAGACAAGCAGCCAGCCAGCCAGCCAGCCAGACAACCAACCAAACAAACTCACGCTGCTGCCGAAGCCAACGAGTCTTGCAGTGGCAAGTGGGCGTGCTTGGGAGGGGCGTGGCATTGGGTTGCGTTTGCGTTTGCTCGAACGTTACGTTTGTTATCGCACACAGGCAAAACTCAATGAGTCAATGACTTTCTGGTGTCGTTCGTTGATGCGCGACGCGGCTTCGTTGTCATTAGTAACAACACCAGCACGCACTGACTCGCAGGCATGTACACACTAACGCACACACACTTACACACACACTTACACACACACACACACACACACAGACACACACGCATAGATACGCACACACGTGCGTTCGTATGTTGGTTGGGTTGCTCTTGTCTGTGGGTCTCTGTGGGAAATGTGAGCGGGTCCGGCAATAAATTTGGCAAACAAACACGTTTTGGCTTATGTTTTATTGTTGTTGTTGTGGCTGTAGCTGTCGTTGTTGTTGTTGTCGCTGCGGCTGATGTTTCGTTGTTGTCCTTGGCGTACCTAATGTGTGTCAACGACAGCCAACGTTGTTGTTGCGGCTTTCCTTTTTTTGCCCTCTCTCTCTCTCATTTTTTCGCATTCTGATTGTGATGCGGACTCTGATTCTGATGCTTTTTACGCATTCACGCGCCCAAATTGGCCAGCAGCATGTGGAGAGTACAAAAACAAATTATATGCCGCATGCTTTTAGGCTAAGTAATTATCATTTTTTGGCAAGGAGCAACATTTGGCAGCCATTTGCTTTGCTTTTTCTCACTCACTACACTACATCATTTCCCCCGATGCTCATTAGCCACATCCCGTGCTGAAGCGGGCTAAATTTATGCGCAGTCCGCATTGCTTTAAGTGTGAAATTGTTTGCCTAATGCCAAGTAAATTATGCAAATATATTACGAGTTCATAAATGTGTCCGCACAAGTCTCGATTGTCGCATGGACTCTTTTTTAAATCCAACCTAAACGAATGTTTTAAAGGGGGTTTTCTAACCTTGTAATTTATATGTAAAACTTATACATTTCTTTTTTTAAAAGCCAAAGATGAATTTTAATGATTTATAAATTGTACACTAATATATTCTGCCTAAATATCAGAACGAATTAAAATCAAGAGTTTCTTGAATTTGTCAAGCACGCATTCGATTATGGCCAAATGTGTGCCATCGAATGGCAGCATAAAAAGCTACCCAAATAATTGAAACATTAAACGGGGCGCTCACCCATTGAGCACAGCCTTCGCCCAACGCCCGACACCCGACACCCAACACCCGACAACGCACAACACTTCTAGCTGCCTGACTGACCGCCCAGTGTAAACAGTGAGCACAGCTGTTTGAGCCCCCCATCCATCCTCGACTCCCGCAGCCCTGCGTAGTCGTGCCTAACCACAGACAACAATGTGTGGGGCGCATGCGCCGAGTTTGCAGTGCTGCCAACTGCACCGCCAAGCGAGTGCGAGAACACCACAGCAGAGGTAGCTGGCGAGTCCGAGCGGTGTCCAAGTCAGTTGCTTTTCGAGGCTCGTAGGATACGCACGGCTCTGGCGGTTGACAACATGCGGGAACTGAGTGTGCAGTGAGTACTGTAAGTGAGTACTGTGTTGTGCTGTGAGTGCGAGCGGTTCGAGTGCGAGTTCAAGTGGCAGTCGGTTCACGTGTGTGGTGAATAGGCGCCGCTAAAGAGTACGCCAAAGAGAGTACAGAGTCGCTGAATCAGAGCTAAGAGCTTGAGCTAAGGTTGATAGCTTGATAGCCTTGCTGGCGGAACAGGCATCGCAGTTAAGTCGAATCCTTGCACGCGTGCAGTTGCCTGTACGGAAGTGTTGTGCGAGTGCGAGTGCGAGTGTGTGTGCGAGTGTGTGTGCGCGCATTTATGCTCGGAGTGTGCCGGCTATCGAATAAAATCTCTAACGCCTAATTAACAAATGATCAGTATTTGTATTACGTCAACGAACTGTGCCAAACAACAAGTATTTTTAACAAGTGTCTAAAATGTAAAGCCGTTTCAGAGTGCAACAGAAATCAAATCAAAATTGCTCAGAAAATCATCGCGTAAATCAAAAGGCAGATTTTGCCAATCCAACAATATCAAAACAAAACAAAACAAAGAAAAAGTTGAATCAAAATCAAAACAGAAAACCGGAAAGCATGTGGATTAGTAGCCGCCTTTTTGTGATTTGTTTGCTGCTCAGGTTTGGTAGGTGCAACTTGTCTCCCTCTCCCTCTGCTTCTATCTCTATATCTTACTCTTACCAAACTCTTAAGCCTTGCTACCGGCTTTACTTAGCCAAATTTCTGGGCACGCGCCGCAAAGTATGCTTAGATTTTTGTGTTGCTTTCATGTGCGTGTGTGAGAGTCAGTGTGAGTGTGAGCGTGTTTTGGTATGCCCATCAACAGCTGTCGGCATATTTCCTTTTTACGCTCTCCAAAACTTATTATGCTAAAAGGCGCTAAAGCTCATAAGGATTTTAGGGGATTTCACGGGTTTTATGAAGAATGGCAAAACTGAGCTAGCTCGTAAGTTTATCATGTGTGTTTTGGATATTTAATGCGCCTGAAGAGAACCAACTTTTGTGAATTGGCGCATTCCTAATACTAAACTAAAATACAAACATTTTAGACACAAAATATTTACAAATAAAAATGAGTTTCTTAATTATCAAGACGGAATAGATAACAAATAGTTTCAACTTTATGCAGTGTGAACTTAGCCTCAAAACTTTCGTATATATAAATAAAAATGAGTTTCTTAAGAGGAAGTAGATAGCAAATAATATATATTTTATTCGTAAAACAATTTTTGCGTAATTTTATGGAAACAGATTCCAGTCCGGGCCTTCACTAAATACATAAGAGGATACAACCGTTTTGAGGGAGGTGTTAACATTATTTATGGCTGAACATTCGCTGTACGAACTAAGTGCAAATGATTTGGCAGCTTTATGATATAGCTAAGGCTATAAAATGAGGGCCATAACAACAAAAACTAAGCTAGCAAACACGCAAAATACGTATACATAATATGAAATTGCCTTATGATAAAAACGCAGGCGTCAATTTATGCCACAAAATGTTGGTGTGCTTGTGTGGGCATGACTGACTAATGAAATGTGTCAGAAACAGAGTCAAAGCACTCGATCGAACTGGCAGGCCCATCGAACTCTTCACACAAACACACACACACACACACACACATTTGGCAAGGAACCTTTTTGCAAATTTGATATTTTCCAATTTTCATTGCCTAGCTGGCTGTTTGCATTTTATGATGGCTATGGCAATAACAGCCGCACATATTACTGCTAGAAAAAAAAAATTATAGTACTAAAACACAATACAGATATTTCATATTCCATGAATACATATACACTGAATGTTTTCGCACCCAAGCTGAGGTTGAAGCAAATGAAAAATATGCAAATTAAATTGTTGCTCAATGTCTAAGGGGCGCTCACATTTTTTTACGTTGTTATTTCATTTTCATGCGGATAAAAATAAACGTAAAATATAATACGCTGCATAAAATCAGCACCGAGAATAACAGAAATTCGATTAACCCAACACAACCCAGCCTAACCCTAGAAACAGTTCGCCCTCGGAGTTGTGACAACAAAATTATGAAACTTTTTTGTTGGGTTCAAAATGGGCTGTTGCGCTCTTTGATTGATTGTATTTTAAATCCATTGTGACAAACGCCTTAATTTGTTGTAGGATTAATGAAGTGAGCCTCCAACTTCAAGCCAAATGTGTCTCTGGGCAGAGGTCAGAGACAGAGAGAACGCAGCTGGCTATGAAATTGAAAAGAAAAATGATTCTAGCCCAAGTAAACTCGAGTTTTAATTATATTTCTTTTATATTTATGCCTTGAATATATCATCTATGAAAACGAATATGGGAATGTATAGTCTATTATTGATGTCAAACTAAAGTTTTTTGCACTTTAAAGTATATCTAAAATATGTACTTATGTCCTATTTTTTGACAGTTTGTTTATTATTACTAATACATTTTTATAATACATACGATTCGGGGACCTCCAATTAGAGCATTTAAGCTTCGTCTGAACTTTTGTTATTGTGGCTTACTTATTTTATTTTTTTCTTATTTTTTTTTTAAAAACAATTTGCGCAACAAACATTTTCACATCCCGTTGTCTTATCTTGGGCTTTGCCTTTTTGCCATGCTTTGGTTGGTCGGTTTGTGTGCACTTTGGCTTTAAATGGGCTTAGGGGCAGCTGGAAAACATCTTTTTGCTTTCGAGTTGGACCAACTGGAAAATAAAGAAATCAAATTATTTACAATTATTATTATTGTTGCCGCTGTTGTTGTTCTTGTTGTTGTTATTGCGTAATGCGCGTTGTTCTGTGAACGCTTTAAGTTCTTTTAACTTTTAGCCCAAACAATATTGACTTGGCAAACGCATTGCTATAAGTGTTAGTGCGAGTGCTGAAGTTTCTTTTGCTTGTCTTTAGCGCATAAAAATTGAGTTTTCTGTTTTCCGTTTTTTGGGTTGATTGCGCACAACGCTCGGCCCATGATTTCCGGCGCGGAGCCGTAACCAAGTGGAGGCATTTTATCTAAGCCCTGCCAACGCCTCGAGAGTCTCTTAAAGTGTTTGCCTTTAAGCTTTAATGCGAATCGAAAACTAAAAGTGTGTTAGTTCTTTAGCTCTCTTAGTTTATTTGGTTGCCTTAAAAGGCTGCCCACGATTTGGCGAGGTTTTTATGGCCAGGCCATTATAGATATTATGTCTGCAGCATCATAAATACAAAACTGCACACGTACGAAAACAGACAACGGCAACTACAATCCATACTCACTCTGTCTCGCGCCCGAAGGCAAAGAAATAATTTTCAAAAGTGCCAAAAGGGCATAATCCAAAAACGTCTGAGACGCCTTGCAAAGCAACCCCTCAAGGCACAAGTGGATGAGAAACACACATTCCAAATGAAAGCCAGTGGATATGTGTGACAGAAAACGAGCGGAAATGTGAAGCAAAGCTTTGCAGGATTGAAGGACTTGGGGTGCAGGCGGAGGCGGAGGCAAGGTAAGAACCGCGACTCCTTTTGCCGCCGTTGCAGCTGAGGGAGTGCAACGAACTGGCAGGCAGTTTGACAACTTGTTAAATGGCGAGAGTCTTAAAGCCCCCTGAAATGGAACTGATTTTGTTGTCTGGGGTAACTGTAAGCAAACAGATTGGCTAGCTTTGAAAACATAAATGTTCATCCTTAAAAAGTAAGGTGAAAAAATTTAAGTAAATTAATTGCGAGTAATGTGCAAAGTTGTCTTCTGTAATTATAAAAGTTTCCAATGGCTCATCTCTAACTAAAGAAAGGTGGCACGTCTTCAACGAAATAAAACTGGAACAGAATCCTGTGTGTCAGAGTCAATCCCAAATGTCCAGAAATGCTTTATGGCTTGGGGATGAAATGCGCATAATCAAAATTGTAGCACGTGAATGTTGAATTCATCAGTTGAGCCGCAGGCATAAGCCCAAGTCGAGGTGCTCAAAGAACAGGACGATGATGATGATGATGATGATGGGAAAATGGAAGAATAAGAAGCAGAGGAAGATGATATGGTAGCGGGACAAGAACATACAAAAACAGGAACAACGGAACACACACGCACAGTAGCGCTCGCAGCGTAGACTTTTTGTTTTCACAGGAAAGAATAAAAAACCTACAAGTGGATGTACACACTCGCACACAAACCTACACACACACACACACACATACACACACACACATACACCCGCACACATGCGAGTGCGCTTTGAGGCACATGCTCGTAAAACATACCCTTTCTGCCCGAAAAAAAAATGAGCCGAGTGCCAAGCGTACTCAAGACATACTTGCAATAATTTTATGGCCTGGCAGAGGCCTCGTCCTGCCGCCCCGAACAGCGGGAGCCATGAAATCAGCGGGGAAAAGCGAAATGAAACGAACACTGGCAGAGACCAGGGACGAGCAGAAAACCAAAACCAGAAAGAAGTAACATAAAAATCCATGATGCCAAGCATAAAACAAAAAGCGCCTGGCCAGGCACAACAACAACAGAAACAGCAACAAAAAAAAAGAAGATATATATATATATATATATGTGTACATATATACAAAAGCAAAAAGAACAAAAACAACTCTAATTGCAGACACAATGACTTGGCGGTGCGGGACAGCCAAGCGAGCGGGTGAACCGCCGGGTCGGAGTAAGAGGCTCCTAGTACCAGGCTTGAACGAGTTGCAAGGATTTGCACAGCGCCGCAGGGACAGCCGCTTGGGTGGCACAGACAGCCGAGGCGCATTCATGTGGAATTTGAAGCGAAATGTCAATTTGAGAAATATATACCTACATATATACGTAAAAATTCATATATACATATTCTACATATATATATGTATATGTATATGTGTGCAGAAAAATGAAACCCAAGCCCAAGACAAAAGTGTTATTCTAATTTAAGATAAGGCAAAATCTGTTTGCAAAGCGGGGCGAAAGTAGAAAAGCACATTGAAATGGGCTTAAATGGAAAGCTTCGTAGATGAAATATACAAAATTTAAGTGCCTATCAAAGGAGTTCAGTTTAATGCAACCAAAGGTCACTCTGGAATATAAAATACAAATGTGCATATTTAAATATCATTTCATATTGGCACATGCATTCAATTTCATTAACTTTTTAGGTATTTGTGTGGTATTTTCGTAATTTGAGGTATTTTCTTTGTGCTCTATGCGACAAATACATCGAACAATTTATTCATTAGTGTGTCAAAGGATCCGATTTTCTTCAAATTCTTAGTTAAGCAAATGAACCATTGTTTACTTTAAAATATGAATTTTTAAATATTTTAAACGACTAATATATTCTTTTCTCATTTTCTTTCTAGATGCAACGATTAGCGAACCTTTCGAAACACATTTACGTGGTCCCGGCTTCGTCATGGAGCCGCCGGGCCGCGTTGAGTTCTCCAATTCGTCCGGCGGCTGGCTGGATTGCTCCGCCTCTGGGAGTCCGCAACCAACGATCGATTGGGTCCATGCGGATGGCACTGCGGTTACGGAGATTCACGGCGTGCGTCGGGTGCTCCGCAATGGCACACTTGTGCTGATGCCCTTCGCGGCGGCTGCCTATCACCAGGATATACACAATACGATCTATCGCTGCATTGCCAGCAACTCTGTGGGTCGTATTGTGTCGCGCGATGTGCAAGTGAGGGCGGGTAAGTTTTGCCTGGCCCGCCTACCAGCCTGGCATTATGCATAATATGGTATATATATTTGTATTTTTGTATTTTTACATTTTCGTCTTTCGTATTTTTGTGGCAGTCGTGGCGCAGGCCTACAAAGTGGATGTGGAGGTATTATCCGCCTCTCGCGGCTGCACCGCCATTTTGCGTTGTGTGGTGCCCACGTTTGTCAAGGAATTGGTACGAGTGGTCTCGTGGGTTCATGAACCCGCTATCTACATCTATCCCTCGCTGCAAGGCGGTAAGTAACGGTGGCAACTGGCAACGGGTAACGGGTAGTGGGTGGGGGTGGTGGGCGTGGGATATGCATACTTGCAACGTCTATCTGTCTGTCTGACTGTCTGCATGTCTGCTGCTGACGTGGCAGAAGCAGGCGCTCCAGCTGGAGTCGCAGCCTCGACTCTCGTCTGCATCCTTGTCCCTGTAGCGGCTTACCAAGCCAACAAAGTGCATTGTTTGTTTGCAGTATTTGCCTCACATGTTTGCCTGCTTAACTGCCATCGTTTTGCCCATATAGTATGCATGAGTGTGTGCCTGTGTGTGTGGTGTGTGTTTGTGTGTTTGTGGGTGTATGGAAGTGTGCGTATGTGTGATGTGCCCTGCGCTTTGATGCATAATTAACATTGTCCTTTGGCAATTTGAGAAGCGCTTTTAGCTTGCCTTAACCCTGCTACTAACTAAGGTGCAACTTTGAGCTATGATAAGTAGAAAAGCCTTTGGCAAGCGATGCGCTTAGTGATGCATCTTTACAAAGTGAATTGTTTCTTAAAGATTTATTTATAATCTTCATAATATGCATATTCACTTCACTTTGCATTTTAGCGGGTATTCATTTTAAATATTTTAACGCAATTATGCTTCTTTGTTTCTCAATTATTTCAATTCAATTCAACATTCACTTATGTTAAAGGCTATTTCATTTTATATATAGATAAATGATTCGCAAACTAGTCTTGTTTGACAAACTTTTACTTAAGGTTTAGCAAGGTTAGGCAAATGGTTTGTTCTGCCCGACTGACTGACTTTCACTTAACTTAAGCTTAAGTTTACATTAAATATTCTTAAATAATGGTAACTTAATCATTATTATCTGCATTCTTCTTCACAGATGGCAAATTTCATTTGCTTCCCACCGGTGAGCTGCTCATCCACAATCTGCAGGAGAGTGATGAATCGCAATCCTTCCGCTGTCGCAGCATGCATCGCCTGACCCGTCAGGTCGTTGTCAGCTCTCCCACACGATTGCGTATTAATTGTGAGTGACCCAATCTCACACACCCACACACACACACAAACACACACACACACATACCTATATATATGCATATCTACACATATTCACAACTACCAGCGGCAACACTAACCAATGTCAATCTCTACTCATACAGCGCATCGCGGCATCATATCTCCGAGCGTTGTGGAGCACACATCTCATGTGCAGGTCTCGCAGGATGAGGGCGCGGTGCTGTTATGCGTGGCGCAGGGTTGCCCTTCTCCGGAATACAGGTGGGTACGGTGCGGGGCATAAAATCGATGGCACTGCCAGTCACATAGACACATTACAGGCGAAACTTTTGACGTTGACAGCACTGCATCCGTGTGCTGTCGTTGTGTGAGTTAATTGGAACGCATACATTCACGTTCACCTAAACACACACACACACACACATGTAGACACATATTTGTGTCATATTTGCGAGCGTTTAGAGTTGACAAGCATATAAACAGCAGATGACCGCTGTGCCTTGGCCATTAATTGTGTACAATATGTTAAGAGAGCCACCAACTATGGACCGCTAATTGATATACGAACTTAGT
The DNA here is from genome assembly GCA_035042425.1 of Drosophila flavopinicola. Lineage (NCBI taxonomy): Eukaryota > Metazoa > Arthropoda > Insecta > Diptera > Drosophilidae > Drosophila > Drosophila flavopinicola. Next base: position 62,795 of record JAWNLL010000020.1, on the reverse strand, counting down.
TCGTTGCCTACCTCCAAGTTCGATTAAGAAAAGTACCGCTGGATGTCGATCGAATGTGGATAGCGGGGCGTATGTGCATTGTGTGTGCGTATGTGAGGCACAGGAATTAGAGACAATGGCATAGGTAATGACGTGTATCGTCGTTAAGCTGCCAGGAAGGCAGCCTGTCCGTAGGTGTAGCACATACATATGTGCACACATAATTACGCTTTGATAAGCAGACAAGTAATAAAAAACTTTGGCTGCGTTGCAGAAGGGGCAGTGGGTGTATGTACCAGAGTTACAATGCCAGACTGTAAACGGGAAACAAAAGAATCTATGAGCGAAGCCAGACAAGAGCCGGATAGATGGATAGATAACAGAAATGCAAAAAAAACAAGTGAGAACGTTGCAGTCGGGCGGAGCCGACTGCGTAATACTCTGATACCATTTTAAGAACAGCTGAAAGCAAGTGAACAGAAAATTTTTGGTCGATCTTAAGAGGGGGTGACCAGAAGTCTATCTACCAATTTTGGTGACTCTAGCTCTAAAACTGTGCTGTGGAAGATATAAGCTTTCGAGATTTTTGGGGGCGGAAGGGGCGTGGCCCCAAAAAATTTGGCCGATCTTTAGAGGGAGTGACAAGAAGTCTATTTTACAAATTTCTTGACTCTAGCTCTAAAACTGTGGAAGATATACATTTTCGCGATTTTTGGGGGCGGGAGGGGGCGTGGCCCCAAATTTTTTTATTGATATTTAGAGGGGCTGACCAGAATTCTATCTTCCAAGTTTAATGACTCTAGCTCTGAAACTGTGGAAGATATAAATTTTCGCGATTTTTGGGGCGGGAGGGGCGGGGCCCCAAAATTTTTTGCTGATCTTTAGGGGGGCTGACAATAAGTCTATCCTCCACTTTTGGTGACTCTAGCTCTAAAACTGTGGAAGATATACATTTTCGCGATTTTTGGGGGCGGGAGGGGGCGGGGCCCCAAAATTTTTTGCCGATCTTTAGGGGGGCTGACAATAAGTCTATCTTCCAATTTTGGTGGCCCTAGCTCTTAAACTGTGCGAGATATAGGCTTCCGTGTTTCGTGGGGGCGGGGTGGCTGGGGGCGTTCCAGTGGGCGTGGCCGGAAAATCCAGGACGCAATCTTTTGGGCGGGCTGGTCAGCCCTAGTCTAAATTCCAAATTTGGGGACTCTAGCTTCAAAATTGCGGGAAATATACACGTGTTATCGAATTGTGCATTCATGTATATCGATTTTCGCGATTACGGGGGCGGAAGTGGGCGTGGTCGAAATTTTGTTTCTGTAATCTGTAGAGGACGTCAGCAGTAATATATATTCCAAATATGGTGACTTTAGCTCTAAAACTGCGGGAGATATAAGCATTTCAAATTAATTTTGGAGGGGGGCTGGTGGGCGTAATAATGGGCGTGGCCGATTAACCTAGGATCCAATTTTTTCGGGAGGTCACCAGCAATATACCTACCAAATTTGATTACTCTAGCTTCAAAATTGTGGGAGTTATTCACGTTTAATCGATTTGTGATTTAAGGTGTATCGACATGTTATCGATTTGCCAGCCTCCCAGTGGGCGTGGCATAAATTTGGAATAAACTTGATCTGAAGCAGATAGCTATAATCATAACGCAAAAGATTTCAAGAGTCTATCTAATATCGTTTCGGAAATACGCGCGTTCATCCAGACAGACAGACGGACGGACGGACAGACGGACAGACGGACAGAGGACAGACGGACGGACGGACGGCCTGACGGACATTCGACAAAACCAATATACTATGAGTACCTTCGGTATCAGAGTCATAAAAATAAAAAAAAGCAAAAAAAAGAGAGAAAAACTGTAGCCATTTCATAATTAATAAAGCCGAGCGACAGGCGCGCAGACAGCGACGGAGACATTGGCAAATGAGCCAACCATAGGGATTAATGCAACATTAAACAAAGCGAGAGTAGATAAAGCTTACAAGCAGAGGGATAGAGTTAAATGTACGAACAGACTCTATAAAAATAGAATAGTCAGGCCTTGAACTTATTTTGGATGTGAAGACATTAAACATAAATATTATTTAACACAACATAAAGCATAAATATTAAAAATAAATATTATTTCAAGGTATAGAGAAATTTGATTAAATAAGTTTTATTCAGCATAGATTGAATTTGCTGAATTTGGAAACTTTTGTATCCATAAGCCTCGTAATTGTAACTGTTTAGACGAACAGCTGATTTACGCAAGATGAGCTTAGGCAGTTTAGGAGTCTATCGATATATATATAAATCATTATATATATAGTCTTAAGTTAACCGGATACTTTCGAGATTACTTACCCATATTTCATATTCCATTTATAAGTAACATTTCAAGAAAGCAAGATATCGAGCATAATATTTTCCAAATTTAATGCTTGAATTTCATTAATATGGTGTTTGTTGTTCCTTTATTCCTAAACTTAACATATTATAAAATTAAAAACACATAAAAATTAAATAAGATAAGAGAAAAGACAATAAATTGACCAAAGTCAGCATTATTCTGTTTTCTAGAAAAATTGGTGGTTCTTTTTATGTCATCAATTTTTGGAATGATCAAGTTGTGTCTAAGATGCTTTCATATATATGTTGGTTTATTTATTACGTAAGGGGATAGGGGATGTTGTTGGTTTCACAGCTAATACAGATCATTGCATGCCTCCTGATCATGTTGCTTATTAAGTTACCTATGGTGTTTATTTTGAATACTCTTCTTTAGCTGGTACACTCAGAATGGCGGCGGTCCATTGCCCGTTCTAAGCGGTCCCCGAGTGCGTCTACTTGGACCCATATTGGCGATTGAGGCCGTGACTGGCGAAGATTCGGGTGTCTACAAGTGTACTGCGAGCAATGTGGGTGGCGAGGCTAGCGCCGAGCTGCGGCTCACGGTGGCCACGCCCATTCAAGTGGAAATCTCGCCGAATGTGCTCAGCGTGCATATGGGCGGCACGGCTGAGTTTCGATGCCTAGTGACCAGCAATGGGAGCCCCGTGGGCATGCAGAACATCCTGTGGTACAAGGACGGACGGCAGCTGCCCTCATCCGGTCGCATCGAGGATACGCTGGTGGTGCCGCGAGTGAGTCGTGAGAATCGCGGCATGTATCAGTGTGTGGTGCGAAGGCCCGAGGGCGATACATTCCAGGCCACTGCAGAGCTACAGCTGGGCGGTAAGTAGCATTGGACAAAACAACCAAACAGAGCACGCCAAGTAATTGCAACTAAAATATTTATATGTATATCCGCAACCGCGTTGTCCTTGCAGATGCTCCACCCGTGCTCCTATACAGCTTCATTGAGCAAACGCTGCAGCCGGGACCAGCTGTGAGTCTGAAATGCTCTGCAGCCGGCAATCCAACGCCGCAAATTTCATGGACACTGGACGGATTTCCGCTGCCATCAAACGGAAGGTAATTGAACTTGTTGAAAATGGGCTCTGCATGCGCCAATGGGCGGGGCGGGGCGGGGCAGGGGCAGGGGCGGGGCGGAACGGTGCGGGAGGCCAATGCACGCGATGCTTGGCAATGCCAACTCGGCGGGTGGCTGTGCAAAAAAATGCGACGGAGCCTGCATTTATTGCGCTCGTTGTGTATTTTTTCACTCTTTGCAAATTTCTTTTTTTAGCATTTGGCTTTCAAAACATTGCACGTATAGAAAGTGGCTGCTGACTGCCGCGCCTACTGAGTGGGCTGCTCGGCGCCGGCTTCAGCGTTCATTCACTCTCCTGAGGGGCAGGCACAGTGCAGCCACAGCCACCGTCTAAAGACTTGGTGCAGCCCACTTTTGTGTCTGGCCAAGGTTTTGACTTTGCTTTTCTATTTGTTAATTAAGACTTGGCAAGTGTGTTGTTTGCCTAACGCATTTAATTAAATTTTTATGCTGGCCGGTAGCCAAGCCGGGAGTGCCAACAGGCAACTGCTTATTAAATTCTCAGTGGCCCTTTAATGACATTGACATTTGCATTTGACAGTCAAGCTGCGCAAGTAGTTGCCCTGTTTGGCACAAACAAATAAAATGCAACAGCACATCGATTGATTGGCAACCTCAGATTCTCTATTCTCACTCTCTCTCTCTCTCTCTATACGTATCGCTCTCTCGCTCTCTGTCTGATTCTGGCTTTGATGCTGCTGCTCTGACATTGTCGTTGGCATTTCATTTGATTTTTACTGCTTTTCATTCCCTGATTTTTGCACTCGCCCCCCTCCCGGTCTGCACTTCATTTGCAGTTTGTTGCAGCTGCCACTAATTGTTTGAGTTACGTCTGTAATGATTTGCAAGTCAAAGTTGGTCCGTTGACCGTCGACTGTTGACTTCTGTTGTTGATTAAAAAATAGCTCTACTTCCTTTATTAACATTGACTTTGGCTGTCATTTAGTTTGCTCTGTTTGCAGACCAATAAAAAATCATGACAGCGTTTTTAGCCACCGACTCCAGCTTGTTGTTATACCCTGAACCCATTAAAAATGGGTAAAAAGGGTATTATGGTTTTGTGCAAAAGTATGTAACAGGCATAAAAAGCATCTCCGACCATATAAAGTATATATATTCTTGATCAGTATCAACAGCCGAGTCGATTTAGCCATGTCCGTCTGTCTGTCCGTCTGTCCGTCTGTCCGTCTGACCGTCTGTCCGTCTGTCCGTCTGTCCGTCTGTCTGTCTGTATGAACACACAGATATCAGAGACTACAAGAGCTAGAGACTTCATATTTGGAACATAAGTTCTCCTAATCCCGGGACAGATCAAGTTTATTTCATTTTATCGATAACTCATACCGTTTAAAAGTTATCGATAAATTTCGATTTCAGACTTGCGTTTTTGGGACATAACTTCAAAGTTATAAAAGATAGAGGCTCCAAACTTGGCATGTAGAATCTCGAATAGCATACACATGTAACAAATATTTCACTTTTTGGATACCACCCCCCAAACCCCCCAAAAGTTCAAAAAACGCATTTTTGAAGGTACGACCTTGTAATTTGGTTTGGTAACACATATTATCGACAATTGCTTGCCCCAAAAATTTCAATGAGATCGGACAATAAACATAGAAGTTATTTAAGATTTAACTTTCCATTGTGTGGGGCTCAGCGAAAGAGCAAGCTAACTGCTTAAACCGCTTGCACTGCTTATACTGCAGCATGTGTGTGCTTAGATTAGTATGAATGATTGTAAGGACTGGGTTCAGGGTATCTCGTAGTCGGGCACTCCCGACTACAGCACTCTTACTTGTTTTCCAGTGTTGCAGCTGTGCGGCTGTGCAGCTTTACAGCTGTATTTTAATTAAAACTTATGCACTATGCTGACCAGACGGCAAATTGATGACTAAATAAATAACTATAGTCCACTATAAAATACCCTGTATGAAAATTATAATTTATAAAAGAAATATTATTTTTACTACTCCATACTATACCCCAAACAAAAAAAGCAACATAAAACCCGTACATTTGTAAGCCATTGAGAAATTAGGTTGATCTCAAGCTTGTGGTGAATTTGTGTTATTTAAGTGGTCGGCCCTTTTTTCTCGGCCATAGCTTGAATAAGGTCCAGCAGTTTGTGAAAAGTTTTGCTGACCACAAGGCACAAATTGATTACAAGTATTTTCGTGTGGCCAGTGCCGAAATTTGGCAAAACTTGCAGATATTTGCACTCGTCGCCCATGGCATTAATTTAAAAGTTATTTGAGCAACACAATTTTGACACATAATGCCCTTAGGCAATATCCTGCAGTGGCGGCGGGCTGAGTGGGGCTGGTAACCTAATTTGGCTGTGCTCCGCAATGCTGCATAAATTTCGTTACTAACGTGGCTTGTTGTTATTGCCGAGTTGTAAGTGGTTTACATTATTCGGCTTAAAGGTATATCAACTTGGTAACTGTATTTATTTAATACACACGCAGACAGCCAGCCAGACAGCCAGGCAAATAGACTGACAGACAGGCAGACAGACCGACAGGCAGACAGACAGGCAAGCAAGCAGTCAGGCAATGCGGAGGCTCAGCGAGGAGCAGGAGCTGGAGCAGGAGCAGGAGCTGGAGTAGGAGCTGGAAAAGGCGCCTTGGGGCGGAAATTAAATGATTGCGCGCACGAGGTAACGCAACACTCAAACGCTCATTTTACGCCATTTGGAAAAGTTTGTCTGCGGCATGTGGCAAGTGGCAAGTGGCAACATGGCAGGCGGAGCCACTTGCTCAGGGTGCCTGCCTGCCTGCCTGCCAGCCTGCCTGCCTGCTTTGCTTTCGGCATGTGTGCGCTTGATGCGTTTGTCTACAACTGCAGGCGTTCTAGTAGAAGAAGTGTGTGTAATTTTGGCATAAATAATTCACCGCTAAGTGTGGCACAAAAAGGAAAGTTGTAGCAAAACTAAAGCATGCATTTTAATAAGCAAAGGAGTTATTCTCAACCTGCCAGGGTCATAACAGTGATTTTAGTTAAAGCAAATATTGTTCAATTAAATTAGACAAAGGAGATTGATGCATCGCTGCATCAGTTACTGCTTTTCAAATCTTAATATTTTGTTTGTGTTCTTTACATAGGTATTTGGAGAGCTGTTAACTGTTAAAAATGTGCCACTTTCCACATAATCTTTTAAAAGCTCCAAACCTTTTAAAACCTCCAAGCCGTGCAATGATCTAGTTTCAATATCAAAAGTAAGAGTGCTTTTGTAAGAGTGCACATGAACCCAGTCCTAGCATGCACAAGCAGTGCAATTAGCTTAACCATTGAGATGATTCTGCATTGAGCTCCACACTATGGAAATATTAAATCTTAAACAATCTTCTGTGTATATTGTCAGATCTTTGTGAAATATAACCTGTGAATACAAATTAAACAAGTAAGAGTGCCTTAGTCGGGAGTGCCCGACTACGAGATACCCTGAACCCAGTCCCTAAATCCATTCATACTTACCAATCAATGCACATCCGTACAAACACACACATACTGCAAGCAGCTTAAACAGGCTAGCTTCTTCGCAAGGCCCCACACTATGGAAGGGTAAATCTTTAACAATATCTGTGCTTAGTGTCTATTCTTAGTGTAATTTTTAGGACAGAACATAAAAGGGGCAATAAAAAATTAGTGTATTTCACTTTTGGGGGGATGGGGGTACGGTATCCAAAAAGTGAAACATTGGTGCCTTTAGCCATTATAACTTTCAAACTATGGCCAAAAGACACTAGTCTGTAATCGAAATGTATCGATAACTTTTAAGCGGGTAGCATTATCGATAAAATGAAACTTGATCTGTCCCGGGAGTCTCTACCTCTTATAGTCTCTGATATCCGCGTGTTCATACAGACGGACGGACAGACCGACATGGCTAGATCGACTCGACTGTTGATATTGATCAAAAATATATATATACTCTATATGGTCAGATATGCTTCCTTATGCATTACATTTGCACAAAACTTTATACCCTTTTTACCATTTTTAATGGGTTCAGGGTATAAAAATTAATCAATCAAATGAAAAGAAAAATGTATCTGACGGGAGTAAATGAGAACTAATATTTCTATGGCCTCGGAGGTCTACGCATTCATACATATGAACAGACAAACGGACGGCTAGACGGACGGACAAACAGATGAGCATGGCAAACTCGACACGTGTGTGGGTGCTGATCGAAATTATGAACACTTTATTCTGTCGGATATGCTTCCTTATGCCCTTACAGGGTATTGTTAGTGTCTTCAAATTATTAGTGTCCAAAAGATGTATTCAGCGTTCCATTGTAACTCATGTCAGTTTAAACACTTGCCTGCGCCATGTGAAAACGCAATTCATACAAATTGAAATTCATAATTTTGTAAGTTTGCAGACAAAGTTTTTCAGTTCGCACTGAATATTAAGTTGTAGCTAAACCTCTTGTTTTTTTTTATCAAAACTAAGCCACCCACGAATCCGCACACACGCAAAAGCACACTTGCAGACTTGCACAACAACCAACTAAAACAGCACACAAAAGCCGCGCCAAACTATTAGGTTTATATTGTTGCAACCAAAGCGTTTTATGCCACAGCCAGCCCCTTGCCCCTTGCCTCTTGCCTCTTGGCTCGATCTATAGACTTCCCACACACACTCCCGCTTAAAGTTCCGCAATGGCGTTTAAGCTGTGAGCCACTATATGGTGGGAGGATGCTGGAGAACTCTCACTCTGCCATGTGCGGATGTGCGCAACTTTGTTGCAATTTTGTCCTGGCATTGTTTCAATGTGCTCAAGTGTTGCAGTTAGCATCCATGTCCATGGCTGAGTATCTGCAGATATGTGTGTGAGTCTGAGTTTTGAGCAGCTTCATTTTCATTTAACTACAGTTGTTGTTTTTAACAAGCGTCGCGCGGCTTATGGGCCACTTCATAAAGTGCCAACCGCCAACCGCCAGACGCCAAGTTTTTTGGGTAACTAGCCACTTTCTGGGGAAATCAGCGTCCAGGAAACTGCACTTACGCACTGCGCACTGTGCGGCAAGCTAATGCATTCATAAGCCTTGCCAGGCAGCTGCAAAAGTTAATTAAAATTGTAATTACTTTGCCGGCTGTAACTCTAATGCCAATTGAAATGTTGCGAGGCACACAAACTAATGAGCCGGCTGCTGAGATGCTCCGTTTAACAATGAGATGCCACAAAGCCGCTTGTGTGTTGTTAGGGTGTGTTGTACTGTACGTACATATGTATGTGGCGGCTGCGAGTGTGTGGGTGGGTGCCACGTGGCGTATGCGTAACATTGTTTGCTGTAATTAATGTCTACGCCAATAAGACGTTGAACAGCGACGGCAAGCAACTAAATAGAAGAAATGCGAGCCTGAGCGCTCATAAAATCCTTTTGGCATTATTTGCCATAGAAGCGTAACGGCCGCATTAAGTGGAACTCGTATCTGATGGCGCTTCGCTGGTGCGCCGGTGCTTATGGGCGTGGCACATGACATTGAAAGCTGTGGTGAAACTATGCTAAGCTTGACAGCTTGACAGAAGGACGAACTGACAGACGGACAGCCTTCATTACATCTATATAATGCAATGTTACGTATGCGCCGTGTTGTGTCGAAAACAAATGAAGCCCACAGCGAAAGGATTTGGGTCATTCTGCATATGAGATGCGCACTTTCGAGTGTGTACAAATACGTGTGCACACATACACACGCACATACATACATATGTGCATATATGCATGTAGTTGCTCGTTAATGCCCCTGGCCTGAGCGTTTAAATATGCAAAAAACAATTCTAAAATGCATATCGCATTGCGCATACGACGCGTATGCCACACAAATGCTTTCTCTATTAATGTGTGTGTTGTATGTTTTTTTCTTCATTCTTCTTTTTTTGCAGATTTATGATCGGACAATACATCACCGTGCATGGAGATGTAATTAGTCATGTTAACATAAGCCATGTCATGGTCGAGGATGGCGGCGAATATTCCTGCATAGCCGAGAATCGTGCGGGTCGTGTGGAGCATGCAGCCCGCTTGAATATTTATGGTATGTACCACATTCAAAAACGCACACAACTACAACATATACGTATGTATGTGTATGTGTATGTAGACAGCTACTTTACACATGCACTTAAACGTTTTTCAGTTCTCTGAGTTTGTGTTTTTTTTCGTCAATTTTGTGTTGCCTACTTTTGCTCGATTTTGTTTTACAACGTTTTTTCCATGTAACCACTTCACTGCGCTCCTTCCCTTTCCTTGTCTATCTTTGTCTTTGACTGCAGTTTGCTTTGCAGCACTAAAGTGTTGTTCAAGGCACAGACAAGCACACACACACACACACATACACATACATGTGCGGTGCTCGGTGCTCGGTGCAGGGTTTTGTGTGCCTCGACTACCTTGTTTTTGCAAGAAATCAAATATTTTTGTGTCGCCGGGCAAACAAAATGGCGTTGCCAGGCGCAGAAAACACAAACAAAATGACATCCGTGGCAAAAAAAACTGCGCCATGTTTGCGCCCAACGTTTGCTCTGAAACTTGAAAAAAATCAAAGGGGCACACCAGCTTGCAACTACACTATAGATAATTAATAGTGTTTACCATATTATATAAAATTCTAATTTAGAATAGCAATTGCGCGTTAGATCTATTGATAATGTTTGTGGCTTTTCTGAAATACTTTCTTCAACATTTTTGCTCCACTTATGAACAATCTCATTTATAATGATCAAAATAGTTAAAGATTCAATTTCATAAATATACTTTAAGTCTTTAATGTATATATGTCCACTTTTATGAAGATTTATAAAATTCTCAATTCATATTAGATTAATATGCTGAGTGATATTTAAATATATATATTTCTGATTATATATTAAATTATATAATTATATAATGATAAATTATTATAATGATGATGCTTGTGGCTTTTTTGAAATACTTTCTTTAACATTTTTCCTTATTTATGGAGAATTTTATTTATATTGTTCAAAATAGTTTAAGATTGAATTTCACAAATGGACTTTAAAGTTTTAATGAAAATTTATAGTGAAAACTTATAAAAATCGTAATTCCTATTAGATGAGTAGGCTGTGTGATATTTAAATGTCTATATTTCTGAATTAGACATTGCAAACCTAATGCACAAATATGTGTATCCCTCAAAAGTGCAGGCAATCTGAAAACGCCGCTTAGGCTAAAATAATACTAGTATCTTGCAGCATCGCTCGTTTTGTTTAAAGCTTTGCATTGTCGCTGATTACGCGACTTGGTAATGGCGGTGATTACAAAAATCTCGCCCCACCCAGACACAGACACGAACACAGACAAGGGCACCAAAGCGTACATGTATGACATGCTCGAAAATTATGCATATTCCGCATAAATCCACAAGCACAAGCAGCGTCCACAGCACAACAACACAACAGCAACGACAACAACAACTCTGAAGACTGAAGACTGTGTACGTTGTTGTTGTTGTTGTTGCTGTTGCCAGGCGGTATTTGCTGCATTATTTCCTTCCGCATTTTGGAGGGGCACAACGGAAAGTGTTTCGGCGGCATCGCACTGAGTCGACCGCTGTCGGCTTGCAGGATATGCATATTACATTGTGCTCTGTTTCCTGCCTAGCTTGGCAGTCTTTTTGTTCGTTGTTGTGCTTGTTCGTTGTTTGCCTTACATTTTAACTGCAATATTAAATGAGCAGCGTGTGCATAAATCTGTTTAGCATTTACATTGGGCAACCGTTTGCTTGAACTCCCGCAGGCCTGCCCTACATACGCCTCATACCGAAGGTGACCGCCGTCTCTGGTGAGACTTTGAATCTGAAATGCCCAGTGGCCGGCTATCCCATCGAGGAGATACACTGGGAGCGCGGCGGACGCGAGCTGCCCGATGATATACGGCAGCGTGTGCAGCCGGATGGCTCGCTGACCATCAGTCCGGTGCAGAAGCACACGGATTCCGGTGTCTACACGTGCTGGGCCCGAAACAAACAGGGTCACAGCGCACGGCGCAGTGGCGAGGTGACGGTCATAGGTTAGTATATATTCGTGGAGTGCCAACTGTCGGCCATTTGGCCAGTTTCCTTCACAGCTTTGACGACGCCAAGGGACACAAACAGCAACAACAACAACTAAAGCAAGGAATGACGCCAAGTGAAAATTACATTTTAATTATTAACAGTGAACTAAGTAGATCGTATGGCGCTTCGAGTTCGAGCTCTGGTTTTTCTTTTGCTTTTGCTTTTAATTTTGGTGTGTACTCTGCATTCGCTTTTGCTTTTGCTTTTGCTGTAATTAAATATGCGCAATAATCTAAGCTTAAAAGTTTGTAAATTAAAAAGCACAAGCCAAAGCTGCGAACAGAACGAGTCAGCAGTCAGCAGTCAGCAAAGGCAGCCAGCGACCTTTTTTTATGTATTATTTCATTTCACTTAATGAAATCGTGTGCTAATGAAGCGTGACGTTGATTAAATTTTCATAATTTGTAGCCCTTTTCTGGGATTTTTCCCATCCGTTTTCGTTGCGCAACCGTTGCGCATTAGCGATGCAGAGAAGGGACCACACTTTTTGTTATTACGTTGATTGCTGGCTCAGCACAGGCTGTTGCTGTTGCTCCTGCTTTCTTATTTATGTTTGCCTTGACAAAACCACTTGCAGTGCCACCGCGTCTAAGTCCCTTCCAAACATCCATACTGCAACTGAACATGGGCGATCGCGCCTCACTCACCTGCTCCGTGGTCAAGGGTGACCTGCCGCTCACCATGAATTGGCGCAAGGACGGACGCCCCATCGATCCCACACAGCATATGTCCGTCAAGCAGGTGGATCAGTACAATAGCATTCTAGTCATTGACAATCTGGGAAGCGACCACACGGGTAACTATTCTTGTGTGGTGCGCAACTCGGCGGCGGAGGTGGAGAATTCGCAGGCGCTTTTGGTTAATGGTAAAGAAACAAGTCGCGAATGCTCTAATATTTACTGCATATATCAAATATATCACAATTAACATCTTTATTTCAAAGTAGTTGCGTTATTTCGTATGCACTTTGTTTCAATGTAAACAACCAATCAAAACAAAAAACACAATCAAATCAACAAACGAATTTCATTTGTCCTGCAATGTCCTTGTATACCTGTAAATTATGTTAACAAAACGGCATTTAGTTACTCCATATAGTTAATGAATATATCGTTTACCTTTCTAAATCACCTTCACTTCAACTTTTGGAATGTTTGTACAGTTAAGTAAAATACTATTTTGTAGCGTTTAACAAACTTTTAACAAAACTGCGAAGGTTTAGTTGTACATATGCTTATGTATGCGAGAACTAATAGAATTCAATTAGGAAACCGCAAACAGCAGCTCAGCGTGGGAACTTCATCAACATCAACGATTCCGAATACCATGGTTAAAAACTCCAGGTTGTTGCAATGACAGCTTTTAACGTTTCTGGTTGCTCTTTCCTACTTCCAGTACCGCCGATCATAGAACCGTTCGCCTTTCAGGATGGCCTAGCCGAGGGAATGCGCACTCGCACCGTTTGTGGGGTCTCCCGGGGCGATGCTCCATTGAAGCTGATCTGGCTCAAGGATGGTGAGCCGCTGCCCGAGCTGCTGGGTGCCAATGTCACCATGCTAGATCAGTACAGCTCGCTCTTGAGCATTCCCTCGCTATCGGCAACTCATTCCGGCGAATATACGTGCGTGGCCAAGAACCCGGCGGCTGAGATCAAGTATACGGCATTATTGCAGGTCAAAGGTAGCGTACTAGGTTACAATCCAGCAACCCCACACACAAACACAAACACATACAACACCAACCTACATGAGTACATATTATTAACTATTCACTTGCCTCAATTCACAATTCACACCTAACACAAAACTTTACTAACTGAAATTTTCAAGATTGCCCCTCAAAAATACTTTTTGCTTTCTCGCTGATGTATTCAAGAAAAGCGCTTCTTACTGGTTTTGAGTTTTTGATTTATTAGTTTTGTTTCTAAGAAATAAACTTTTTGATGCTTGTAAAGTGTCCTACAAGCTGAATTGTAACTGAACGTTGCCTAACTCTTGCTTTAGCCAATGGTGCTTTGTTTTTGACGCTTTCACTCTACCAAAAAAAAAAAACAAAACATTGAAATTAAAAACAAAACCGTAACTAAACCAAATGCCAGAAATTGCCCTGCTTTAAATACCCGTGAACTTATCTATAAGAATCCTAATACCCTTAAGTCGCTTTAGCACGCTGTGGGTTTTTTGACAACAGTTTCACCAGGTAACCTTATAAACTGCACTGCTTTTTATTCGCTTCGTAACCAAATCGCAATTGTACACATATTTCAGTATTTACATAAACAAACTATAACGATAAGAAAAAACCATAAATTTTATTTTAATAAGTTGCTGGTCTTAATTTATGCGCTTTTTATACTGGATAATTGACTTCATAGTTGAAGTGCGCTTTTCAACTTGAACTCTATAAATATTTAATCAGTCACATTTGCTCTACTGGCAAAAAGGAAAATTGAATTACAAAATATGATTGTATATGAAATTATAACGAAATCAAAACCATAAAATATAAATTTTGGAATTCTGGTATTGCTTACTGGGAAAAGCGCACTGAATTCACATTTAGCTGTAATTTTAATTTCAACAAAAGCTCATACATAAATAAAAAGAACCTAAGCTAGATTAAGATTAATTTGCATTTTCGCTTACTCCTTTTTGTTGCCATCTCTATCGTTGTGTATAGAATACAATGCATAACAATTTTTGTTCCTTTTTTGTTACTGCCGATTTTTTTTGACTTGCAGCTTCAAAACTTAGCGCACAACGGCTGCTGTTTGCCCGCTCCCCTCCAACAACAACTCGCTATCTATAAAAATAAACTGAATGGCTAAGCCTTTGCTATAAATGTGCTGTGCTTAATTAACAACAATATAAACTAAATGAACAGCAGAGAGAGCTATAAATTTACAGAACACGCGCTGCTTATGCTTCAATTTGGTTTTGGGTTCTAGTTAATTGCTTACACTCTGCTATGCTCTGTGCGAATGTGTGTGTGTGTGTGTCTGTGTGTGTGTGTATGTGTGTATGTGTGTGTGTGTGGGTGACGCGGTTTCTCTACCCCTGCTTCTGTGTGTGTGTGTGTGAATGTTGGCGAGTGGTCATTTTTTTGGAGCTGACGAAAGCATAAGCATATTTTTTGCAGAACCAAAATAAGAATTGAAAACAAATTACGAAAAATATATAAATTTAAAGCTTCGCAGTATTTGCTAATGTAGTGGAGAATGAATGTTTTATAATAATTGCATGTTGTGGCAGCAGCGAAGAATGTTGCATGTTTGTTCCATTCGCTTTTGTTTTTTGCATGTAACTGTACATAAATTGCCTCCTTGTTTTGGTGCCAGCTGCCAGCTGACATCTGCATGCGCATAGTGCTAGTAAAATGAATTTTAATTTCGTTTATTTATGATTTGCTTGCTCTCTGCTCTGTTTTTAAACGCGGACGATTTTCAAATTGTTTTTTGCCCCACTTTTCGCCAAGCGCAATCTAGCATACATAATTCAATTATAAAATAAATATTCAATTCACTTATATGCATACATTAGCTCAGAAAAGTAAGCTTTTAATAGTGCATGGCGAAAGCGAGGTGAAATCTAATTTCGGAACACGTGTGTTCAATAATTTAATTTAATTTAATTTATTTTAAATTCCCAATTACCCAGGCTGCTGTTGTGTGCAAAGATTTTTTCCAACTAGTCGCTACTAACCAACGCGCTGTCGTGTACCCAAACCCGCTTTATAAACCAAATAAGAGAAGCAATCCATACAAAACCGCAAAATGCTTTTTAATTAATGCTTTTAATTTCCTTTATTATAAGCATAAAACATTTTTTTTTTTAATTATTGCCTGATAAACAAAAGGCTGCAAATTATATGCAATGGCCAAATAATCAATTATTGGCTTTATAAATGATTAAATTCCAATTTTGCGCTCCAATGCTTTCTGCTCGGGGCGTGGCATATGCTTTTAAAAACTAATTATTAAAGGCCTATTTGATTTTTGTTTTTGTCCAATACAAACATTTTTATATTTTCAGCTGCGTGCTTAACAATAAAACTCATATAATCGTACATAAGAAACATTTATGTATTTTATGTTGCGATATAATTTTAATGCAAATATTTTTTAATACGCTTTGGCATGCCTTTGTTATTTAATTTATGCGCCAATGACAGGCAATTTTTGTAAATTTGTTGTACAACAAACAGCTAAACAGCGAAATGCAGAGCGTGGGCAAAAATCAGACGGGAACTAAAAAAATTGAAGGAAAATACATTAATAAAAACTAATTTAAATATGACTATAAAAATCCTTGCACAACAACCACCAACTTTAATGAGTTTTCTCCACAGATTTGATGAAAAATCTAAAAACCGTTATAAAAGCATCGAGTTTTTAATTTATTTCGATTTTGACTAAGTTGCATAAGAAACTTTTGTTTTATTTTTAAGCAAAAATTATAAATACATATTTTAAGCAAAATATGTTATACAAAACTGTATATTAGTTGACATTTTTCTATATGCTACAAATCTTTCTATAACATTCAACAAATTTGAATAGCCACAAAATTATGTTTTGCCGTTTTTACTTTGCCAGAAATCTTTCCTCTTCCTCTCTGTCTCTATCTCTCTCTTCTCTCTCTATATATAAATATATCTCTCTCACTCTCTCTAAATCATAATCTTTCTGTATGTCTTAGAGACTTTTTATTAAAGTCATTTGCTAATAGCTATACCACCTCTCATATCGCAAATTGACTATGATCAATATTACGTATACGTTCCATAGTGCCACCACGATGGATTGTGGAGCCTGCCGATGCGAATGTGGAACGCAATCGTCACATAATGTTGCATTGTCAGGCACAGGGAGTCCCCACGCCCAGCATTGTGTGGAAAAAGGCAACAGGTTAGATATTCCATGCATAATTTAATATTGAATTTTAGAAATTGTTGTGAATTTGAAAAAGTTCAGTGTTTTGAATATTTCTAAAATAAAAGTTTGAAAGATAGAATTCACTGATTAACCATTAAGGCTTATCCATAAATAAGCTATATTTCAAATATATATCGAAATAAATCGGATAGTTGATCAGAATCGATTAATCGTTGCAAAGCTATACAGAGCCGCAACATTTTCAAAAAGTAGTAAAATTTAACATGATAACAAAATGTGTGCCGTTTGGTATTCCTAATTAACAGGCAGCAAATCTGGCGAGTACGAAGAAGTTCGGGAGCGTCCTTTCACCAAGCTTCTGGGCAATGGGTCGATGCTGCTCCAACATGTGAAGGAGGATCGTGAGGGATTCTACTTGTGTCAGGCAAATAATGGCATTGGCACGGGCATCGGAAAGGTCATACAGCTGAAAGTGAACTGTGAGTATCGCAACGCAATGCCAAATGGAATGTGGCAATTTGGTTAATTGCAGCGCTGTCATCTCCCGGGAGTGCAATGCTGTTGCAGCTGTAGATGCAGCTGGTATAATTAAAATGCGAACTATTGTAATGTGTTTCAGCCTCGCCGTACTTCTCATCCACCTCGCGTTCGGTTACCGTTAAGAAGGGCGACACAGCACTGCTGCAATGTGCCGTCAGCGGCGACAAGCCGATTAACATCGTGTGGATGCGCTCGGGCAAGAATACACTGAATCCATCAACCAATTACAAGTGAGTGCAGTGAACCAAAGCTATTGCAATGACTTGCCAATCTCAATCGCAATCGCAATCGCTATCCCCAACAGAATATCGGTTAAGCAGGAGGCCACCCCAGACGGCGTTTCAGCGGAGCTGCAGATACGCACAGTGGATGCCACAGACAGTGGTCCGTATTTCTGTCGAGCCAGCAACCTCTACGGCAATGATCAGCAGCTGGTGCAGTTGCAAGTGCAGGAGCCGCCACAGCCACCGAGTGTCTTGGAGGCGGCCATGATAAGCAGCCGCTCCGTGAACCTAAAGTGGCAGCCCAAGGCGCTTAGCACAGGAGACGTGTCCAAGTACATAGTGGAGTACCGCGAGGCGGATCGTAAGTTGCGCTACAAAAAACGATAGCAAGCTGGAATCCTTATTCAATTTGCCTCATCTCCCTTTAGCCGTTCTCTTCATCGACCAGTGGCAACACTTGGAAGTCAAAGATCCGCCTAGCTTCAATGCTCTGATTGAGAATCTGAAGCCAGCGACGCGCTATGCCTTTAGGGTGATAGCCGAGGGAAATGCAGGACGTAGTGCGCCCAGCCAGGAGCTGATTGTGCGCACAGAGCCCCAGCGACCCGCTGGACCACCTCTGAATCTGTCCGCACGTCCACTGTCTTCCACGGAGCTGCTGATTAGTTGGGTGGCACCGCTGCCCGAGCTGCGACACGGCGATATACAAGGCTACAATGTGGGCTATAAGCTGGCCAGCTCGAGCAACACGGCCTACAATTTCACGTCCGTGTCGGGCGATGGTGAGGGCGGCAATGGGGAGCTGCTGCTCAGCGGACTGTCCAAGTTCGCGCGTTACAATATTGTGGTGCAGGCCTTCAATCAAGTGGGCCCCGGACCGCTTTCAGAGCCGACGGCAGCACAAACAATGGAAGATGGTAAGCAAGCAAGTCCCTTTGACTCTCCCATTCAGCTTTTAATGAACTCTGCCTCAGTTCCAAGTCGCCCGCCAGAGGATGTGCGCTGTGCCGCCTTAACATCGCAATCGCTGCAAGTGTCATGGCAGCCACCGCCAATTTATCACACAAACGGTCTGCTGCAGGGCTACAAGCTGATCTTTGAGCCCATCATTGATGACATGGTGCCCAACAAGGACGAGGTAGAGTCGCGCAAGACCACTGCACTGACCACTGTGCTCACCGGTCTGCGCAAGTACACCAACTATAGCATTCAGGTGCTGGCTCACACGCGCATGGGTGATGGCGCCTTGTCCAAGCCGCTCTTCTGCCATACCGAGGAGGATGTGCCCGAGGCTCCGTCCGACATCAAAGTGGTGGTTAGTTCACCCCAGTCTCTCTATGTGTCCTGGCTGGCTCCGATTGAGCCGAATGGCGTCATTACCAAGTACAGCCTCTACACCCGCGTCGTCAATGGTCGCGAGGAGCTGAACAACGAGAAGCGCAGTCTGCCCTCCCAGCAGGCCCACTACGAGGCCAAGAATCTGCATCCGCACATGGAGTATCAGTTCTGGGTGACGGCATCAACGCGCGTGGGTGAAGGCAAGAGTTCGCGCGTTGCCTCACAGATTACCACAAACCGCGTGCCGGCTAGAATCATATCTTTCGGCGGGGCTGTGGTTCGTCCCTGGCGCTCCACAGTCACCCTGCCCTGCACCGCTGTTGGCAAGCCCAAGCGCGAGTGGTTCAAGGCAGATGTGGCACTACGCCAAGGCGGCCTGCACAACTCACAGCTGCTGGATACGGGCGATCTGATCATCTCCAGCTTGCAACTGGCCGATGGGGGCAACTACAGCTGCCAGGTGGACAATGGCATCGGCACGGATCGCCTCACGCACATGCTGCTCGTCCAGGTGCCGCCCTCAGCGCCTGTGCTCTACGTGACCAGCGCCACCTCGAGCAGCATCCTAATGCACTGGAAGTGTGGCTTCACTGGCAACGCACCCATCACTGGCTATACTCTGTTCTATCGCCGTGCCACCGGCAACACGGATGAGATGCAGCTCTCACGCCATGCCTCCAGCCACGAGCTGAAGGGCCTCGTCTGCGGCAGCACCTACCAGATCCACCTGAATGCCCACAACAAGGTCGGCAGCTCCCCAGCCAGCGTAATGCTGCACGTGCGCACTCAGGGCCAGGCGCCTGGCCTGCCAGCATCGACCAGTTTGCTGGCACCCAATTCCACGTCGGTGCTTCTGCGTCTTCACACCTGGCCGGACAACGGATGTCCTTTAATGTACTTCGTGCTGCAGTATCGCGCGGTGACAGATGATCCCGACAGGGAATGGATTTTGGGTGAGTTCAAACGTTCATTGAGTACACCGAAGACTACGCATGCACAACTTATCAAGTCTATAAGCTATTCATTTATAAATAACGAGAAATGGATTTTAAAGCGATTGAAGAAGTAGTCTTATGTTGAAAATTAATAGTCGAATCTTTGGTGAGTTTGTTGGGGATATTTTACAGGACAAATTATTCATGGATAGATTGTTTTAAGATAAAAATATATCTTGGAAAACAAGAGTTTTTCATATAAGAACTCATCCTTTGATCGATTGTTTCTGTGTCAAATAGGACTAACTAGAATGGATGTAGACAAAGTTGAATCAATAAACCTTTAGAGTAGATGTACTAGTTTGCATATATACACAACTCTATTGAGGTATTTGTCCTTAGCAAGAAAATACTTTATTATACTCTTTTCGAAGAAAATAGTATATTAACTTTGTGCTGAAGTGTGTAATGCATAGAAGGAAGGGGGTCGGAGACCCCCAAAAGATACATACAGTATGCTTAGAATGACAAGGCAAATTGATCTGGCCATGTCCGACTGGGTGTCCGTATGTATGTATGCAAACTAGACCCTCAGTTTTTGAGCTCTCACGATGAAACTTTGCTCAGAGACTTTTTATTCAAAAAGACAGAACATTGGTCGGGGTCGGCAAGATCGGACCACTATATTTCATAGCAGGCTCACTACTGGAAGTCGGGATTGGCCATATATCCGATATTTTCAAAGTAATGGGGATATAAATTGAAAACATATACGTCATTAAATATTTTTAGAGAACAACATATATTCAAATTTTTTTCCTTATTATTATTTTCAAATATATATTTCAAAAGAAAAATTTAAATTCATATGATACCAATTCTAAGAACAAACAAGTGGGGAAGAATTATCTTCGGCGTGCCGATGATTTTATACTCTTTTCGAACCTATAGGCAATTTTCACTCTACCAACTGCACCACTGAAATTTCATAAGCTGTACAAAATCGCTTTGTCGCGAAACATTTTTTTTTTTGTTCTAAGAATATTCAGTTCATTGCCAGTTGTATAGCAGCTATAAGATATAGTGATCCGATCTGACCGGCACCAACCAATGTGATGTCTCTTTGAATAATAAGTATCTGTGCAAAGTTGTATCGCAATAGCTTTAAGAACATGGGATATATGGCCAAAACCGACTTGGAGTTGTATGGCAGCTATAAGATATAGTGATCCGATCCGGCCGGCTCCAACCAATGTGATGTCTCTTTTGAATAAAAAGTATGAGTGCAAAGTTTCATCGCGATAGATTCAAAAACATGGGAAATATGGCCAAAACCGACTTCGAGTTGTATGGCAGCTATGAGATATAGTAATCCGATCTGTGTGTTCGTGCAAAGTTTTATCGCGATAGCTCAAAACTGAGGGACTAGTTTGCATACATACAGACAGACGGACATGGCTAGATCAATTTGTATTGTCATTGTAAGCATACTGGCAGTAACTTTTGGGGGTCTCCGACGCTTCCATCTGTGCGTTACAAACTTCAGCACAAACTTAATACACTATTTTCTTCGAAAAGAGTATAAAACAATAAAGGTTCGAAATTAGTATAAAATCTTCGGTACGCTGAAGATAATCCTTTCCCACTTGCTTATATATCACTTCACCACAAAATGATAATACCCTCTTACAAAAATTGTAATCAAAATTCGTTGTTCGTCTCAGTTTCGAATGCTCTGAAGCCGCAACGTCGCGTGGTTATCTCCAATCTGCAGTCGTCGACGCCTCTACCAGATGCGCATGGAGGCGCACAATGTGGCTGGCGTGTCGCAGGCCGAGTTCAGCTTCGTGACACTCACCAAGGACGGGGATCCGCCGCCGCCGGAGATTGTGCAGCGTGGTCAGCGCGGTCCAAGCGTATTCTACGGCAACGTGAATCTGCTTATACCCAGCATTGCGGCGGTCTCCGGCATGATATGTACCATAGCACTGGTAATCATCTGCTATCGGCACAGTAAGTACAGCTGAGTGGATGCTGCGCTGATTTGTTTACTAATTGCGCATGTGTCTTGTTATTGCCAGAACAAAGCAATCATATACAAAAGGAATCGCTTGAGAATCGCGCCAACTCGGAGGCGGCACAGCGTGAGCGCTACTATGCGACCATACATAAGGTTTCCATGCAGAACAATGAGAAAATTCCGGGTAAGCGTGTGCTCAGTTGAGTTGATCGGCACAAGTGGCATCTAACGCCTGAACGCCTTGGGCTATTTCACAGAAACCTCTGAGGACATTTCGCCGTATGCCACCTTCCAATTGTCGGAGGCTGGCAACTTGTCACAGCCGCACCATGGCGGTCCAGCCAATACGCTGCTGCACTCGTTCATGTACCATGAGCGGGCTCTGGCCGAGGGCTGCTCGTCGCCACCACCAGCTGCGGTATTAAAACCAACCACCACCCATCACCACCACCACCACAACCAACGTCCACAAAAGACAATTCATAATTATTATCAGACCTCACCGTTTCATAATATCGTGCGTTTGTTTATTCATTTCTTTGATTTTAGCTCTCTCTCTCTCTCCGACTCTATCTCTCTCTCTCTCGGTAGGGGGAGATTAGTTCTACAATTAGTGTGTATTTCTCTATAGACTACTACGTGCTTTTTTTGTTGTTTCTCTGCTCGTGTCTTACTTTCATCTAAGTTCTCTTAAGTGCAATGCCGTATATCCTGGGCATTGAGCGAAGCGCTCTGCCTCGTGTCACTTGTCAATCTTGAGTTTGTTCTTTGTTTCATTTGAAAGCGTTTACCATCCCCAAGCGCTTTTGTAGTCGCTAGTCGTTAGTCGCCTTGGCGGACAAGGACTCCAAATCAACTAATGTCATGCTTTGTTCTATGCACAGTCCAAGAATCGACGTCGCCACTCTCGCAAGACCGAACCGGAGAGTGAGGAATCCGAGTCGGATCAGGATCAGCTGACTTCCAGTCGCACCGAGTCTTCCAATCAGCACGAGGGCAAGATCAAGCACAGTAAGTCACTACCTATTATCCGCAGACTCGGCACCTGGAAGATATCGCATAAGTTTGTTGACTCATATCATTCCACTATATGTATATTCAAATTAAGCCTCCTTTCCATTCAGTGAACTTTAAGCCAAACCAGATTTGTCTGTTTAACTTCCTATTGTGACGCTTCCAGGTGCAAGGAGATACCCCCTGTAGTTGTTAATAGCTCGTAGTGCTCATAGGCTATCAAATGGAGTAATCTACTCGCTCTATTTCTATCTATCTTTTTTTGCGTTATTTTACTTTGCAGACTCAGACTCTAGACTAATACAACATTTTCCAAATCACAACATATCGATAACTTATCTGTAGTAGATCTGCGAAGAATGCACGCCTTTTGCCACACAATGCACTACAGTTTTATAAACATATTAAAATTTGACCAGCAAAAGCAAACTGAAGACTAAGAAACTAAAGAAAGGAATATTGTAAAGTGCGCAAGTTAGCTTTAAGCCATCATATGTGTATGTAGCTATAAGATTGTGTGTGTTTATCCCCATCCACATACCAAATCTCTATTTGCCCGTATTCTCTTTCTTTCTTTCTTTCCAAACTGTTAATGCTGTATGCGATGCAGGCATCATCTACCATGGAGCACAATCAAGCACATCCTCCGATCTGTCACCAATGTCCGAACAAAAATCATTGCCACGACGCGGTCGCTCCAGGTATCATCATCAGCAATATCAGTTTTCCACCAATACAACACCGCGTCATCACAATAGCAACAAAAGCAACAATAACATTACCACTAACACGGCCACAAATACAAATACAGCCACATCGGCAACAAATTCAAACAAAATTCTATCGCCACGCAACGGCGTTGGCGGTGGCAATCTGAAATCCATATCGAGCACATTCAAATCACAAGACTCCATACAATGCCACATACCCACATTGGTCAAGTCGCCATCGATCAGCACACAACAACAGAAACAGTTTCACAAACAACAGCAGCAACAACAACAACAGTCGAATAGCAAATTAAACACTCAGAACCAGAACCAGAACCCGACCCAGTGCAGTACTAGTAGTAGTTTGAAACAGCAACAGCAGCAGCAACCACTGCTGATCCAGCCCAAGCTCCATCAGCTCGAGCCGTCCCAGACGACGCATGCCAATGGCGGCCAGGAGCTGCTGGGCTTGGACGGAGGCGTCAGTACATTAGCGTCTGTTGTGCCCGTCACTTGCATGCCACCCTCCTCACAGTTTCGACCCATACCACACAAGTCCATAATGCCCGCGCATGAGTCACACCTCAATCTCAACCACAACCTCAACCACCACAGCAACCACCTTCAGCAAAACCATCATCAGGGCGGTGTCTCTGGCACCGCCCTGCTGAATCCGTCGACGGCTCTGCTGTCGTCGAAATTCTTTACGGCACCAACGCTGCCGCTGCCCAAATAGGATACGGCCAATGGGGGGAGTGAGTACACTGGCGGGAGTGCTGATAGCAGCAGCTTTGGCTACAATAGCGGCGAGATATCGTGCACCTATATGGATCCCATAGATCACACATGAGACTTGGCGTACGGTGAGGTGTGTGGACCCGAGGGCGCCCATTAATCAGCTGCCAGCACATGACACCACCAACCACCAACAACCAACCACGAACAACCAACAACAGAACACAACTTCAACAACACAACTAAGTCTCTCTCTCTCTCTCTAATACTGAATGCTTGAGTGTGGTTGCCAGACAAAAACAAAACTAGTATCAAACAAATCTGGATACTCTTCTTCCCCTCCCCCATTACAAACCATGCAGAGCTGGCATCCTGCGCACACTGCATCCGCTGCAGCTGCAGGCCGAGTGCACCGCTGGTGCCTTCCACCACGGCGAACGCGATGCTGGCGAGCACATCGAGCTGGCCGAGGTTGAGTGCGATGTGGACACGATCAAAAAGCTGAAGCTTGGCCAGCGCTCATCGCTGTGGTCGCGTCCCAATTCCACCACATCACAACTGCAGCAGGAGCATCAACAGCAGCAGCAGCAGCAGCAACAACAACAACAGCAGCAGCAGCAGCAGCAACAGCAGCAACGTCAGCAACAACCACACAAGCGAGCACATTCAAAGTCACCGCAGCCGCAACAACAGCAGCCACTTCAGCAACAACGACCCCAACAACATTCACCCGCTCCAGGCCAGAAATTGCTTAGCGAGAAATCGGATTATTCGATATCAGTGTGAGACATTGGTAAGATCTGATCAAAGCCAGATCAGCAGCTAGGATGAGGTCACGTCAACAGACGATAGCAGTAAATCGAATTGAAATTGGGCGGCACTCGCGAGTTCCAGACTCCCGGGTGCCATTTAGGTATACCTACAACAGCTGAGCCGTTTTAGTACCTACATTTATGTAAGACTCGAAAAACTCCCGTTATACCCTTGACCCCGTAACCAGCTTGAGAACCTACAACCCCAAAAACCAAAAACCAAACACCCAATGACAACACACAATGGAAAACTTTCGGACAATCAATATCAAAATTATTTGCACAACCATCCAAAACACTTCCCATTTGTTACTCTCCATTCCCGAATACTTATATAACGCTCATATAACCGTATATACATACATATACATATAAATTAAATAGGTAATTACGATTTGTGCATGTTATACGGCATGCACCCAGAACCCAGGTCAGTTATCGAACTTCCAACAATGTTGTATATACTACATATATATATATATATATAGATATATACAATACATATGCATACTTATACCTACTACCTACTACTAACCTAGTGCTAAGTACTTACGACTAATGTAACTCGAACTACTAACTCGAATACTATTGAATACTAACGACGCATCGTATCGTATTGTAACGCGTATTACTCGTACTACTTATAATCGAACTGTTTATGTATTATGTATGTAGAGAGGTTGTATGTAAGTATTTTGTGTATTTCGGTCGAAACTTCTTTTGTACTCATATGTATGTATACTACTTACTAGTACTGAATCTTGAGTTATAGCTATTAGCTAATGCTAAGTATTTTTGTAAGTTCTCTAATTGATTCCGTTTCAAAAACAGCATTTTCCATTTGTAAAACGAGGAATTTAAACATGAAATTTAAACTAATATATGATATTTAACTCAAGACATATGCTGTGTACAAATCTATATTTGTGTCTAAATACGAAATATGTAGTAGAAATTACGTATATATATATATTATTGGCTCATGTACATAGCAACACATATATACACACACACATAAACAAACATCAATATATATACTCACACACACAGACGATAAATCTAGTTGTTAGCGCTACTATAAAAAGTACATTTTGTATATAGACACACGTAAAAATTGACTGAAAAAACAAAAACAAAAAACAAAACAAAATAAAACATAACTCCATAAAGAAATGAAATACAATGAAAAATGTTAACTAAATGTATTTGATATATTCGATGTATACACGAGTACGAATCGCCAGCTGAATCAGTATTCATATATGATATGACATGATATCGCAGTATCTACACAATTAGTGTTTCCATTACAATAAACTGTCGTTCGTCAACGTGTAGATAAATGTTTTTAACAACCAAAGTATAGAAATCAAATAGCAAGTCGTAATCAAATTTTGACGTATTGAAATAATTAAAGACACACACAGACACACACACACACATACACACAGACATTGTAAACTCTCACAGATAATATAAATGGCCAAGTTAAGAGCAGTAAAACAAACTACAAATTACAATTAGTTCATATGAATAATCCACATATTAATTAGATGTATTTTAAACTAGCCAACAAACACACATAAGCAAATTAGCATCAGATCAGCAGATTGAAATAAAGAAGAGAGCAAGTATATGACTTTCAAAACAGTTTCGGAAACCATGTGCCAAAATTTGTTTAAGACAAAAGTCGACAAAAAATCGTATTAACAAAATATACAATAAATGAAATGGATTTATTAGCGCCATAAATAATAATAATGAAAATGAATATGTACTTATATATAGGTAATTTCAACTGACAGACAGATTAGAGCCGAGGCCATTTATTAAAACCTTTTGGCAGCCAAAAGTCTGCTCTTGAGAGTTTTATTTGCTGCAGCGTCAGTTTCACAAAAGATATAAAACTAAAATAAATAAGCAAAAAACTAAATATTTAATAGAATTTATATGCAGCACTTTTTTATAATTATTATTATTTACTTAAGTATGTTCAAGCAAACGCGTTGCAGTATTTTTACTACGTTTTTTTATATGCATTTATTTATATAATATGTAATAAATGGTTTATTAAATTTAACATCGAATTTTACGAATTTATTAAACAACACAAAGTTGCAAAATGAAAATCACATAGCAAAGTCAACAAATCAAAAGATGGCAATTTACTTAAAAACCAAAAAATACAATCAAAAGGCAAAACAACAAAAACAATATAGTACTTACATATATAGTACTTACAAAACCAAACATTTTTGTGTTTAACAATATAATTAGCACAAAAAAACTACAAAATAAAAACTATTAATGTAAAAAAAAAAACAAAGATAAAAACCGAACAGAAACCATTAAAAAGTATAAAAAGAATTTTAAAAAACCTTATCGAGCATTTTGATAAATCATGTATCTTTGCAGTGGCAAGCTTAAACGTTTAGGCCACTAACAAAACGTTCGCAACGTTTACCGAGCAAACACAAAATGAAATGTACTCACTGAAGAAGATACGAGACTGCTTTCTAAACGTTTACCAGCTGGCTATTAAACCTTTGGCTATCAGTTTGATTTGTGTTTTCCAAGTGAATCAACCGCAGTGGCAAGAGCAGCAGCGTAAGTTAAATTCTTATCGGTGGCGTGTGTAAACGTGTAATCTAGTGCAGAAATGTCGCATGCTGATGCTGATGCTGATAAGAGGCAGCCAACGGAGCCAGCGACAACGAATGAGCCTCCCAAGGCCTGCGAGGGCTGCTGGGGACTGCAGCCACGCCCATCGACTCTGGCGGATGTGGAGGATATGGGAGGCTTGAATTTGGAGAAGCTCATTCGCAGGGCGACCAATGCTCAGCAAATGTTGACCGATATTATGGAGCAGCTAATGCAGCTGCAGGCGAGTCGCAGGAATAATAAAAAGAAATCAAAGTTGTTCAGGGTAACAAATCAGAAGCGTTGCTTTCACAAGACTAGGAGCAACTCCCTTAACTTTGCTAAACACCTCTTGGATAGTTCGACTGATGAGCTTAACTGATTTACACTGGATCGCTATGAGCTGGAATAACCGAATAAATATCAACTACAACAATTGTATAGAACATTTTATGTGCTTAATAAAGATTTTTAAAACAAATTTACCGGCAGGCTTTTATGTCTTTAGTTACTAGTGGCTGGTGTTTATTTTATGGAGTTTTTAATCAACTCGAGTTGTTAGGATATTAAATTTTAATAATTGTAAAATAAAACAACATCAATTATATTTGTTTACTGCAAATACAATGGAATTTTTCTTCTGTCACAACAATTAAAAACCAAACAACAATTATAAACTAAAATTGAAATGGAAAACAACAATTGCCCTTTTTTTGCCTACATTGCTAAGCTTTCCGTGCGGCAAACTATCCAAATAAGGGAAAAACGTAGATTTGGCAACACTGCTCAGGAGTAACACACGCTGTGATTTTATTTTTACAGACTGTTAAAATAAAACACTACTTTCAGGATATATTGCAGTTAATAAAAGGGAATAAGGTGGATTTGCCGTTTTAGGGCCCTAATGACAGAAAGCTGTTTTTACTTCAAACAAAAAACAACAATTCGATAAAGATAAATTTGTTCCTTCTTAAACTGTCTGGCAGTTTGGCGCTTACATGTTATTTAGCTTTTTTTGTATAATAGAATGGATCAGATTGCTTATTGCTTATTCCACTGTTATTGTAGAAAAGAATAGAGCTTTTTGCTTAAAGATTATTCCACTGTAATTGTAGAACAGAATAGAGCAAGTTGCTTAAAGGTTATTCCACTGTTATTGTATAACAGAATTGAGCAAGTTGCTAAAAGGTTATTCCACTGTTATTGTAGAACAGAATAGAGCATGTTGCTTAAAGATTATTCCACTGTTATTGTAGAACAGAATAGAGCAAGTAGGTTAAAGTTATTCCACTGTTATAGTAGAATAGAATTGTGCACAATGCTTATACATAGTTCATTCCACCGTTATTGTAGAACAGAATAGTGCAAGTGGATTGTGTCACGGAACTCAACAGAAATTTAGCAATGTCCAAAGGTTAACAATATTTGCGACTCGGCTATTCAGAAAATATTAACAGTGAGCTAAAGTTAATGAAGTTAACGAAACTGCATCCTATCGCTCCACACTCAACGAAACTGCAATCTGCTCCACACTTAACGAAAGTGCTGCGCACTGTTAACAATACAGAGCGACTCCACACCAAACGGTTATGCTCCTCACTGACTGTTATACTCACTCTGATACTTGATAGGCATAAAAAGTACCTCGCTCCAAATGGGTACTTTTAAGTACCAAATTGAAAATGTCCAAATTATAATATAATTGGCTTGTCAACTCGAGATTGCACGCTGCCTTATTGTTGCCCCACACTGGACACCATCAATCACCACAGCCATGCACACACATGCACACACATGCACACGCACGTACGCACACACACACACCCACACACACACAGACAAATGACAGACAACTTTTTGTGCGTTAGAAATGGGCAAAATGTCGATCAAGTTGAGACATGTCCAATAAAAAAAGGGTTAGTCGAGCCAAGCTTGCGTGCACAAAAAAAGATCCCAAAATCAAATACACGAAAAGTGCGCACACTTTCCAATGACCAACTAATTAATATGCAAAACAGCTGCGAGTCTTGCCAATTTCTTTCTTTCGTTTTCGCTATCTCTTAACCACAATGCGGAATTTGGCGCCATAACAATTTCATTAAATAACCATTTCCTTAGCCAGCTCACAAAAGGCGAGAGATATACATACAAAAAATGGCTTCTATGGGAAAAAAAGAATTATATGTATATAATATCTATAAATATAAATTGAAGTCAGTCGGCCAGGGGACAAGAGGAAATCTCCTTGTCATTTCGCAAGCAATTTTCATGCGTCCAAACAGTTTTCGTGTCTGGTCAGTTGTGAACTACATACAAATAGATATGTACACTCCTGCATATATGTATATATAATATATATATGTATATATATATGAAACGCACGTGACCATAAATGCGTCCGTTTGCCTTTGTCGCCGGTTGGCATTTTGTGTATTTCGGTCATGTAACGGTAAAAATTGTTTGCATATTGTTTTGTGCTGCCATTGTGATTTGCTCAGCGCCTGCTCAACTATTGTGAAACGTGTGCCAGATTCAATAAGGCAAATGAAGCGATCGTAACGATGACGAACAAGAAGCTGCCAAACAGCGAATGGCAAACCAAAAACAAGTGAGAACGTTGCAGTCGGGCGGAGCCGACTGCGTAATACTCTGATACCATTTTAAGAACAGCTGAAAGCAAGTGAACAGAAAATTTTTGGCCGATCTTTAGAAGGAGTGACAAGAAGTCTATTTTACAAATTTCTTGACTCTAGCTCTAAAACTGTGGAAGATATACATTTTCGCGATTTTTGGGGGCGGGAGGGGGCGTGGCCCCAAATTTTTTTTACCGATATTTAGAGGGGCTGACCAGAATTCTATCTTTCAAGTTTAATGACTCTAGCTCTGAAACTGTGGAAGATATACATTTTCGCGATTTTTGGGGGCGGGAGGGGGCGGGGCCCCAAAATTTTTTGCCGATCTTTAGGGGGGCTGACAATAAGTCTATCCTCCAATTTTGGTGACTCTAGCTCTAAAACTGTGGAAGATATACATTTTCGCGATTTTAGGGGGCGGGAGGGGGCGGGGCCCCAAAATTTTTTGCCGATATTTAGGGGGGCTGACAATAAGTTTATCCTCCAATTTTGGTGGCCCTAGCTCTTAAACTGTGCGAGATATAGGCTTCCGTGTTTCGTGGGGGCGGGGTGGGTGGGGGGCGTTCCAGTGGGCGTGGCCGGAAAATCCAGGACGCAATCTTTTGGGCTGGTCAGCCCTAGTCTAAATTCCAAATTTGGGGACTCTAGCTTCAAAATTGCGGGAAATATACACGTGTTATCGAATTGTGCATTCATGTATATCGATTTTCGCGATTACGGGGGCGGGAGTGGGCGTGGTCGAAATTTTGTTTCTGTAATCTGTAGAGGACGTCACCAGTAATATATATTCCAAATATGGTGGCTTTAGCTCTAAAACTGCGGGAGATATAAGCATTTCAAATTAATTTTGGAGGGGGGCTGGTGGGCGTAATAATGGGCGTGGCCGATTAACCTAGGATCCAATTTTTTCGGGAGGTCACCAGCAATATACCTACCAAATTTGATTACTCTAGCTTCAAAATTGTGGGAGTTATTCACGTTTAATCGATTTGTGATTTGAGGTGTATCGACATGTTATCGATTTGCCAGCCTCCCAGTGGGCGTGGCATAAATTTGGAATAAACTTGATCTGAAGCAGATAGCTATAATCATAACGCAAAAGATTTCAAGAGTCTATCTAATATCGTTTCGGAAATACGCGCGTTCATCCAGACAGACAGACGGACGGACGGACAGACGGACAGACGGACGGCCTGACGGACATTCGACAAAACCAATATACTATGAGTACCTTCGGTATCAGAGTATAATGAGTACCTTCGGTATCAGAGTATAAAAAGAAGAATATTATATGTAGTATATGTACATACATATATAACAAGTAAGAATGTTCTCATCAAGAGTGCCCGACTAGAAGGTAACCTATAGCTCAGGAATATAGCATATTCAATTGTAAGCATACATATATACTAATATAACGTTTTTTATTATTATTATTATTATTAAGTGTAGAACATGTACAATCATAATTTAATACCATAACAACACATGGATGGGTAATTTTATTTAGACCCGAACCCCATTGCGCAGTATGAGGATTTTACCTGAAGTTGATGAATATATTATTAGGGTTAATTCCAACTGAATGGGTAAGCCAATACTTAAAATTAGTTGCTTCGATTGGAATCGGACATGGATCTTATCGAGTTATCGATAACATTAATGAAGCTTTCTTTGCATATGTAAGGACGTTCAAAGAGACAGATATAAATACATAATTATGTTGATAAAGAATATATGTACATAGTTTTTGGTCTTTTAAATACATTTGCAAAACATCCTGATATCCTGTTTTACACATTTTGAGTGGCTACAGGGTACAACTGGATAAAAACGACAATCGGCCAAACCGACGCAACTTTCGCTTTCCTTTTGGCTTTTGTTAAGCAAATTAAAATAAAATATGTGCCGCTTGCTTAAATCTATATGTTGTGCGTATATGTATATGTAAGTTTGTGGGCCCTGCAACTAGCAACCAAAGGGACCTGGCCCTACCAGCAAGCATTCACTGGCAACGCATGTGCGCCTGCGGCTATGCAACGTTTGTTGCCTGCCCCTTAGCCCCTATGCCCTGTGTCCCACAAACACCCGCCTGAAAGTCTACACACTCAAATTAATGGCTGCCATAGCCATAAGTTATGCAGCTGCATATTAAACGTATTTGTGTGTGTGTGTGTGTATCAGAGGGAGAGAGAGAGAGAGAGTGAATGTGCCTACTTCTGCTGCTTTCCTCCAGCCAGTGCTTTGCGGCATTTACACCAATTATCAGACGAACACACACACACAAACACACACAAACACACACATACACACGGCAGCCAACAAGTTATATCATACTGAGATTGAGAATATATTGCATTGCTAATGGTCAATTTTCACACGCCTGCTTAAGCAAATGTTGGTCAATCCAGTTGGGAGAGCCCCCTCTTTTCTTCTCCTCTCCTCTCCTCCCCTTCCTTTCCCCTTTCCCCTTTCCCCTCCAGGACCCATCTACATCCCTTTATCTCTTTTACCCTATGTGAGCTGCATATACAAACAAGCTGCTAGAGTAGACACGCCAGACACAAGCGTCGAGTCAACGGAGTGTCCTGGTTACATATTTACACATTAAGTGCGATCATAAATCAGTTAGATTCAATTCACTTGGGGCCATTCCAAGTGCTAATTTTACTAAGCAGCCCCGAGGTGTCAATGACATGTGCTGAAAGTGCAGTTTAAACTCTGAGGAACTAATATAATATGCTTTTGCAGGATTAATCGCACGCTTAAGTGTCATACTCAGGCAGCGTCATTGAAACTACAGCTGATGTGTATCTACTTTCAGCAGAAGTCACGGAGACGACGACCATCCGTTGTGTGGGTTAACAGGACCTTAACACGCTCAGTCCAGGAAGCTGGCAGTCAGTCGGTGGGATTTAAAATTTGATTGCATGCAGGAAAGTGGGGCGCTGGCGACAAGTGTGAAGGACAACGTCTCCTAGATGGCGCGCTGAGTCGCTGCCAAACATCGCGTAAAGTTGAAGAGCAGCCAGGAAAACACACACACACACACACACACAGATAGACAGACAGGCAGGCAGGCACATGCACACACACAGACACACAAACACACATTCACTATGATGTCCTATGTCTGTCAGCAGCTACGCTCAACGCCATTTCAATGTCTACAATCTATCACATCCACCCACCTACCCACACTCTCCTTCTCTTTCACTGTCTCTCTCTCCATCTCTCGTTGAGACTCTTTCCTCCTTCTCCTTGTCGTTTACTCTTGATGGCATTTGGTGATGATGCGTTTAAGTGCGTTGATTGCACAAAAATTGAATCTTAAGAACATATTTGCATTTGATTATTTGTTGCTTGTAATTTATATACAAAATTAGACTAGAAATGTGCTCCTTACACTTGTTACGTCTGCCAGCAAATAATATTTATAAATGGGCGCTCTGTGTGCTCGTGACATATTTTATTTGATGACAAAGGCGAGACGTGTCTCAGTTGCTAGGCAAACAAATAACTGACAATAGAAAGTACACGCAAGTGGGGTAAGCAACCAAGAATCGAAAGCAACAACGATTATAGTATCTTTAAATTATCGCCAAATATAATGTGTATTCAAATAATCACTTCAAATATTTACAACGCTATTTTCTATCTGCTTAAAAACTAACAAGATCTGACTGATGATATGAAGGATCACTTAAAGGAATTTTGTCACATGTTACAAATGTCATCCTATAGTGAAAGCTCCTGATCTTCCTGACTGTGGTTATATTTATGTACAAAAAGGGGAAGTTAACAAGAGGTCCTGTTGTTTTACACAAATTTGTTTGCCAGCAAGCTGAATCAGTGCTGAAGGTTGTGGATCTGTTTATTCTGTGCTGCTCTGCGTTGAGATGCAGCCACTGATATGTAAATGCTTTAATTTCACAGCTGTAACGTAAACAAGTAAGTGTGCTCTAGTCGGGTGTGCCCGACTAGGAAATACCCTGAATCCGGTCCTTACATTGATTCATACTAACCTATCATACATACAATACAATCAGTTAAGCAGCTAGCTTGCTTCTTCAGTGAGATTATTGGGAGGTGGATGCTATTCGAGATTATACATACCAAATTTGGTTCCTCTAGCTCTTATATCTTTTAAGTAATGGCCCAAACACACAGGTCAGAAATAGAAATTTATCGATTACTTTCGAACGGGACGAGCTATCGATCAAATGAAATAAACTTGATCTGACCAGGGACTACGAAAACTTATATTCCATACAGCGTGTTCATACAGACGGACAGACGGATATGACTAGATACGCTTCATTATAACCTTTTTACCCATTTTGAATGGGTTCAGGGTATAATAAAAATCAGTCGGGCGGGCAAAGACAGAGAGACAGGGAGACAGACACATCGATTTCAGCCCCTCAGTTTGTGGCATGCACCGGCTTGAATTTCCCCTCGTATCCTTGCAATTCGATCGACTTCCTGCCGTCGCTTTCGTGTTTGCGGTCGCCGAAATGCGCGTTGCATGTCCTCCCGCTGAATGTGTTGAAAACAAGCCAAGTGATGCGGATGCGGATGCGAAAAACACGTAAAGCAAAGTTGCACTTGCGTAAAAGTTTCAGTTTCTCCACATTTTGTTTCAAATAAATTAAGTGCAGGCGACGTTGAGGCTTATTGGCACAGCTTTCGCTTATTTTGTAAACAAGCGCGGGGGCGCCGAGCGGAAATGGGAGTGAGGTTGAGGGGCTGGGGCTGGGGAAGGGGCATCACAAAAGAACAGCACACAACACAACAGAACAACACTGAACTCAACGCGACCTGTTTCCGCTGTCAGTTAAATCAAATAACGGTGAGAATACACGAAGTTGTTCCAGTTGTCAATGCCCCGACAGACATTATCAGCGACCCCCACCACACCCCTGACATTAGTTGCTGTGGCTCGTAGTGCGGATGGAAACTGCTCTTGATTCCCTCTCTATTCGCATGTCAAAGTCAAAAAACGTTACCACAAAGCAAAGTACTTTCCAATTGCGATTTGAATACAGCGTCAGGAAACAAAAATCCAGGTGAAAAGTCGGTAAAAATTGTACAAGGAAAAAAGCGATGAAGTCTCTCTCTGTTGTTGCAGTTAATTAGCATGCAGTGATTTTTAATGGCGTTAATTACTCGCCATAAACGATACTCAGCAGCACAGACGTCAGCTCAATTCTGAGTTAATCAACGAATTTAATTACCAACAGTTGGACGTGTAAAAAATAATACGATGACAGATTAAAGTGCAATAATTTGCCATGTACGTTTTATTTGTTTTGCCAGGCCTGAAGTTATTTTAAAGCCACACACAACTATTGTGTTTATTATTCGTTTAAAATAAACCTTCAGCTAAGTCTTAGTAAAACAAAATACGAAGATTTATGCTAGAGCTTTAGCCATCAATTAAATTTTGCAATCCTGACTAGTTGCCTGGTGTTTCCGGCTCGTTATCTGCTGCTCAATGCTTTGACTTCATTGACTTTCAGATTCTTTTCATATTTCTCAGAGCAGCTAAGAG
Organism: Drosophila flavopinicola; assembly: GCA_035042425.1. Taxonomy (NCBI): domain Eukaryota; kingdom Metazoa; phylum Arthropoda; class Insecta; order Diptera; family Drosophilidae; genus Drosophila; species Drosophila flavopinicola. Next base: position 27,192 of record JAWNLL010000020.1, on the reverse strand, counting down.
TGAAGTAAATTGTTGGAACGCATGCAGCTATCATAACTCGAAGTGGCTCTTAGACGACAGGCTTTGGCTGGCTGGCTGACTGGCTGGCTGTCTGGCTGTCTTGCAGGACAAAGTTTGCCGGCAGGAAGTGACAGTTGATTTAACACGGACACGCACACGCACACATACACGGCAGCAGCAAACACAGACACGAGCACACCTGTACGTACACCTGTACACCTGTCGTCAAAACTTGCATAAGTCATGAAAATGCATGCACTCAGCTCGACAGGCCCCGTCCAGATGCAGACTTTTTGTAAAATGGCACAGAGTTCATCCTTTTCCCCATCCTGTTCCTCTGCCATTAAAAATGTCAACTCGAATGATTTTCGTGCTTGCTTTAGTTTTCGCTTTGATGCAAATACTAGACCACAGTCCCAGTCCCAGTCCCCCCACCAGCCCCACAAGGAGTCCAGCAGCTCCAGGTTCAGATGGAGATTCAGCCTCAAATTTCGATTCAATGCTAGGAATTTATGTCAGCTAATTAAATTTAATGCGCTTTGTGTGACATTTTGCATCGAAAGAGAGCAGTCCAGAGGTCGGCTGGGATTGAGTCAGGCTAGTCAATTCTGGTTGGAAAGTCAGACTGCATTCTAAGACTTTAATTTTTGATCATTTCTGCAGTGCATATAAATTGTAAGCCAGAGAACCTGACCTGATGTTGAGTGTACGTTTATTGCAACTTTCGTAATGTTTGCTGTGCTGGGAACTTAAAGACAATTCTCTTAAATTGGCTATGACAGCTAGCAGACACAATAATATCGCCAGGAACAAGTAAAACGTGTCAATTTATTTGTGAAAAAACGATTTTAGCTGCAAATGAAATATGTGACAGCTTTCGATATTTTAGATGTTTTTCCTTCACATTTTTCTGCTGACTGGACAGCAGTTTCAATTAATTGGAAAGCTATGTAAAAAACTACGTTTGTCTTTAATAACGTTTAACATGAGAGAAAAAGCCAAAGGTTTTATATACCATTGTAGTCATGTTTATATTAAATGCAGTTCATTAATCAACAAAATTATATCTCGTTCTCTATATTTTTATATCCAATAAGCTTACGAACTAAAGGCATCGATTGGACCAACATTGAGTGGGATTGCATAAATTGCCTGTCTACTTTATTAAAGCCGCATTGGTTATTGATTAAAGCTGCTTATGAAGTGCAGTCCTGGAAAATGTTACGTTCTTGGCAAATTTATGAGCCCAATGTCATGAATTGGCAGTCAGAAACCCTTTGGCTTAGATTCCTCTTTAGTAGCTGGCTACTGCTACTGCTCCTCCGCCGGCTTCCCCTACTTCCAGTGTTTATGTGCTTATTTATTATTTCACTTTTATATTGGGGGCATTTCTTAGGTTGTGGTTTGGCCAACGATTTGGGTTGCCTTCTTGAGGCTTCATTTTTATGGCAATTTGACGCCATTTTATTGTCACACCGCAGCGTTGGCCACTTTAGAGTTGTCTCCGGCAGTCATAAATTCCGCCACGTTGGCCATTTTGTGGCATGCTGAGACATTAATTCGATGCCAATGTCCACGTTGCTGTTGCTTCTGTTGCTTCTGTTGCTGCTGCTCTCGACCGGTTTTACGTTTCCGCCCGGCCAGAGAACATAATTTATTTGCACTCTTTCTCGCTGTTATAGAAACTTCATTTTTTGTCGGCATTGGTTGCTGATTGGAAATATACTCACCCACACACATACACACACACACATGCATACATGTACACACACACACGGCTGTGTACGGTTTTTCAATTTCGTGTGAGGTAACAACAACAGCAGCAACAACAAACATGCTTCCAAGTGCAAGCAAAGTTATGGCAGGAGAGCTAACACCTCAAGACTTGCCTTAGCCAGCAGCAGCAAAGAAGCAGCATTAGAGTGGTGTGTGTGTGTGTGTGTGAAGGACGCAGGAAGCAGCAAAATGCCAAACGCAAATGTCGCCAATATCCCAATGGCAATCGATGAAAATTTATAGAAAATTGCGCACAAATAAAATTTTACGTTTGTTTGCTTTTTTCATTTACGACGGCAGCACGCACACTCTTCCTACCCCACTCTTTCTCTCCCTCTCTATATCCCTCTCTCTTTCTCTCTCTCTCTTTGCCTTGCAGATGTACCATCTATCTCGCTCCGTTGCTTAGTCCGTTTTCATGGCTTATTGAAATGCATTTCTTGACTGCTGCTCGTCATCGTGTTTTTAGCCGCAGCAAAACGATTTGCAATACTGCAATTCTTGTTTAGTTTGTTGTTTTTCCAGATGCTGTGCTCCGGCCGCCCTCAGAGGCGCCCACATGTGGCGATTGTTGGTGTATTTGTATAGCTGTGTGTGTGTAGCACAGCATGAGCCATGCAGCTCAAAGCTGTTAATGTTTACGATTGTCGTTTTCCATTTCAGTTAATTGAAACATACAGAAGCAACCCTTTGCCCCGAGCTGGCTAAGATACTCTGTCTCTACCTCTTTCCATGTCCTGTCGTCTGTCAAGTGCCAAAAGAATGCATTTCGCTGTATTTTTCTATGCTTTTTGTTGCAACTGTTTTCAAATTTCGAGCTCAAAGTAAAGTTTTGGCGCTGTTTTTACTTTGAGCGCTGCTAACACGAAAAACTCGACAAAGCTTTACTTCATGGTTTTTGCGCCAAAAAGTGTGCTGCACTTTCTGCAAATCAGAGCAAAAACTTACTCCTCGCTAAACTGTGTAAAACTTAAACCGTTCCAATTGCGTTGAGCAGGTGTACTAACACTAAAGATACATATTTATTTGCAGAGAACATTTAAGCCAGAATAATTAAATGAGCTGAACAGATGGATGTTTATTGCAAGCAGCAATAAAGGCATCACAAAACATTAAAATGATTAAGTTAGAAAAGCGCTTGCTAGTTCTAACTATAACTTTAAGATCATAAGAATGAAACAATAGAACAAAAGATTTTAAATTAAATAATTGTGTTGCAAAAGTGGAAACTTTTCTTTAATCTACAGTAGACAGTACATATACTACATATATTCGTCTGCTTATCGAACCAACATTTAATTAATGTTATTAAAAGGGATATAGCTTTAAATTCATACTAAATAAACGCAACAATTACTTTCTTTAGTTCATCAGAAGGCCCATGCAAACTTCAGGTGTGTATGTGTGTGTGCGCACATTAAGCAATTATGAAACTTGTACCATCGAGTTAATAAACTGCCTTATAGTGTATATTTTTATGTGTAGCAACTTTTGTGGCCCAGGCTGCATAATTAGCTTAAACCCTAAGTTTCTGGCAAAGCCGTTGGGAAATGGGCCAGGCAATGAAGGCAACAACATCAAGAACAACAAGAACAGCAAAACATTAACAACAGCGAGAGCAACAACTGCATAAACAAACATATTTTCGCCCAAGTTTGCATATTTTTTAGCTCACGGTAATTAATACAATTAAAAATTAAATAAATTTAAACTCAATTCCCGACTTCCCATTTAGCGGGGCAGGCTCTCTAGGGCCCTTTTAGTTTTTTCATCGTTTTGCTGTTGCTGTTGCTGCTGCTGTTGCTATTGTTGTTGTTGTTGTTGTTGTTACTAATGCCACTGGCCGCATGTTATTGGCCTGTGAGTATCGGCATTTACCGCAACTGCTAATTGTGGGCGCATTGTCTTGGCTCTGGGCTCAAAACAACCATTTCAACCGCAGAGCAGAAGGCTAAAGCCAATCCTAAGGACAAGTAGCTTACTCAAATATAGAAACCAGCAGCACTTTATGCACAATCGAGACCCCAAATGAAGATGGCTGCAACAAAAACACAAATATTGCATATCAATAACTTTCAATATTGGGACGTGTGTGCGTGTGCATATATTTTAATATATGTATATGTAGGGTATCTACACACTCGGGGTGGGCGTTCAAATTTTCCACATCATTAGATGGCAAAGCACTCGAGTAAGCTAACCGGGGAGTTGTTTTACTTGTTTCCTTGGCGTTCTTTAGCTTTCCCAGGCTTTAAATGCCAACTGTTATTTTTGCTGCTGTTGCTGTTGCTGTTGTTGTTGTTGTGTTTTTTTGGTATTGCTGCGAGTGCCATACAAACTCATCACACGCCATATTCATCAACTTGATTTCTGTTTGTGCCATGTGTCTTACTCTCTATATATCTCTCTTTCTCCATTGCTCTCTCTATCCCTCTCATGGCCGGTGTAAATTCCCTTTTGAAGAACGCCTTAAATTTACAAAAGCGCCAAGTGCGGCATTTGAGGGCAATGGCAATTCGAATAAGTTGTACAACTCAATGAATGAGCAAAAGCTGCTCAGAAGCCGGGTGAGTAAAAACAACTTTGTTTACAATGTAAATAACGGTAAATTCTCAAGAACTTTCCCACAAAAGCTCTGGAAGCGCTAACTGGGAACAGACTCGTGCACAATTATAGCAAAAAGCTTAAACAAAAGCTACACCAACTTAAAAAGCTTTAGCTGGCACCCCACTTTTAACCCATTGATTGCACATGCTTTCATATCATATCAGGAAAGGTATAGTAGAAACATTTCTGCAATAGAGTTATCTGAAGTTTGTACGGGACAATGCAAAATTGTCTACTCCCATAAATTAAATAACCAAGCCATAAGTCGGATTGAAGCACAAACAAGGATAGTTTAATTTCTAGTAGAGATAAATGCATACAACTAATGATACATACATAGAGATAGTTACTTGATTGGTGCTCGGCTAACAGTTGAGCTCTAAGGAACTTTCTTAAACTTCAGCAGGCACTCATAGAGTGTCAGCTGCCGCGTCTCAGGCATTAGCATGAAGACCAGCAGCCCAAAGGCAAAGCTCAGGCCACCAAACGTGAAGAAGAATATCGAATCCCTTAGGCTGTGCTCAAAGGCGGCAGCCATGAGGCCCAGATGCAGCGCCTGCTCACAGATGAGGACGCCGGCCAAGCATCTAGCCTTGTGCGCCACGCTGAAGGCCTCGCCCGTGTACACGAGGGCCGGCACCGCCACGCCCCCCGACACAATCACCTCGAAGAGCAGCATGAGCAGAGCAATTGCCTGCAGATTGATGTCGTAGTAGGTCTTCTTGACCGACTCCAGATGCTCAAAGACGCCGCCCACCATGACAATGACTATGCCCGCCACAAAGAGCGACAGCGAGCACAGCTTGCGCCGCCCCTGCCAATCGACGAGCAGAGCGCCGCCCAGGCTGCCCAGCAGACCGCAGAACGCCAGCCAGTAGAGGCAGTTCATGTCGCACTCGAGGCCATGCCAGCTGACCACCAGAAAGGCGCGATTATACGGCAGTGACAGAGCCAGTGTGGAAAAGCAGCGCAGCAAGAGCACCTTCAGCAGCGGCAGGAGACGACGCGACCAGCGTTGGCAGCGAGCATCCAGCGATCCATCTGCAAACTGGCCACAGTCTCGTGTGTTGTGCAGCTGGCGGCAATCCTCGCGCAGACGCAGCAGCTCCGTGCCCGACTGCGACTGGCCGTTGAGCTGCTTCAGTGTGTCTCCCACGGCCATGTCCCGATCCTGACGCAGCAGCAGCAGCGGCGATTCCAGGCGATAGGAGAGGGACAGAATAACCGCAGCCACTCCCAGGGCGGCCAACAAGATGCCATGCAGCTGATCAATGTGCATGGTGTGTCCCCGCTCCACTGGCTCCAACGTGTACCAGACGCGCGTGTAGAAGACCTGAATGCAGACGCCCAGCCAGAGGAAGATGCGCTCACAGCTCAGCAGCATGCCGCGTATGGACTTGTGGGCCATCTCCGAGCCAGTGACCAGCGCCTGCACCTGCGTCAGTCCATAGGCAGCGCCCACGCTGACGCTGCTGTAGCAGGCTGAGCTGAAGTGGCGGGGCAGTGCCAGATTCAATATGCCGGCTACCAGCAGTAGACAGCCGCTGGAGGTCTGCAAATGAAGCAAGCCAGCGATTAGAAGTGTTACATTATCAATCTAATGATACATGTCTAACAACTTTTAGCGTTTTCATTTGGGTACGTTTTGAAAAGAGATTCGGAGCATTCGCTTTGTTTTCTATGGTATTTCCCCTAATTGGCTCGCAACAATAAACTCTCATTAAGATTAGGAAAGTTATTGGCTAATGGCGAATTCGAGTTAAATTTTATCAGTTTATCAGCTTATGGATATGAGATAATCAGCAAATGCCTGCAGCACTGAGCACTTAACTTACATAGGCCACGTTTTTGGTAACGCGCTGCACAAAAAGCGCTGCCAGCAGAGCCCCGAAAGCGGCGCCAATGAACCAGCTCATCATCAGATTGTGTGTGCTATAGTTGTTGTGAAACTTGCCAGCGGGCGTATCAAATATCGACCAGGCCAATCGCATTCCGCTGCCCACAAACACCAGCGAAGCTGAAGGATACAGATATGGAAAACAACCGATCAGAATATGGCGCGGCTCACTCCCCACATGGGTCACATTTTACCCGCGGTCATGGACTGAAACTGCAGGCGATAGCGCCACATGAGTCGCAGCCAGGACAGCTTGCCCTCTTCCTCAATGGTCGGCAGTAGTGGCATTCTGAAAACCTTTCACTGATTATGGCAATATTAAATGGCAATTTGGTTAGGTCAATTGATTTATTTGTTTGCGTCGCACTGTCACTGGCACTTGTTTTCTTCAGAAGTTGTGGAACTTATCACTTGTTGTGTTCGAATCCGTCATTTTCACACACTGAGTGTCATATTATTTGGGGCTCGATCGATTTCGCGCTGCTCTATACAATACAATAGCCCTCTGAGAGCTGGGCAGTTGCTGTTCGCCTGACCGACCGGTTGCCTTTGCCAGTGCCCGTGCAGTTGATAAACGGAAAGCACACACAACAGTTGTCTGAAGTGCTTGAGGCGAGAACGTCGAAGCGCTGATAAGATAAATACAAATACAACAAACAAACAAACAAACAAACGCACAAAAGTTTTTGCGCTCTCTCTTATCAATATGATTACTGGATATAAATAAATTAATTAAATTTGAATAGAAGGCGTCAGAAGTGGGTAGAGTGGACACAAAACGCCATATAACTTTCAAACAATATGGCGGCATCAAGGTGAACTTCCCATGCTCTACACTTGGAGAAAAACAACAAATTTTTAATAGAAAAAATGTTTAGAAATTAATTGTTTTCCAGGAATGATAATTGCCTTTAGTCAGTGAAAATCAATCAATCAAATTTAGCCGTAGTATCCTTTGAGTTCTTAAAATGAAAATATCTACTTTCCATTCACTAGCTTTAAATAAGCATAATTTTAATTTTGAATGTGATTCAGCTGTTTTTCTTATCTCTCAATTTTAATATACACGATTGTGCTCTCGTGCTGATCAGCATTAATCAGCATTTGGCATATAATTTATTTTTGCAGATTATTGTTCCCAATTGTAGCAAACATTTCAGGCGTGCACCCAAGATATTATGGTAACTGGACGCTGATTAGACAGTGAATGCAAGAGTTTCGAATGCTAGCTGATATTAGGGGCTATCAGTCGTTTAATATAAAAAAGTATGTACAAAAAATATGGTTTATACAGTAGCTAAGGTATGTGCCTAAATATAGTAAGCATTAAATGATAGATAGTCTTGGTGTGCCTACATCCGGGCTGGTCACGAGAAGTCGCGAAACTTTTGCTGCGCCTGTCGAAGAGTTAGGAACTTGGTCTCCGGCAGATACCAGTGGCTGAACAGAAAGCCCAGCAACATGAATGCGCCAAGGCCATAGAAATAGACGCCGTCATTGTGCACGCTGAAATCGACGGTACAGATAGCCAGCTGTATAGTCAGCTCAACGATATAGGCGATGGCAATGCACATGCGCTTCACAGAAAGCGGAAAGGCCTCGGAGAGGTAGACGGAGCTGGGTGCAAAGCCAATACCGGCGAAGTACTGAAAGATGAGCAGCAGCCACAGTGCCATCCTCAAGTCTGGGATCCTCACAAAGTCCGCATTCGCAAATCGACTGGCCAGGCCAATGGACGCACCGCCGCAGATCATGAAGCCCGTCAGCTGGGTCAGCTTTCGGCCGAGCGTGTCCTGAACAAAGGCGCCACTGCAGCTGCCGAACAGACGCAGTAGTCCAAAGAGCACATAGGGACCGCTGCTGACTCCGTAGACACTAGTGCTGGTGAAAGTCAGCGTAAAGATGACCAACATGCTCGTGCTCATGGCATAGAGGGCGCGCAGCAGGCAGAGGCGCAGTAGAGCGGGCAGCGCCTGACACCAGGCTTGAGTCGCGCTCAGAGCTGCGTTGTGGGCGATGTAGGAGCTGTGCTCAGCCAGCTGCTCATTGGTTTCTGTGGTTACAGCTCTGGGATACTGCAGGCGAATCAGCGCATCGATGGCCAGCTCCTCCTCGTTCTGGGCCAGCAGACGCACTGGTGACTCTACGCTGAACAGAGTGGCCAGGCACAAGGCAATGGCACCATAAATGGCACACAGCACACCCTGCAGCTGGTCGACGCTCATTTCATAATCCATGCTCCAGCAGACGGTGAAAACGATCTGCATGAATATGCCCAAAGTGCAGCACATTTGCTCCATGGCTGAGGCAATCGTTCCGCGCTTATAACACACTGACAGCTCCCCAGCCATTGCCAGCGTGGAGGGCAGCGCGAGACCATTCGCCAGGCCATTTAGGTAGCGTGCTGCCAACATGGCCTCCACATCCAGCTGGGTGGCAGTAAAGAGAATGCCGCCAATGATAACAAGCAGGCAACTAAGTTGCTGAAAGAGACAAATATGTACGTATATTTATCGGGCTAAAGCATATGCAGCTGTCTCGCTTACCATGAGTAATTTGTAGGTGAGGTGCTTGGCGAAGAGAACGCCGAGTAGAGCACCGATGATGGCTCCGATGAACCATGAGATGCGAAGATGCATACAGATCACCAACTCATCGACCAGACTGTCAAAGCCAATGCTCCAGGCTATGTTCATGCCGCCCGACAGGAAGATCAGTGCAGCTATACAAACAGGAGTGTAAGAGTAATCCGTATTGCAGACTAGAGATAATGATTATAGCTCTTACCGGCGCCCAAAGCATTTGCCTGTGGCTGATTGCGCAAATCACGTATGCAGCAGCTGGCGGGCTGTGGATAAAGTAACTGGCGCTGTGGCAGTGCCAGTGGCTCCTGATTTTGCTCTGGCAGTGGTGAGTAACCCACTGTGGTCTGTGACGCCGTTCGCTGGTACTGGCTTCCTTGTTCCATTTTTATGCTGTGGTACGTCCAACTTGGTCGAGTCACAAGAGAGTACTACACGAAGCAACACATATTTGGGAGTCCATGTCGAACAGGTTGTGCGTTTGAATTATCCATCAGCAAACGTTTCTTATCGCATATTGATTGATAAACACGTATAGTCCAAAAATCGGTGGTGCTATCGCTATCGCTATCGCATTGGCCGCGGCTCAACCTTTTAGCCAGCCACTTATCTTCATATTGTTTATATTGGATTCTAGGCGAGGTAAAAATGAGCATATGTTACTTTTTGTATAGCTTCTCTTGCTCTATTTTATTTACTTGAACAGGTAATAACTTTGGTGTGAGAGTGAGGGAAATGTCTTCATCAGGCATTTGAGCAATTTAATGCACTCCGTTTGCTCATTATACCATTGCTCATTATACTCTCCTGCGCTCTCTCTCTCTCTTTCTCTCTCTCTCTCTCTATCCCTCTATCCCACTCCCTGTGGCTTTCTCTCACTAACAGACCGTATCAGATCGGGAAACAAAAACAAAAAAAATATATACAGATATGACTGAGCATTGGCTGTCAAAATATTGCACACAGATTGCAATTTTGAAAGTGTCGGAATTCCCACCTTGCTTTATTTACTTTATATTTTTATACCCTCGGTGAAGAAGAAGCACAGCAATTGCCTAAAGCGTACAGTTTCAGTGTGTGTGTGTGCTTTTGCGTAGGTATAAAGATATGTACTCCCGGCTGGATATGTACACTCTTCCTTGTTCTTTATATTTTATTGGGCTTTAATGACTAAATGAAAGTTCAAGTGTGTAGATGAATGATATATGTATTTATCTGTTTTTATATGTCTTACAATAAATAACATAGACTAGATAGATAGATTAACAATAGAAGTTATGTGTTTATGTTAAGGCAAGTCAATTGTTATCCTGGCTTAGACAAAATTGATATTTCCTGCTAATGATTTCATTGGATTCGTATAAAATATTGTAGATTAGCAGCCGCCTTTGAACCTTTTCTGTGACTCACGTAAGGTGGTTCTTCGGGTCTCTGGTAGACAACAAATGGCCAGTATAGAGACGACAATGTAAATGCCACCGATGACGTAGAAGAACTCATTAGCTTCGTCACAAGACGAAATGATTATAAATACAAGCAGCTCGACAATAAAGGTGAAGCTTATGAAGTGTTGCTTTACGATCAGTGGATAGGCCTCCGCCAGGTATGCAGAGGAGGCAGTGAACGCCAATCCAGCAAACAACTGGAAGATATCTAGCATAAGCATAACTCCATCGTAGTACGGATGGTTGAGCTCGATGCCTATTCCAATCGCCAAGGCTCCGCAGACTAGGAGTCCAAGGAGTGTTGTCTTCTTGCGTCCTATCCAGTCCAGTACAAAGGAGGCGATGAAGCTGCCCAACAGGCGGGAGGCGCCAAATATGGCACATATCCACTTCTTGTCCCAATAGTCGTAATAGGTGGTTGAGCTAAGCCACAGGGCATAGTATATGAAGCTGGATATGCTGATAGCGTTGAGAGCACGCAGTATGCAAAGTTTCAAAAAGGCTGGACACGCTTGAACAAAGCTCTGCTCGGTTGATACCTCATTGCTTTCGGCCACATAAAGCTTGTGCTCCGCCAGCTGGGCGTAAGTTTCGCCAGTCAAAACAAAAGGACGCTGCAGGCGACGCAGCGCATCTGTGGCACGCTGTTCCAACCCGCGGGACAGTAGCGTCACTGGCGACTCGATGAACAGCAGGGCGGCAAAGCATAGTCCGGTGAATCCAAATACGGCCGAGATAATGCCATTTATGCGATCAGGATTGAAGCCATTGTGATGATATATTGGGCTCGAGCTGGAGAATATCAGCACTTGCACAAAGATGCCCAAGTTGAAGCTCAGCTGCTCAGCGGATGCGCAAACCTTTCCACGCATATAAAACACCGCCAACTCACCAGCCAGCGCCAGTGTTGGAGCAAAGACCAATCCATTTGCAATGCCATTCAAATAGAGAGCGGCAGTTAGGGCCTTGATATTGTAGTGGGTGCTGGCATTTACAATGCCGCTGATGAGCAACAGCATGGAACAGAAGAGCTGTTAGAAGGCAGAAGGCAGCGCGTTAGAGTTGCTGATAAGCTGAAATGAGTAAGTCCGCTTACCGTGATAGCTCTCTTGGGCACCACCTTGGGCAGAAAGCCGCTGATTGCCGCTCCAATGATGGCGCCTATGAACCAAGCGACGCTCACATGAGTGGACATATGATGATAGAAGCTGCTTCGGAATCCAATGCTCCAAGCTATGTTCATGCCGCCCGATATGAAAATGAGCGAGGCTAAAAGGCAGAGTTAGATATTGTCTATTAAAACGGATTACCACCTTTAACAAACTAGATCTAAAGCAATCAACAATAATATTAACAAGTAAGAGTGCTCTAGTCGGGAGTGCCCGACTAGGAGATACCCTGAACCAAGTCCTTACAATCATTCATACTAATCTAAGCACACACATGCTGCAGTTCAAGCAGTACAAGCAGTGCAGGCGGTTTAAGCAGTTAGCTTGCTCTTTCGCTGAGCCCCACATAATGGAAAGTTACATCTTAAATATCTTCTGTGTTTATTGTCCGAGCTTATTGAAATTTTTGGGGCAAACAATTGTCAATAATATATGTGACCAAACCAAATTGCAAAAATGCGGTTTGGGGGGTGGTATCCAAAAAGTGAAATATTTGTTACATGTGTATGCTATTCGAGATTATACATGCCAAATTTGGGGCCTCTAGCTCTTATAACTTTAAAGTTATGTCCCAAAAACGCTAGTCTGAAAGCGAAATTTATCGATAACTCTTAAACGGTACGAGTTATCGATAAAATGAAATAAACTTCCTCTGTCCCGGGATTAGGAGAACTTATATTATAAATATGAAGTCTCTAGCTTTTGTAGTCACTGATATCCGTGTGTTCATACAGACAGACGGACGGACAGACGGACAGACAGACGGACATGGCTAGATCAACTCAGCTGTTGATACTGATCAATAATATATATACTTTATATGGTCGGAGATGCTTCCTTATGCCTGTTACATAATTTTGCACAACTTCATTATACCCTTTTTACCCATTTTTAATGGGTTTTCTTTTCAAAGATATAGAAGTGCGATCCGGCCAGCTCCAATCAATGTGCAGCCATTTTGAATAATAAGTATATGTGCAAAGTTTCATCGCGAAAGCTTTAAAAACATGGGATATATGGCCAAAACCGACTTCGAGTTGTATGGCAGCTATAAGATATAGTGGTCCGATCCGACTGAGGGACTAGTTTGCATACATACAGACAGACAGACAGACAGACGGACAGACGGACATGGCTAGATCAAATTGTTTTGTCATTCTAAGCATACTGGCAGTTACTTTTGGGGGTCTCCGACGCTTCCTTCTATGCGTTACACACTTCAGCACAAACTTCGAAAATAGTATAAATATTCCATGGCAATCTAAATCTTATCAAACCATGGTTATTGTTTTATAACTTGGAAAACAGTGACTAATCACACTAGACAACAATATTTTCCAAGTACATGTTTAATGTACATTTCTCAAATATGGAAGACATATTTAGAAACCAAGGTCTATAAGTGTTCCAGTGAAACTTACCCGCACTTAAGACATGCATTTGTGGCCTATTAATGCGTGCGCGGTTAAAGCAGCCGTTGGGACGTGCTTGAACTGTGCTGTCCGGCGGTGGTTGTGGAGGAGGTGGTCCGTAGTTGTGTGGAGGAGGTGGTGCGTAGTTATGTGTCGGAGGTGGTGCGTAGTTATGTGGAGGCGGTGGTCCATAGCTCTGTGGTGGTGGTGCATAGCTCGGCGGAGGATATGCTGGCTGGGGATATCCTTGTTGAGGATGGTATTCTTGTTGTGGGTATCCTTGCTGAGGATATCCCTGCTGAGAGTAAGTTGGTGGTTGGTAGTCCAGTGGTGCCCCTGGCGGTGCTGATGTAAAGCCATATGTCGGTGGCTCTGGTGGTTGATATTTATCGTTCTTCATTTTGTGATCCAAGCTTATCCACAACAGTTTTAGCTGGAGTTCGGTTTGTCACTAAAAGCTCACGAAGTTTGCCAAAGAGTTTTTAATGCCATTTTGCCTTGTTGGAAGAACTGATAAGGGAAGACGCCCACTCGGATTGTATTGATAAGCGCGCTACCGATAACAACAAATGATAATAGCTGTATTTATGACCATAAACTTTGCTAGTGTCCCGACTAGCATGGCACGAGGCTCTTAGATAAAAGTATTTCGTAAAAGCGTTTTGATTAGAAGGCTTGTTGTTTATGGTTGATAGAACATTTGAAGTGGTTTGTGATTCCCCGTGTAAAATAGGATCAGTATTTCTAGTGGACGCTGTGATGAAATAGAGGGTAATTCCCTTTTGTTCTTTAAATAGAATCTGATTCACGTTTTTCCAATGTACTATTCGATTATATTACGATCAAAGTTCAATATTAAAGGGGGTTTTAACGAAAATACTTTAAGTAGAATTGAAATTAAGAAATTCATTTGATTTAATATTCATATTTATTTGCGTAGCTCAAAATTCAATGATAGTTTATACAATTGGTATTTCGTGTTTATTCTAATTTTTGGGATAAATTCTGACAGAAAAGTAAACAGGCAGATTTACTTAATTAAAAGCCCCTGCTCGACAAACCCTTAAATTTGTCCTGTGATTCGCGGAGAGTGATTCGTCGGGTCTCTGGCAAAGTGAAGATGCCCAGCAGGAATCCTAGTATGTTTAGTACAGCAACAACATAAAAGAAAATGGTTTGACCTTCTTTGCTGTAGTCTGTAGATGCGATAATAAGGAAGATCAGCATTTCGACAATGTAAGTAGAGCCAATGAAGTGTTGCTTAACGCCCAGCGGATATGCCTCAGACAGGTAGGCAGACGTGGCCGCAAATGCAATGCCCGCAAATATCTGGAACACGCACAACAGGACATATAAAGAATCCAGATCCATGAAGGGAATGTCACTAATTAGCTTGGCAATTCCAATGGCCATGCTACCGCTGACAAGGAGGCCCAAAAGTGTTGGCTTTTTGCGTCCCACTGTCTCCATGCAAAAGCTGGTGATGAGGGTTCCCAGCCAGCGACAAGCGCCAAATACGATAAACTGCCATGTATAACCAAACAGCGAATTGTGCCGCGAAACGGAGATTATCAGAGCGTAATACACCAAGGTGGAAAGGCTCATGGCATTGAGGGCGCGCAAGAAGCAAAGCCGCACAAAAGTTGGCAATGCCTGGGCGACGCTCTGGCCGGTCGTCAAATCCTTGTTCTGCGCCAGATAACGCTTATGCTCCTCCAGCTGCGCATATGTCTCAGTGGTAACCGTGTAGGGGCGCTGTAGGCGGCGCAGTGCATCGATTGCCTGCTGCTCCTCGCCATTGGCCAGCATTATCACTGGCGACTCAATGCACAGCAGGGCGGCAATGATCAGACCAATCCCTCCATAGACGGCAGCGAGAACGCCGTGCAGTTGCTGGGCGGTAAAGCCGTTGTTGTAGTAATTGTAGCTGTTGTGGCCCCAAGATGTCAAATATATAACCTGAATAAAGAACCCGGTCATGACAGACATTTGCTCTATGGACGCGGTAAGCGTGCCACGCATATAAGGCACTGCCACCTCGCCGGCCAGAGCAAGCGTGGGAGCGAATGCCAATCCATTGGCAATGCCATCGAGATAGAGGCTCGCCTCGACGGCTTTGATGTTGTAATGAGTTGTTGCCATTATAATTCCACCGATAAGCACCAGAGTTGAGCAGACACACTGTAGAAAGAATTGTGGTGCATTAGAGAATGGCGGTTGTGAGGCAGAATTCAATTCGTATGCTTACTAGAACCACTTTCTTTGGCAATTTGTTGGCCAACAAGCAGCTGAGGAAGGCTCCAATAATCGCGCCAATAAACCAAGCCAGGCGCGTATGTAAAGGAGCGAGCGAATAGAAGAAACTGCGAAAACCAATGCTCCAGGCAATGTTCATGCCACCCGAGATAAATATGAGTGACGCTAAAATAATAAATCATCGATTGTAAATTGAGTTCAGGCGAATTTCGAGTTATCAGCTGATCACTAACAAGTTTGCACGTAAGCCCACCCAAGTACTCGCCTGAATGAGAGAGGCTATCTTATCGGCTGCAATTCTTTTTATGACCAGCTGACTAATACACATTGCTCTTAGATCAACTCACCCGCGCCAACAGTGTTCGATTGTGGTTTGTTCTTCTGGTTGCGATTATACCAACCACTGGGCTGCACAATTATTGTAGTGGGCGGCAGGGACTGTGGCGGAGGTGGTCCATAGTTCTGTGGTAGCGGAATCGACCCGTAGTTGTGTGGTGGAGGTGGTCCGTAGTTCTGTGGGGGCGGCGGGCCATAGCCTTGAGGTGGTGGTGCATATTGCTGGGGTGGATATCCGGGCTGTGGATATCCTTGCGGTGGGTATCCTGGCTGTGGATGCTCTGGCTGTGGATATCCTTGCGGTGGGTATCCATGCTGCGGTGGGTATCCATGCTGCGGATAACCTTGTGGTGCGTCCTGTGGCGCTCCAGGTGGTGGCAAATATTTATCGTTCTGCATTTGTTAGCTGGCTATCCACTCCCTCGACCGCTTGCAACTGCTAGCTGATGGTAACTGAAAGCTTGAGCCCACGGTCAAGCTATTTTTGGTGCCTTTTGACAGGTAAGCCAGCGCAATTGGTAAGCGAGCTGTAGATAACCTATCACTGCCTATCACTGATGCGATAAGCGAAGCCCAGTTGGAACAAAAAGCACACTCCAAAATGCGAATTGGTGACAACATAAGTTATCAGGTTGTTCACAAACTTTTGCTAAGTCCACAAAAGCATACTAAGTAAACTCATGAGGAAACCAAATTCTTCAAATACGATCAATTTGGTAGATGTATGGTATGTGAGATAATTGTATTGCTCAATTTGGTTCGCCAATCTCATTCTTAACAGGCCATTCCAGGTTTATGAGTAATGGGGAGTTACGGACGGTTAGTCGTTAGTTAGACGGTTCTAGGAACATTATCTAATTTATTTGAACATAGCTATTTTTATACCCTGAACCCATTAAAAATGGGTAAAAAGGGTATTATGGTTTTGTGCAAAAGTATGTAACAGGCATAAGGAAGCATCTCCGACCATATAAAGTATATATATTATTGATCAGTATCAACAGCCAAGTCGATCTAGCCATGTCCGTCTGTCTGTCTGTCCGTCCGTCCGTCCGTCCGTCCGTCCGTCCGTCCGTCTGTCTGTATGAACACACAGATATCAGAGACTACAAGAGCTAGAGACTTCATATTTGGAATATAAGTTCTCCTAATCCCGGGACAGATCAAGTTTATTTCATTTGATCGATAACTCGTCGCATTCAAAAGTTATCGATCAATTTAGATTTTAGACTAGCGTTTTTGGGACATAGCTTCAAAGATATAAGAGCTAGAGCCCCCAAATTTGGCATGCATGATCTCGAATAGCATACACATGTAACAAATATTTCACTTTTTAGATACCACCCCCCAGTCCCCCCAAAAGTTAAAAAAACTAATTTTTGAAGGTACGACCCTGCAATTTGTTTTGGTCACACATTTTATTGACAGTTGTATGTCCCAAAAATTTCAGTGAGATCGGACAATAAACACAGAAGTTATTTGAGATTCAACTTTCCATTGTATGGGGCTCAGCGCAAAATGCAATCTAACTGCTTAAACCGCTTGCACTGCTTGTACTGCTTGAACTGCAGCATGTGTGTGTTTAGATAAGTACGAATGATTGTAAGAACTTGGTTCAGGGTATTTCGTAGTCGGGCACTCCCGACTAGAGCACTCTTACTTGTTGTATTATAAACTCATTAAATGTAGGCACATTGACTGAAAGTATTTATTTATTAATTAACTTATGATCATATTGTTATTTCATAGAAGATTCGGCAATGCTTATAACACATATGCTTGCACTTCAGAAATCCTCATTAAACCACTTGCGAATCTTAAGGTGCGCCTCTGTTAGCGTTGTCAGCCTCGTCTCTGGCAGACAAAAGATGCCCAACAAGAAGAAGCTTATCGATATGCCGCCCAGTACATAAAAATATATGACGATTGCCGATTGGGTTGGCGTATAGGTGCAAAAGCCCAGCCTGATCAGCAGCTCGGCTGCATAGGTGAGTGCCACAAAGTATGGCTTAACTGCCAACGGAAAAGCCTCCGTGAGGTAGACCGCTGAGGCAGCATGCGCGACGCCTGCAAAGAACTGAAAGCAAAGTAAGAGGGCCAGCGCAGAAATCATTCGAGGCACTTTCTTAAACAACGTGGCAAAGGCAATCGCAAAGACGCCGCCAGCAAAGGTGCCAAAGAGCGAGGGCTTCTTGCGGCCGCCGGAGTCCATTAGGAAGGCAACACAGATGCTGCCGGTCCAGCGCAGAGTGCCAAATACCAGATAGGGCCAGGTCTGAAAGTGGGGCGTAATCTCGCCAGCTGTTTCGAATAGAGCGCTCCAAACGATGGGCGTCAGGCTAAGCGCATACAGAGCGCGATGTGTGACGACCTTCAGCAGCGGCACCAGACCGCGCTGTAAGCCTTGACCCCAGCTGAGGTCCCTGTTGGCCGCCACGTAGCGCTTGTGCTCGTCCAGCAGCAGGAATGTCTCGCTCGTCACCATGTTGGGGCGCTGCAGATGGCGCAGGGCCACCACTGCAGCCTGCTCATTGCGGCGCAGCAGCAAGTAGACGGGCGACTCGACGCAGCAGGTGAGTGCCAAGGCCAGTGCCCCAACGCCAAACAGAATGCTGAGCAGGCCGTGCACTTGATCGGGCAGGATGTTCATGCTCCACCCACTGTGCCAGATGGCCGTGTAAAACAGAAGGATGAAGATGCCGAAATTGTAGCTCAACTGCTCCACGGCAGCGGCCAGCACGCCTCGCGTCTCACACACAGATAGCTCGCCCGCGGTTGTTAGTGTGGGCACAAAGACCAGGCCATTGGCAAATCCATCCAGGTAGCGGGCTGCAATAATGGCGACCGGTCGCTGAGGCAGCGCCAGGAAGAGCACGCCACAGAGCAGCACCAGGCAAGAGCTAAACACCTGTGGGCGACACAGTTTCATATGGATCAGTCAGATGGACCCACCTGCTCCGGCTACTCACATAAACAGGCCGTTGCGCCGTGCGGTGGGTCAATGCAGCGCTCAATGTGGCGCCGAGCAGCGCAGCTCCGTACCAGCAGACTTGCATGTGCTGCGTCAGGGTGAGCAGCTCCCAGTGGATGGAGTGAGCCGCGAAGCCAGCGCCCCAAGCCATGCTCATGCCGCCCGAGACGAAGATGAGCGAAGCAGCGCCGAGAGAATTCCATTGCGGTTGGTTCTTGCGGCGGCGACTTAGCCAGGTTGTGTGTTCTGGATTTTGGTTGTGCTTCTGCTCCTGCTGGAAGGAGACACGCGGCGTTCCTAACTTATCGCCTGTCATTGGCGTACTACCAGGAAGCCGTTGATCCTATTTATATTTATAAGTCACGCACGGTCCGTTGCGGTACTTGTATTATCAGCTTATCGCGGACAATTAGCATAAAGTGAAGCCAGTTGCCGTTGAACTCATCAATCTAATACAAAAATCAATATAATACCATAATAAGACTTTTAATTAATAGCTACCATTTTGGTGCTATAAACGTGTGCATTACCATGTGATAAGCCCACTAAATTACGCTCTCACGTACAGAAGGAAGGACAAATGTATGAGTTGAATGCGTAATTGTCATGGAATAATCACAGTTCACAACTATTCATGCTCATTTGATTAATTGGGTGCTCGAGCTAACAGCTTAGGCAATGAAAAACAAAATGAATATTCATATTTAGTTAGTTACGCCTTTTCGAAGTTTTCTAACTGAGTAAATTTCAAATTGGGCAATAACGTTTTGTTTACTATTATTCCACAAATTCCATATTAATATAGTTTATACCAAATATTCAAACATTTCAAAAAAAAAATAAATTAGCAGTTAAATACTATCTTTTTACAAAAGCAGATGTGGCGCTTGGGAAAGTGTAGAAATTAACGCTAAGCATATTTAAAAGAATGTAAAATGAGTTCGAGGACTTAATTGTTTTGATAACAGTTTGTCTGTCAATTTTAACAGCCCCTTGATATTTTACATATTATAATTATGTAGTTTAGTGATTTTACTGTTTTATCCAGAGCATGAAATCTAGTTTACAATTCCGGCAACCATCGCTTGAATCTGCTTTGCTGGCATTACTGTTAAAATCTCTGTTTATCCGTATAGCTGCTGTTTGCCTTTGTATCTGCATTGTGGACTCAAATTATTTGGCGATCGCTGATTTAGCCAGTTACGCCTACTTGATGTCGCTGGCGCCCACCATTACATTGCATTTGGCAGCTTGTTTATGGATTGCATTAGCCGATGGCGTTGCCAGTTGCCAGTTGCCAGTGGCCAGTGGCGAGTAGAGAAGTGTTGAACTGAAGCGTTGTCCGCCCCGCCATCCCATCGCCGAAAAAAGGACCAAGCGCAGGGAGTTGCACACACGGAATGTGCTGGGAGGGCCAGACGGAAAATGCGCAGAAACTTTTATCGCAGGTGCTTTTCCTGCCTGTGTTGCGAAATCTCTCTCATCTTTTACGGCAAATTTAAGCGATTTCCGCCCACAGCTGCTGCAGAGGAAGGATAGACAAACGCAGCCGGGCATTGGCATCCAAGTTTTCAACTAGCAACTAAGTTCGCGATAATGTTTGACTATGTGCGCACATGGTACGCCCACAAGCAGAAGCACAGGCAATGGCAATGGCAATGGCAATGTCGGGGGCAATGTGGGCTTGTGTGGTTCACATTTGGCTGGCGCTAAAATAAATTTAATTTTATCGCTACATAAATACAGGCTCAGCAACAGACCGACACTTGCAGAGAGACTGCCTGCTTGGAGCTGGTGCTACCAATCGACTAGCCAAGTGACACTTCCGTGTAAGTTTCTTCTGTTTTTGTTTTTGTGTTTGTTTCCTGCGGCCTGCCGCTTGCCACATTCTTACTTTTATTTACCGACCCGGCGAGCTGCAGCCCATAAATCCTAGAGAGAACCTTTGAAGTTAAAGTTGCGTGTATCTTGTTGAATATTTGTAGATGCCTCCATAGATATTAATTAGACAGCGCTGGGGACTCATCATACAAATGCGCACAAATTTTATGACTTCTCAAGCGAAAGAAAATATAAATAAATGTTTTATTGATCGGCTACGCGTCGGTCTGCGGCTGTTCTAGGGCAGCATTTTTATATGCTAACGCAAAATGGGCAATTTGCCGTTTTTAAAAGATTTACGAGCTTTGTTCAGAATGTATATCATAAACATTGCAAAATCGAAACGCAATTCAAAAAGAAAACAAGTGGAGAAGGATTATCTTCGGCGTACCGAAGATTAAATACTCTTTTCGAACCTTCAAGCAATTTTCACTATTTTTCCGAGACTGCTTATTTAATTCGCAGATATTAATGTCGCATGCATATACCCCTACATATATAATAAAATATATAAAGGGTATTCATGCAAACAGGGACGTTTCACTATCCGCAGCTCGTGGACGCGTCCCTTAGCATTCATAAGTGCTACCGAATTGAACAATAAACAAGTATCAGTTTTTCCAAAAAGTCAAAACTACATTACATATGTATACTACAATATACATACCAAATTTGGTGCCTGTTGCTCTTATACCTTTCAAGGCCGCTGTCGGAAATTGAATTGTCATAAAACTTAATCTGATCCATATATTTTTTCGCGTGGCATTTGATTTTGCCAATGAATTCCAAATTTATTCTTTTGAATTATTCTATTAAAGCTACTTTATGTATGAAAAAAAAATTAGAAACAATTTAGGAAATTGAAAATAAATGAATTTGTTTACAGCTATTATATATTTGAAAAGAAGAATAAGAAAAAATGAAAATAAATGACCAGTCGCCGCTGGTCTTGAACCCAGGACCTCTCGCTCATCAGTTCGCAACTCTCACCCCTTACGCCACAAGCCGTTTTGATGATCGCTGACAAAATCCCTTGAAGAGCAGACTGTCAAAAGCTTTCTTGTTTTGCTGTTTACTGCTTTACAAACAGTTTTAAAAATCGCTGACAAACTCGATTTATACTGAGCTTTTGTTTTTTCGCGTGGCATTGTTTTGGTTCTAGCCATTGAAAGCAAATGAATTTGATTACAGCTATTATATATTTGAAAAGAAGAATAAGAAAAAATGAAAATAAATGACCAGTCGCCGCTGGTCTGAACCCAGACCTCTCGCTCATCAGTTCGCAACTCTACCCCTTAAGCCACAAGCCGTTTTGATTTGATGATCGCTGACAAAATTGCTTGAAGAGCCGACTGTTACAAATTTCCTTGTTTTGTTTTCCTGCAACCTGCAACTCGCGTTTGACAGCATTTGTTTTTTCGCGTGGCATTGTTTTTGTTCTAAGCCAATTGGAAGCAAATTAATTTGATTACAGTTATATATTTAGAAAGGAAGAAAAGAAAAAGTGTTAAATTAACAATCAGTCGCCGCCGAGGCTCGAACTTGAACTTGCAAAACATGCGTTCGTTAGCGCGGCTCTTTACGCCTTACGCCACAAACCGTTTTGATGATCGGTGACAAAATACCTTGAAGAGCAGACTATCAAAAGCTTTCTTGCGCTTGACTTTGCTTGCTCATATGCACCTGTTTTTCAAAATATTTAATGACGCATATCTTCGCTGTTTATGACTCAATCGATTTGCGATTTTACCCATTGATGAGTTATAAGGATGTTCAAGTGTACAAGGAAATTTAAGGCAATTGCTTTGAAAACATCGGATTTATGGCCAAAACCGACTTTGAGGTGTATGGCAGCTATAAGATAAGAATAGTGGTCCGATCCGGCCGGCTCCGACCAATGTGCTGTCCCCTTGAATAATAAGTGTCTGTGCAAAGTTGCATCGCGATAGCTCAAAAACTGAGGGACTAGTTTGCATACATACAGACAGACAGACAGACAGACAGACAGACAGACAGACAGACAGACAGACAGACAGACAGACAGACAGACAGACAGACAGACGGACACGGCTAGATCAATTTGTTTTGTTTTTCTAAGCATACTGGCAGTAACTTTTGGGGGTCTCAGACGCTTCCTTCTATGCGTTACAAACTTCAGGACAAACTTAATATACTATTTTCTTCGAAAGAGTATAATGAAGATGGAAAAGTCGGTTCGTCATGTATATCGAAATGGCTCTCTGAATATTTGACAAGGACTGGCAAGTCAATAAAAACAAGTATAAGTTTGTGTGTCTGGCAAAGGAAATACCTACTTATAGCTGTGGCAACTGGTTGCTCCCATTGCGCATACGCCGGGTGTGCATAATTCAGAATACACATTACGAGAACAATGACTATCAATGTTGTAAGACAAGACAAGCAGAAGCTGGCAACCCTACAGTAACTCGCACAGACATAATTAATGCACTTTCAATTAGTGTAGTACATTCACAGGCGCCGTCTATACAAGCAACTGAGACTTTGGTTCAGTCTTAAAGCTGTCAATGTGAAACTTTTTCGATTGAGCAAACAAATTCTTGTCTTCTTACAAATGTACACGTAAATTCCATGAAATGTCCTCTGTGTGCATAGCTGTATGTGAGCCATTGGTTTTCTCAGAATGTTTAACTTGAAATTCTATATGCTCGAGCTTAAAGTAACGAAGCAAACTTCTTGGCTCTATTGCAAGTTTATTTGCTTGCGACCATTGACTGAGTGACAAATTGTGCCAGGCTCTGCCCACATGTAGCTACGTCCCGCCATAAACAATAAATCCAAACTTAATGTACTGAAATAATAGAGTTTTGTAGTTTGTGCGTGAGTGTGTGTGTGTGTGTGTGTGTGTGTGGGAGTTTATTTTTCCTTTTTTTGCTTTCTTATCGAGTGCACAGTTTAATGTTACTTGCCCCGAGCGCTACTTAATACATTTGACAGGCTATAGAATTTTTATGTTTCCTGCTGAGATTTACATGCAACCTACGGCAAATGATATTTATGCAAATTTCAATGGAGTTGCCTAAAGTCAGATCACAAATTAATTTATCTTAAAAAGGCAACACAAATCCTGATTAACTTCAAGGCATGGAATATGCGACAGCGTATAAAAAGGGCAAGCAGTTTGCCCGCCAGGAACAAAGACAAAACAATTGCGAAAGCCATATAAGCATATATGTATGTGTGTGGGTGTGTGTGTGTGTGTGTGTGTACGTGTGTGTTGGTTAATGCTCACTAATAAATTACAGCAACATTTGTACCTTTTTTGTGGGGGGCGTGCTTTTATTGTTAACACAAGGCGGAGTGTTGCCTACCGAATTCCTTTGCGTTCGCCTTTTGTCCTGGCTGCCATTTTTTGTTGTCTTTATTGCCAGCTATGTGGATCGCAGCTATGAGTTCGCCAAGCCCCAAAGATGCCTGAAAAATGGCAACAATTCATTTGCAGTGCCCCTAGCCACATCAGCAGTGAAATCTCGTCAAAGCAGATACTACCTCTAGAGCTGCAGCTCCTTTGCAGGACTCAGTTTCCATGTGCGCGTAGTTGTTAGTTTAGCAGCTGGAGCAGCAGCCGTTCGACCCAGTGATTTGTTTCGCTTCGTTTGGCAACAAATCAGAAGATAAACGACATCGATTGTGGCAATGGCAAACGACATGGTTGCCTCAATCCAAAATGTGCCCAAAGGGTTGCGCCTTTAAGAGCAACGACTTCTGTTTAGCAGCGATAAATGTCACGGCATTAAGCTTAGATTCCGCACAAATTTTAAATAGCACTTGCTAATGGTAAACAACGTTCAATGCGAAGTGCGGGAACATGCAATTAAAATTGCATTATGCTACAACAACTTTTGTGTATTTTTGCTGCCCCACAACCCGCTCATGTTGCACGTACACATTTTAATAATCCCTTTGCTCTGGCTGCTGTCGTTGCTGCTGCTGCTACTGCTGCTGTTGCTGCTGCCGTTGTTATTGCTGTTGTTCTAATTTAATTATGCATAACGAGCGACTTGGGGACCAGGACACCTACAGAGCACACAGCAGGGCAACCAAACAGGTTTAGAAATAATTGAAAACAATCGGATTAAAATGTGCACAGCGGTCGACAAAAATTGAACTTGCCAAAGCAAGCGAAATGAAAGTGAAAGAAATAATCAACATTTACATGTATACAAATGAAACAGGTCAGTCAACTGAATGAGTGTGGCTTTGTGTGTATGTGTGTGCTCAGATGTATGTTAGGTTATTCAACTTATTAAAGGGATTAGTGAGTGAATAAAAAAGAAAATCAATTCTTTAACCCCAAAAGGAAAGGGAGGTATTGTACTCACTAATTTCATATTGTATGTACATACACTTATAGTTTTGAAGCAGTTTATGCTGTCTATATCACCATAGTTGAGCAAATTTGCTCTGCCAACGAGTTGTTTTTAACATGCCCGCGGAATTAACTTGTCATTTATATAAGCGATAACAACGTTAAAACAATAATGGCTTATGAGTTAACACCATGGTATAACACTTTGCCCCCGCATTTTGGCGCATTCGTACCGAGCGCTACAAAATGTAAATGACTTTCGGCCTGTCTTACGCGGCGTATGAGCAATCTAATTAAATGTTATGTTTATGTTATAAGTTAAATACGCACACACACTTGCAAACAAACTTGCAATGATAATTCGCCTGCTCAGTGACAGCCTAGTTGGGACTATCATGTGGCTTTGTTTTGGGCCCGCATTTAACGAGGCACTCAAAGTTTTATGCAGCGCCGTGAGGCCTAGTCATAATTTTTATGAGCACATTGTCTTAAAATGATGGTTAAGTTTAATGCATGGCTGGCATTATGAAGAAGTTGCAGCTTAAGCTACCTGACATAAAGTTCAACTTAGTTGCTCAGTTGCCATGGCTCAAACTAATGGCCAGGACGATGGCACGCGCATAACCCTGCACATAAATCAATCATAATTGTCCTTGTTAACTACAATCATGAATATTTCGGCGTGCATAAAGCAAATGACAGTCATGCCATATACATAACCGCACACGTCCCCCACCTCCACACCGCTCCTCCCCACAAGCTTCTCAAACGCCTGACACATTTTACAATATATGCGTATGTGCGCTTGTGGATTTTGGGTAAATTCTGGGAGGTTGACCTTTCCTAATGCACGACGTTTACAGGCTCTAATTGTTGTCCGGGCTTGCAGTGAATGCCAGACCGTAACCAAAATGACTACGTATGTTGTATATAACATATGCGTATGGCAAACCAAAATACTTGGCAGCCCCAAAGACTTGGCCAAATGAGTTTTAATTAATTTAAAGCCCGCAACGCATTTGACAGGCTCACACGTTGCAAATGGAGATGAACACTGTTTCTGTTCTGTTTTCTGATCTCATTGTAACTGGTTACACCGCGTGTTTACTTTAGCTAATTGATTTTCTTTCAATGCGCTGATTTGCATAACAATTTGCTGACCGCACCAAACTCAACTGAACTGAACTGAGCAGAGCCCAACCTAACCTAACCGAAACCAAACAAGTAAGAGTGCTCTAGTCGGGAGTGCCCGACTAGGAGATACCCTGAACCCAGTCCTTACAATCATTCATACTAATCTACAAGCATGTACAAGCAGTACCAGCAGTGCAAGCGGTTTAAGCAGTTAGCTTGATCTTTCGCTGAGCCCCACACAATGGAAAGTTAAATCTTAAATAACTTCTGTGTTTATTGTACGATCTTATTGAAATTTTTGGGGCAAGCAATTGTCGATAATATGTGTTACCAAACCAAATTGCAAGGTCGTACCTTCAAAAATGCGTTTTTTTAACTTTTGGGGGGTTTGGGGGTTGGTATCCAAAAAGTGAAATATTTGTTACATGTGTATGCTATTCGAGATTATACATGCCAAATTTGGGGTCTCTAGCTCTTATAACTTTGAAGTTATGTCCCAAAAACGCTAGTCTAAAATCAAAATTTATCGATAACTTTTGAATGCGACGAGTTATCGATCAAATGAAATAAACTTGATCTGTCCCGGGATTAGGAGAACTTATGTTCCAAATATGAAGTCTCTAGCTCTTGTAGTCTCTGATATCTGTGTGTTCATACAGACGGACAGACGGACAGACAGACGGACATGGCTAGATCGACTCGGCTGTTGATACTGATCAATAATATATATACTTTATATGGTCGGAGATGCTTCCTTATGCCTGTTACATACATTTGCACAAAACCATTATACCCTTTTTACCCATTTTTAATGGGTTCAGGGTATAATAAAAAGCGAAAGCAAAAGCGAAAGCAACCAAACCAAATAGTTGGGCCATTCCACCAAAACAGTCAACGCTCTGCATTTTGTTTGATAGTTTCATTTGAGCTAGTGAGTGGCTGTGCAGGTGTATGTGTGTGTGTGTTGTTGTTGTTGTTGGTGGGTGTTTGACAGTATGGGGTAAGAGAAAAGCTAACAATTGAAGATAAATGCGGCCAACTCACCATTGGCCCAATTAAATTAAGGAAACTGTTTAACTCGATTACCAGTTTTGGTTGTTGTGAGAGCTGTTATTTTGTTGTGCGTTGAACAATAAAAATGTAATTTACTTAAAATGGACAATTCGTGATGCAGATAAATAAGTCCTGAATATGGTGATATTAATGATATTATTCAGTTAGAAAGCCAAACACGAATTAATAAATTTAATTGCTAAAAAATAGTCGGTGCAAACAAAATTTTGATATTTGTGTTTAATTTTTTTACTTTGTGTCTATGTTAAATTGGGAGATATACATACTAATATTAAACAGCGATTATTGACATAAGACAGCCTAA
>JAWNLL010000019.1:0-40106 GCA_035042425.1 Drosophila flavopinicola | reverse complement strand
ATAAAATACCTTGAAGAGCAGACTATCAAAAGCTTTCTTGCGCTTGACTTTGTTTGCTCATATGCACCTGTTTTTTCAAAATATTTAATGACGCATATCTTCGCTGTTTATGACTCAATCGATTTGCGATTTTACCCATTGATGAGTTATAAGGATGTTCAAGTGTACAAGGAAATTTAAGGCAATTGCTTTGAAAACATCGGATTTATGGCCAAAACCGACTTTGAGGTGTATGGCAGCTATAAGATATAGTGGTCCGATCCGGCCGGCTCCGACCAATGTGCTGTCCCCTTGAATAATAAGTGTCTGTGCAAAGTTGCATCGCGATAGCTCAAAAACTGAGGGACTAGTTTGCATACATACAGACAGACAGACAGACAGACAGACAGACAGACAGACGGACAGCTGGATCTGTTTGTTTGTTTTTATAAGCATATTGGCAGTAATTTTTGGGGCTCAGACGCTTCCTTCTATGCGTTACAAACCAGGACAACTTAATATACTATTTTCGAAAAGAGTATAAAAATGTTACGCGACAAAACGATTTTGTACAGCTTATGAAATTTCAGTGGTGCAGTTAAGTGAAATTGCTTATAGGGAAAAGTATAAAATCTTCGGCACGAATAATCTTCCCACTTGTTTATATTTATTCTTGATATAATTAATTTCTTTTTATTATGTAAAGCTTATATCAAAACGCACGACCCTTGTGTTCTCTTGGTTGTCCAGATTCAGAGTGTTTCCGTATATCATTTATTTGATTGACTTAGCCTAAAGTACATAAGTGTTTATGAATAGTTCTGTCGCTCAGAGCAGCGGCAGAACGGGAGTACTATAGCATGCCGTATGTAACAATATATATTGTTATATGTGAAGTGCAGAAGGCATATACATTGGAATGCGCATGGGGCCACTTGGACGAGAACGTCGTAGTGCTTATGCTGCAGCTATTTTCTTATTTGGTACAAGTGTACAAGTTTAATGCAGCTCTTGTTGAGCGAATAATTTCCTTTTTTATATTTATTCTTGATATAATTGATTTCTTTTATTATTCCATTATTTTTGAACGGAAATGCAATCACCAAACTGAAACACAACGCAAGACCGCGAGAGAAACACGGACGAACTGTGTGGTGTAAAATAACGTCTGAGACTGGGATGGATTTATGTTTCCTTATTTGGTACAAGTGTACTTTTATGCAGTTCTTGTTAGTGAGCTAAAAAATTTCCTTCATTTATCTATTTCCTTCATTTCTCTATTTCGAAAATAAGTAATCCCACTGCGTTTTGAACGTGCATCAAAAAAGACGCACTGATAGTTTGATCGTTTGAGTTCTTTTTAGAAACTGATATTATTCTTACAAATCCTAGGCCTGAGTCCCTTTTCCTTGTTTGGTTCAAGTGTAAATTAACCAATTGAGGAGTATCAATTGGAAAAAAATATATTTTATTTTTGTGAGGGCGAAGCCCGTGCTCTTTGTTCAAAGTCAAAATTAGAACTGAATTACAGTTGTGGTCTTATGCTGTAAGTCAGCTATGTTGATGCTAAAGCTTTTCTTCTAGAGTTCAATACTGAGAAAATATGTTTACTTTGGGTCTTGCGCTGTTGTGTTTATGTTTATAAAAGCCGCAACTGCGTTTTGATCAGAAGTGGTTGAATTTAATAAGAACCGCTTCGGAAGCTGTTTATGTTTATAATAGTTGCAATTGCGCTTTAGTTGAAAACAGTGATTCAAAATGTTGAAAGTGGTCTAAGAGTGAATATTGTTAAATATTGCAATAAGAATTGTTTTTAAAGCTAAGCGTTCTAAGAATGATTCAAATTAGGATATTGTTTATGATTGTAATAAGAATTGTATTGCAAGCTGGGTGATAACTTGTACGCTTATGCAATTCTTGTGGGACTACAATTATTGAACTAAGAATTTCCTTCATTTCTTTGCAATTTTTCAAGTTAATTTATGCTTAAACTATAACCTTTAAAGTTCTTTGGCCTCAATTCGGTTAACCTTTTATTTACCTGTTCAGCTGTAACTATCAATCCTATTAAAGTCTTTCGTTTGACCGCGTTTTCTGTGCTTGTGGCATAAAATAATATCAACTACAGAAAATTTTTCCAGATCAGAATTTGTTTATTGTTTCCGATTTTTACATGTGGGTATAAACGTATGTTTTTCTAACAATTTGTTTCCTTCAGTTAAATTCATTTCTTTACAATATACATTATAAATACGTTATACGTTGATATTCATAAATAGTTCATATAATAATCTTCGCTTAAGCACAAATGCGAGTTTAAGTCAAGCCAAATTATAAATCGCAAAAATTATATTCTGCAAACATTTCGCTTATTGTTATTGCATTTGGTTGTTGTTTGCTTAGTTTGGTTTTGTTTTTGTCTCGCATTTGTTGTTACAGTTTTCAAGCGCCTCAAGCGACCTTATGATTACGTTGAATAAATAAATGAGTTGAGTTTAGGCTTAATTTAATTTGTTATGAGTTTTTCTATTTTTTTTTGGTTTGTTTTTTTTTTGGGTTTTTATAATTGGTTTTATTTGTGTTGTTTGTAATTTTTCTGCAACTTCCCATCATCATAATGGATAAACCAGCACCATTCCACAGCATTACCATTACCATTGCCATTACTAGTACCACTACCACTGGTTCGAGGGGCGACGCTCGGCTCCGGGCGCAGCGCTGCCGGAGAATCGCGGCGAGGAGCTCTGCGAGGAGCTGCTGCTGGGCATACTACTGCAGGCGGCTTCGTTGGCCAGAAGCGTATGAATGGCCGCCAGCAGCTTCTTGCGAGCTCCGAACGCGGTGATGCCCAGCTCCATGAGATTCTCCTCGGTCAGTGTGGAAAACATTTCCAAGTCGATTTCGTTTAGCACGAAAATTTCTACAAGTAAACAACAAAGATAGAACAACAATTAAATAAGACTAAAAATTACAAAAGCAAGACATCATAGATATAAGTGCTTATGTAAATATAGTATATATATATATATATATATATATGTATAGTAACAGTATAGTACTTAGTTGGCATCTTAATCGTCAGCCTACACAAAACAATTGGGAACAATGCTAAACTTACATTTAAACATATGTATGTTTGCATATAATTTCGATTTAATATTCATATTTAGTGTTTTTAGAATAAGAAAACTAAATTCTCCGAAAACAAATTAAGTATAATAAGACATACTAAATTAATAATATCAGCATGTAAATACTCTTATAATGTCACCAACTGTTAAAAATTCAATGCGGCTTTCTTCTAAAAACAAATTAAGAGAAACATAAGAAAACTCTAAAAAAACGCTAAAACAAAACGTGAATCAAATTTTAAAAAAAAATTCTATTGAATCGGCCCATTTGTAATCCTGCCCCAATCCTAACCAAAGCAGCTTATCCTCTTCAACAAAAACTCATAAGATTCACCAAAACACATTCAATTTATAATTTATAATTGATTGGTCAACTACAAACTACTCTCCGGATAATTCAACTCAACAAAGAAATAATACACTTCAATCTTCAACCACATACGAGAACACTCTGCTCCAAACAGCTTTTAGCATATGATTTCGATTCTAAGAACAACACACCATGTTTTTAAATATCACAAGTTGCTGAGAATCACAATTAGTACAAAAACCACCAGATTTGTATAAAAGCTGCGAGGCCGACAACAATTCAAACTTCTACAAAGCAAAGCTGCCATCAGTCATATTGTTAAAATATTCAGCGCTGAGCGAAGACAGATGAAAACACAATTTAAATCAACACAAACTAATTCCAGTATTTTGTGTTGTTTGAAATTTGGAAGTAACAATAAGTATCATATGACATCCGGAAGAACTGAGACTAATGGCATAGTCAAAAGGATCTGCAAAACTAGATAAGCTGCACTGTGAAACTCCCATTCCCTAATCCAATCCACTTCCTAAGCCCCAAAAGATAAGTTACATGAAAACAATTAAAAAAAAAACCAAAAATACGTAAAATATCAAACAGAAAAATAAGGAAAAAGCGCAATGAATTATCTTAAATATTCTACATTGAACATATGTTAATATTAGCTTAAGAAACTGAAGTAAATGCATTATTATACTTACATTTAGATCATTCATATAAGCTTAAATATCTCTGATGTTATACAAAGCTAAACATATTGTTTTAAAATAATAAAAAAAAAATTAAGGTAAATTTTGATATTTGTCTGATTCGATTTAAATTAAAATGTTAACAGTCTCAGCAAATAAAAGTTTAATTGAAATTTACGTATCTATTAACTAATTACCCAATAAAGCAATAAAATGTTATACATCTTTAACTTTTCAAATTTTCATTTCGTGTAGATGTAAAAGCAAATTAAAAATTAAATTTATTTAAAGCCTGATCTAAAAAGCTGCATTTTAATTTGTTTGCACTTATTTTTTTTGAAGAAAATAGTATATTCATTTAGTGCTGAAGTGTGTAATGCAAGCGTCGGAGACACCCAAAAGTTACCTCTGTTAGGGTTAGGATGACAAAACAAATTGATCTGTCTGTCTGCTTGTACATATGCACGCAAGCTTTCAAGCTTTCGCGATTAGAAACTTTGGACAGAGACTTATTATCCAAAGGGACAGCACATTGGTCAGAGCCAGCCGGATCGGACCACTATATCTTATAGCTGCCATATAATTAGAAGTTGGTTCTGGCCATATATCACATATTCTTATAGTAATCGCCTTAAATTTTTTTGTACACTTGAACATCCTAATTACTCAGCAATGTTTAGAATTTCAAAACTATTGAGTCATAAGTAGCGAATATAAACGTCATATATATAAATATGTTGAAAGAACAGGCCTATTCGAGCATATAAAGCCAAGTGCAATTTAGCTTTGAACTGACTTCAGTTTAATCTAGTTTGTTATTGGTTGGTGAAAATGTAACATATGTTATGGCTGGGAAGTCGAGTGGCTACGAGTTTCCGGGCTCTAAACCCACTCGCGGCGATCTAAACACTGCGAATTAGTCGCAAACTATTCTATAGCAGATGCATTAGCGTAAAATATAAGCTAGTGACAGACTCGAAGATAATTCTTCCCCACTCTTATTAAAATTATACAAAATGTGAAGATAGTCCTTCCCTACTTTTATTAAGACTATACGAAATGTGAGTTAGTGTGTATATGTATATAGTTTTAGCCCATGCCAATTTTTGAATAGAACTCAAAGCAAGGCTATACGGCAGTTTATACAGATTTGTCTACAGTACGGTATTGTCGATTACTCACTTATGTAATGCTCCAGACCAAGGCTTGTCAATAGTGTGTGTATATCCTTGTGTTGTGAGAGTTGCATGCGCCGACTCACGGGTGTTGCATCCAGTAGTCCCGTCGTCGCACTCAGTCCATACGGCGAGCCCAGTCCGGGCGGCGGTGGCGGCATGCGCCAATTGCTGGCACCACCGTTGTTGGCACCACCGCCGACGGCACCGCCATCGTCCACCGTCTCGATGGGCGCCGGCGTGGTGCGGCTGAGACCCATGCCCAGCCAGGCGGGCGTCGGAGTGCGCAGCTCCCCCGCCACAGCCTGCCGTTCCATGGCCTTGAAGCCTAGTGCTCGTTTCATATCGAAATCGAAGGCGCGCTGCTGCTGCTCTGGCTGCTGCTGCTGCTGATGCTTGCTAGCGGCTGCTGCTGCCAGATCGTAGTGCAGATTGCGATAGCTCTCGGCGCTGCCGGGCAGCAAGTGTGCACCACCAGTGGCCTGTCCATTGCCCAGTCCGAGCAGGACGCCATCGCTCAGCCGACGGCCGAGGCGACCCGAGGCGTTGGGAATGCTGCCCGCCTCGCTGCTGTAGGTGGAGTCGGGCGAGTAGTGAGCCCGATTCGCACAGCCACCCGACGAGGTCGACGTGGAGGAGACGACTGTCTGCACCTGGGCATACGGCGGATACGACTGCTCCAGTGAGGTGGTGCTGCTGCTGAAGCTCTGATAGCCACTCGTATTCTGACTGCAACTGTTGCGCGGCGATAGCTGAACTGCTGCTGCTCCCGACGATCCTGCTGCAGCTTGTCCTGATCCTGCTCCTGCTGCAGCAGGCTGCGGCGGTTTTAGTAATCCTGCTGTTCCAGGCAACTGCAGATAGTTGTTGTTGTTGTTGTTGTTGTTGTTGTTGATGGTAGTGTTGTTGTTGTTGTTGTTGTTGTTCACCTGGCGTGGCTGATAGCTATTGTTGTGCAGCTGCATATACTTTTGCGTGGGCGCACATATGCTGGTGGGCGTGGCAAGATTAACGCCCCCATTCGCATTGATCAACATGTTGTGAGCCTTGTTGTTGTTGCCATACGGCGTCAATTGGCTGGACATTGTCGGCGGCAGCACCGATGGCGTCTTCGGGCTGTCCGGATATCCGGCGAGAAGCGCCGTCAGCTGCGTGCGATAGGCCACATTCACATCCTTGTCCTTGGGCATGTAGTAGTGCTCGGGTATCTCCGGCTTTATGGCGGGTGTGGCCAGCTGCAGGATCTCCTGACGTGCCTCATAGATTTTATCTGTGGGTAATGAGAAATGAATTTAATGGCCAATAAAATTGATTTCACTTCTAATTATTGTATAAACAAATTCAATTATCTAGTTTATTATTTGGCCGTGATATATTTTTATTAATTTGTTTACTATCTTCACTATCCTAGTGCAAAAGATTATCTTTTATTTTGGGCACTAAACATATTTGTGGGAAGCGTATTTGATTTATTTAATTATTTATATTACTAGTGATAAAAGAATTCTCTCTATAAATGACTGCGTTAGTGGTTAGTTTTTATTATAATTATATTCCTAAATATATTAAATATATATTCATTCCAGACAAACAGGTATTTAATACAACTAAGAGTAAGATAACAACCATAAATAATAAAAAACAAAATGTATCCCAATATAAACTTTACAAAAGAATGAGTAATATTTTTTGCGGCTGATTTTGAAAAAAGTTAATTTCATTCATTTTTAAATTTAGCCAACTGTGGGTAGAAAAATTCAAAATTGAAGAAAAATCTCTGTAAATCTCAAATGTCAGATACAATATCTGTAAGATGAGAGTTAAACACAAAAAAAATATTTCCTACCCACCTAAGCGAAAAACAGCACAAATTTTAAAAATATTCTTGTTAATCATAATTTAAATAGATTCTTAAATTATTGACTTGACTAAGATTTTCACTTCATTTCTGATTTTCTTTTTGTTTTTCGTGAGAGGTAAATGTTTTATTTTATTTTTTTTAAATATTTCCAATTGAATTGGGAGGAAAAGTTATGAACCTTTCTGATGTAAGCAGTTACTGAAAAACAGAGTATTTTGCAGTCGTCTGCCTCCAAGTGAAATATCTTGAAAGTGATAACTTGAATTTGCAGACTGCTCTGCAGTCCTTAGAAAGGGCATTATATTTCGAATAGCGCAATATATCAAAGTTAGAAATAGTGTGACTGATATCCAAGCACAAGTATGATTGAACTCACCTATGAACTTCTCAACGCCCTTGATGACAATGGCCAGAGTGCTCTGTCGCTGCTTCTGGCGCAGCGATATGTAGACACCGTATTTGGTATTGAGGCCCATCACATCGGAGGCATCGGTCTGATTGTCCGGATAGTCAAATATCAATGCAACGGGCATGTTGCCGAGCAACTGTTGTCGCGCCTTATAGACATCGTCGATGCGACCGCTGATTGTCACCTGCGACTTCTTCAGCGGCTTCACGTTCATATCAGTCAGATCGGGAAAAATGATTTTGGTCTGTGTGCGGTCCATGATGCTCAACAGGTTCACATTGTTCCTGCCCTTGACCACCTCGTGATGCTGCGGCGAGATTTCCATTTGCACATTCACAAGTATTTGACTCTGCAAACGCAAAAAGGAACATTCAATTTAAACGTAATTTCTTGTAATTGTTTTGAGCCATATAAAGCGTACCGCAATGCTTTCAAAGGCAAAGTTGATCAACAGCTGAGTGGCATCGCGCACCTGCGCGGACTCCTTCTCTGATCCTTTGACCAGCACCAGGGATGTGTGCAGCTTGGGACGTGATGAGAATATGACCTGAAGATTGATGAAGTTACAGATAAATTAGAAGGGGGGGTTTTAAGGTTGTTGTTAACTTTGTCCCAATTGGAGATCAGCTTTTGAATATTGTTTAGATTATATAAGATTTCGTGAAATTTAATAAAATACTCTACATTTATGAAGATTATTTTTATAAATTTTTAAAAATTATATATTAGCTAAAATTATTTTTGAAAAATTCCAGTTTTATTGACTTTTATTTATAATAAAATGGTGTTTTCTAGGCAGAAGTAGGCATTTCATTTCGCATTTATTATATATTTATACTCTTTTCGCAGAAAATAGTATATTAAGTTTGTGCTGAAGTTTGTAACGCATAGAAGGAAGCGTCGGAGACCCCCAAAAGTTACTGCCAGTATGCTTAGAATGACAATACAAATTGATCTAGCCATGTCCGTCTGTCTGTCTGTCATGTCTGTCTGTCTGTATGTATGCAAACTAGTTCCTCAGTTTTTGAGCTATCGCGATAAAACTTTGCACAGACACTTATTATTTCAGGGGACAGCACATTGGTCGGAGCCGGCCGGATCGGACCACTATATCTTATAGCTGCCATACAGCTCGAAGTCGGTTTTGGCCATATATCCCATGTTTTTGAATCTATCGCGATGAAACTTTGCACTGATACTTATTATTCAAAGAGACATCACATTGGTTGGAGCCGGTCGGATCGGATCACTATATCTTATAGCTGCCATACAACTCGAAATCGGTTTTGGCCATATATCCTATGTTTTTAAAGCTATCGCGATACAACTTTGCACAGATACTTATTATTTAAAAGACATCACATTGGTTGGAGCCGGCCGGATCGGATCACTATATCTTATAGCTGCTATACAGCTGGCAATGAATTAAGTATTCTTAGAACAAAAAAAAATAAATATTACGCGACCAAACGATTTTGTACAGCTTATGAAATTTCAGTGGTGCAGTTGGCAGAGTGAAAATTGCCTATAGGTGCGAAAGAGTATAAGATCTTCGGCACGCTAAAGATAATCCTTCCCCACTTGTTTATACTTTATTTGATGTATCAATATTTTTATACCCTGAACCCATTAAAAATGGGTAAAAAGGGTATTATGGTTTTGTACAAAAGTATGTAACAGGCATAAGGAAGCATCTCCGACCCTATAAAGTATATATATTATTGATCAGTATCAACACTCGAGTCGATTTAGCCATGTCCGTCTGTCTGTCTGTCCGTCCGTCCGTCCGTCCGTCCGTCTGTATGAACACGCGGATATCTGATATCGTACCGTTTAAAAGTTATCGATAAATTTCGATTTCAGACTAGCGTCTTTGGGACATAGCTTCAAAGTTATAAAAGCTAGAGGCCCCAAACTTGGCATGTATAATCTCGAATAGCATACACATGTAACAAATATTTCACTTTTTGGATACCACCCCCCAAACCCCCCAAAAGTTCAAAAAATGCATTTTTGAAGGTACGACATTGCAATTTGGTTTGGTCACACATATTATTGACAATTGCTTGCCCCAAAAATTTCAATAAGATCGGACAATAAACACAGAAGTTATTTAAGATTCAACTTTCCATTGTGTGGGGCTCAGCGAAAAAGCAAGCTTACTGCTTAGACCGCTTGCACTGCTTGTACTGCTTGTACTGCTTGTACTGCAGCATGTGTGTGTTTAGATTAGTACGAATGATTGTAAGGACTGAGTTCAGGGTATCTCGTAGTCGGGCACTCCCGACTAGAGCACTGTTACTTGTTTGGTTTAATGTAGTATATTTTGTAAATTATACAATATAGCAGTCTTGCCTTCAATCACAAAATAAGAATATTAAAATTATAAAAGATCTCCTGTGAATATATTAAGAATATTAAATTCGTATGACTGTATGTTATCAATGATCTCAGATATTGTCAGAGTTATAGACTTAAAATTAGAAATGTAAGCTCTCGTATACCATAAGCCAAACTAATTTGATTGTTTCGATTATATGAATATCTGCTACAGCTACTTATACATAAATGAAACGCACCTAAAAGGTGCTGAAAACGTTGAAGCAATTATACACTTAACAAACAATTGAAAACAAATTGTTTATAGTCTATAGCTGAGGGAAGACGAAGCGTATCTGCTGCCTAGAGCTACTTGTCTGCTTTCAGTGTACAGTGTAGAACAGTGCTTAAGTGCTCTACAACCATTCAGAGCTAGTTCGAGGTATTTCACTAGTCTATACTCTTTACTTACCTGCACATTGAACTTGCTCTCAATCATCTTGATGTAGGGCGTCTCGTGATCGGTTGTATCTTCCCCGGCCCCATCACGGGCATCTCAAACGAGATGAGCAGCGGAGTCGAGAGGCGGACCAGGGCTCTGGCGTGCTCAACTCCCTCCAAGCTGCCGCACAGCGACACCTGGTTGGATTTCTCCGTGGCATTGGAGCGGTTCGAGTCCGGGAAGTGAATGTGCGTCAAAGTGTCGTCCATGATGCGTTTGATGTTGTTGCCACCGCGTCCGATGATATACGAGTGATCCGTATAGCTGACATCCATTTTCATGATCACGCGAGTGCCCTGAGAAATCACATGAAAAAGGTAGAGTAACTAACCCAAAAACAACTATGAGGACTTCTGATACGCACCCTGGAGTCAAGACTGCTCAGAATGCGATCCTTGGCGCGATGTACCTGCTCCACCTTTCCCACAATGCGTACATGGGGATCTGTAATAGATATGTATATATATAGAGATATAGAGAGTACTATACTACTCGTTACTCACCTTTTTTGCTCTTGGCACCGATTTTCAGTCTGCAAGGCCAGCTCACATAAGTATCCGTGGTGTTCATGATCTAAAAGATAATAGGTTTATATGCATATATGGTATATATATGCGTCTTTGTATAATACACTTGAATTTGGCGTCGGTAATAAGAATTATCTAAACATTGATGGTTTCTTCACTAAAATTTGTAATATGTCGGCTAAACGTTTAAATGCGAATTTTGTTGTAACGTTTAAATAATTTGTGCGAGTGTAGAAAAGTGTCTTATCTATACAGTAAATGCCGTGCCTACTCAAGCCCTATATATCTACATATCTAACAACAGCGGAAACAAAACTGACAAATAGCCAAATTTGATGGATTAGGATTGAAGATATGAAAATGGAGACATTGAGAAAAATCAAGAGTATAATTACATATCAAATTGGTAAGGAGAAAGGCTTTTAAAAACTTAAATGCAAAAAAAAATATATAAAAATTAATTATTGTTTTAATTATTATAATTTCATATTTTATGATTATATAATTTTCTATAATACAATAAAATATAATGGTTAGATAATGTAATGGTTTAGGGTATAAGTCGGATGAGAATCAAGAAACAATCGAAATTATTAGTTCAAATTTAAAGACGGAACTTAAAATAATATATATTAATAGTTTCAATATTTTCTTTATCTTTTAAATACTTTTACCTAATGGAACTAGCTTATAAATATTATTAAATTTTAAATACGTTTTGCTTCAAAATTAATGAAATAAAAATTTTCCAGATTAAATTCAATTTAATTATTATCAATTAAACTAACTATATAACTGTGTACTATATACAGATATCGTAATAAAAAAGTTGCTCGACTTACATCATCGAAGAAATACTCTGCACCGTTCATGCCCTCAATGGCGCTGTCCGCTATAGGGTATGGGAGAGTTTCGTGAATTGAGCACGCTAATGGAATATTTTGAATACTGCTTACCCTTAATCAACTGTTCCAGTTTCTGTCGATCGACCTTGAAGCGCTCCGTGTGCAGATCGTCCGGATTTTGTACGCCCAATTTCAGTGCAATGGCGCGTATGTCACTCCAATCGCTGTCCACCGACGAGATCTCGCTGGGCGCCCCGCTGCCGCCGCCCGGGCCCAGGGGCAGCTGCAAAGGGCCGCCATTCGATAGGGCGGCTACATCGACGCTCGATGGGTACATCAGCTTGTTGAATGGCGCACAGGAGAGCATGTCGTCGTAATCGGCTATCGGTTATCGATTATCGTTTCTCGGTTGTAAAGTATCGTTAGTCGATAGGCGGCTGCTATTGTTCAAATTGTTCAATTGGTTTATCGAATGGTCGTTTATTTTTTTAAACCAAGCAAAATGTCGTTTTAGGGGAGTTCCGTCGTAGGTTAGAGTTTAGAAGTATTTGTGGGTGTGTGTGTGTGTGTGTAAGTAAGGGCGTATATGGATGTATTCTTTACGATTGATGAGGTGAGCTGTGGAGACAGGTAAGAACTTTAACTTTAGATTAAGTATAAAATAATGCTAAGTTCCTTATGAATGGCAGATAAGTGAAGGTGTAATAGAATGTTTCTTAAATATATCTGCTACAGCAAAAATAATCAGAATATTTGTACAATTTTAATAAGTGTCATTAAAACCTGTTTAGAAATGTTATTGCATGCCACAACAACAAAAGAAACAAGTAAGCAAGTAAGGTGATACACTGACCCCAGTTCTAACGTGCATGCATACTTATTTATCAGTGTACATACACACAAACATACTGCAAGCAGTGCAAGCAGTTCAAACAGTTAGCTTGCTTCTTCATTGATCCTCAACTTCTGTGTTTATTGTCCGATCTTTGTGAATATCAAATTATATTCAATTACAAGGTCATACCTTCAAAAATGCTTGTTATGCACTTATGGGGGATAAGCGGACGGTATCCAAACAGTCAATTATTCGAGATTATACACAATTGGAAAACAATAGGAAACTAATTGTGTCAGATTGTACAGGAAAAGGACTAAAACCAATTTTAAAAAACATTAGTACATGCAAATAAAGTAATTATTGTGTAGAAGATTCTTTAAGTTTATCGGTATAGCAAGATTTCAGATAAATGATGTAAAGTAGAAATAAAATATGTATAAATAGCTATCAAAGTTAAGGGCTGATGCAATATTTTTAGATCGCGTTTATATAAATTGTTACAATGTGAAATCTTATTGAAGATATTTTATAAGATATAATAAAATATTTAAATGAAGTTCCCTGCGATTATATACGTTATTGTTCATTCCTCTACCAAAACGATTTAAAACGAGGTGAGTTACGAGTATAACATTTGGATAATTTGCATTAATCTTATATCATTGCCATGCATCTCTGTTGTGGCACAAACATAACCTCTACGTGAATTCGTTAGAGTGCCATGAGGTCTTCTCAGACTACTTCCCATTGCCGAAAAAGGGAAACGCAAAGAACACACACACAAAGAACAAAATGGGTATACAGAAATTTACAGTTGAACAGTTTAGCAGTTGTTGCGCTATTTCCTTTGCAGAAACCGAACACTCGACACTTTCACTTCACACTTTCCTTTTGCCTTGCACACTTACCGAACCAGTTCGCTGCCACTCTATTTGAGATTGAATAGGCCTTGGAAGTCCAAACAAATGGCATGCGTGAAGTCCTGGACAAATTGGATGGCCTCGACGAGACAAACGTTCATAACAAAATTACGAATTTGTACGAATCTTTCGACGAAAGGCATTTATGTTGTGACCAACGCAATGGATTTGTCTATATATGTACCAGTATATAGATTATTAATGTTTTTAATGCTAATATGATATTTTTGTCGTATATTCATATGGCTCATATGGCTTCCAGCTGAGGAGGAATGATTCTCTTTCTTTTTCTTCTTTTTCTTTGACATAAATGGCTGGCAATTTAGTTGTTTCTCGCTGGGAACTTTTCTGCTACCACTTCTTAGTACGACTCGAAGGCAATTGAACGGGCTTTTGGAATCTGATGTCCGATCAGGGATCGAGTCGCGCGAAAGCTGCAGCTGCTGCTGCGCCTAGCTAATAACTGTACAGATTGTGCCTAGCCAATAGGATAATTGTGGCGCCTGGGGAAATGCCAAAAAGAGCTCGCGGTCAACGAACCGCTCGAAGAGAGTCACAAATGTATACACATGTGTGCATGTGTATATCATGCAATCAAAACAAACTCACAGAGAGTCGCGAGTAGCTGAGCTGAGCTTGAGAGCAATAGAGCATTAGGGTATTCGCTCTCTTAAATTACACACAATTAAAGAGTCAAATTTCCTTTCATTGTTAAAATGCACAGTTCGCTGCTTTACGATCATTCAAAGTTGTTTTCAATGCTAAGTCACATTAAATCAAATTGTAGTACCATTGTATTATTATTGTTTTAAATTTATTTACTATTTACTACAAAATTGATAGCTCGCATTAAATGTTAACTTTCCTTCGAGCTTTCAACTTGCTAACACTCTGTTAAAATGTTGCCAAGCTTTAACAGCCCGCTGTTATACTGCCTTCATTAACTGTTAACTTTTGTATGATTTTGCCGCCACAGCAAATGGAGAATAGATGAAAAAATCTTACGCACACTAATACACACACAATGTTTCCCGCCAAAACAATAAAACTTACCGCAATTTGAAATACTAAGTAAGCGTTTTATAAGAGCACAGAAGACACAAAGTTTCATTTACATTTGAATTATTTTATTAAACACAATTATATTTTTGATAAAATCATATATGGGCACAGAATAAATTATTTATCCAAATAGACGCTCGTTCAGTTGGTTGTTGTTTGTTTATTTTTTTTGTTCACATAAAAAAAAGCAATTAATGTTCCGTCAATTGGTGAAATTGGAGTTTCGGGAAGTTTGTTGGCAGTCGTTTTATTTTTCGATTTAACCAAAAAATAATCACTACCGAAGACAGGGTACAATAAATAAATGAAGACACGTGTGTGGAAAACAGAGAGAAGAGTTAAATGAAAAGCGAATTGAATTTGAAATCGTTGTCCGGAACCGAGTCAAGGTCAAGTGGGGTAAAGCGTCTGCCGAAATATCAAGTGAATGCCCGAATTCAGTTTATTTAATAGTAATTTAAGTACTAAACTTAATGGAGCAGCTCCTTTTACGCGTCGTAGTAAATGCAAATGGACTCGGGCGGTGCTTTCGTCGTCATTGAAGCGCGCTGACTGCCCGGCCCGAGGCTGCCTCAGCGATCTTGTCCCTTCTGTCCGACCTTCAGGCGGAGCTTTGGCCGACTGAAGTGGGGCGGCGGAGGGCAGCGACTGAGCGAGAAGCTCTCCGCTCAACACGTGTATGCAAAAAACACACACACACACACACACACACACACACAGCTGCAGCAACAACTGCGCTTGAAAGCAGAAAGCTCTGCTTGTTTTCGTTTCAACTTCGCTAACGGAGCTCTCGAAAGCTTTTGCTTACAGCAGGGATGCGTAACTGTTAAAGCTTTACAGCTGTGTGCGCTAAGCTAATGCAATAGATGGCGCTTTAGCGCTACATTGAAGTGCTTACAGTGAGCGCCATAAGTACACTTCTAATGCCCAAGCATTAAGTAATGCATCTGAAATCTTACTGATATTTCATTATTTATAATTTATTATTGTTTATTTATATATTTAATTTGCTTATTATTTAAGCAATAGCCAATATATATGCTAGTGCTTGACATAATTTACATTTACACTTACACAAGTGTTATGCTTATAAATTTACGAATTTTGTTATGCTCTTTACTTTTTACAACATTGTTTTGAGTGTGTGTCTTCATTTTCCCAATGGTTTTTGGCTATTATTCAGTATTTGTTGGTTATTTATTTATTATTTTTCTAGCTGTATTCGCTTCTTTAGATATGAATATGTATTTTATATTCAATGTAAGCTTTTGCATTTCTTTCGTTCATATATGTATGTCTATATATATATATATATATCTATATATGTGTATATATAAATCTAAGACTAACTCGAGCTTAGCTGCTAAACAACATTTATGCTTAAATTTGATTTCTTTGTTGTATACCGTTTACTTGAAAACACTGAAAGAATAAAATACTCGTTATCTTTTCTATATACACCAACAGTTTCGTAATCCAGAACTTTAATATCATGTTTAATATGTATGTACTATTTGTATAAAGCTGAGCAGAACTCAAACCACAAAATGAATAAAACCCAAAAGTAAACCGATTTATACATATATAGAGAATCGAGCAAATGTAAATAAGGGAAGACAACTTTCACAACACTTTTTGATTAGATAAATCTTT
Source organism: Drosophila flavopinicola (assembly GCA_035042425.1). NCBI lineage: Eukaryota > Metazoa > Arthropoda > Insecta > Diptera > Drosophilidae > Drosophila > Drosophila flavopinicola. The sequence goes on along the minus strand of JAWNLL010000019.1, from coordinate 23,886 downwards.
GCGCATGCATTATACATATATATGTTTATGTTTTATGTACTTCTATAATATTTAACATTTACACATATCATTTTATTAACCATAAATTCACAATTGATTTTGTGCGCTTAAAGTACTTTTCTATATACAGTTTTGATTATAAGTTGGTTTATTATATTTGCTTGAATATTATATTTTTACCTGATTTAGCCTAGTTTCTGTAATGCTAACTTTCTAGCAATTTCCGACGTTTTTTTAGATTAAATTTCTTTTCTTTTGGTTTGTTTTGATTTCTTATTTCCATTCAATTTACACATTGCGCTCTTTGCTTCCAAATTCAATTACACCGATTTATTTATAAGGCAAAGGAACTATTTACCGTTGGATTTTTGTTTGCCAAAAATGTTAAATAATTTGTAGTATTTTGATTGCTGAAATAATATGGATTTTGTGTAATGAATTTGTATTCGTTTCTTTCGATCTTACTTCTGTTTCAAATGTTTGCTTGCGTCTACAAATAATAAAAGTATCAATAATTAATTTTGCATGCTTCCAAAACCGTAAAAAGTTCCTTTCTATATAATGCTACTATTATATTTGCTTACAAACATACATACATATGTATTTATATTGTTGTTATCATTAATGCATTATGCTTACTCTAATGATTAGCAGAACTGTATATACACAAAGCTTTCAGAAAGAGAGAACCGTGATTTGAAAACATATGTAAGCTATGAGAAACTTTTGAATTCCCTATGCAAACTCATTCGTTGCACTGTGTTACAAAAAGCTAAGCTCAAGTGCCGTGCAAATCTTCATTAGCCTTTGACAGCTTTTGGGCAATTCTCTCTTAGACGGTTGAAATTATAAGTAACAAGTGATTTTATATTGTGATCGCAGCCCATTGCAGTGTTAAAAGTCAAAGGAAAATTGTTCTATGCACATATTCATCTGTACTTTACAACTGTTAATTATGCTGTCACATAGCATAACAAAAATCTTGTTTGTGTTTCTTTTTGCTCAGCTGTTGCAATTTCATCTTATCTGTTCTGACTGTGTGTTTATATTCAAATAACTGTAGTGAGGAGAGTGCAAATGTGCAGCTCTGAGCAGCGCAGTCAGCGTCAAATGAAGTGAGAGCAAGAGCGCAAAAGCCCAACTGCTCGCAATGCAGACAGATTCGTAAATTTCCCTTTGCTGGATATTTAATAAAGAGCACAAAAGCCCAGGCGTGAGCAGCGCAGTCAGCTGACTGCATGAGATCGCTAGCGCAACGCAGCAATGACTGTCAAACTGCAAGCAGTTGCTGCTATGCGTGCGTGTTAGACTCTCAAACTGTGCTTACAAAACGAAACAAACTTTAAGTTGAAAATATATGCAGTTATTTATCGTTTACTAATTGCTATGCATTTTATACATGTATAAATATGTTTTGTTTTGTAATATACTTAAATGCTAATTGAATGCGCTTCACCTGTCATTTGTTTGCATACATATGTTGTTTAATATATTTTTCATATAATTAATATATTTTCTTTCAGTTATTACATATATTGAATTTGCGCACTTCTCTTTCAGCTATGATTAAGAGCAGCTCTGTTGCTTGCACTTATTCTTCTTCTGTGTCTTCTTCTTCTTCGTTTGCTTAAGCCTGAAATTGGCGTTTAAAGTCCAACTGCTGCTGGCAGAAATAAATCATATTGTATTTCCGCTTGTTATATGGCATTAATTATTGCACGCATGCAAAAGCAAACAAGCACAAGAGAGCGAAAAAACCAACATGACAACGTAGAGGGGGCGGGGCAGGAGGCAGCGGGGGCGTGGCGCATTTAAGAGAAGCTTACAGTGCACCTTAAGCTACTCGCTGAAATGCGTTTCATCATCAATTCAGCATCAGCACGAAATGCGAACGGCTGGCCGCGTTGCCAACTGCCGCCAAGTCATCAATAATCGTTGATCCAGCTGCGCGGCCACGCCCCCAGCGCCGCCCACTTTGGCAAGTGTCGCTGACAGCTGTTGATGCTGCTGCCGCTTTACTGCTGCAGTTAAATCATCGCCGCGACTGGCAGCACTCGCAATATTCCCATCATCATCATCGTCAGCGTCTGCTTCTTCTTGCTCGTTTGCCTGATCCAGATTCGCATTGGCAGCACGGCGGCAGTCGGCCAGTGTTGCCAATGCCATTTGACAATTATAAAAGCATTTGTCGCCGCCGCTCGACGCTGCCTTTGACATTGTCACTTCTCTGCCGCTGCCGCTGCCGCTCTCCCTTACGCTGTTGCTCTCCCCTTCGCTGCTAGACGACTGTTGCGTCGCTGCCTTGTCGCTGGCGCATTGACAGCTGATAATTTGATGGGCACCCCACAGCAGTCGGCAGAGGGGCGTCGTCGTCGCCGTTTCGCCTCCGCATGCATCGAAGTGCCACGCCCACTTCAGCAGCTGCCTGTTGATGTGTCTGTGCAGCTTTGCGATGTGCTGCAATGGCAGCGCCTCCATAAGCCTCAATAGCCAAACGCGCCAGAAGATTTCCCTCACAGCTGCGCCCGACGCGCTGTTATCCGCTATACAGAGAGAGAGAGAGAGAGAGACGGAGCGTGAGAGAGTGGATTATAAAGTGAGCTAGCTGCGTTTATTGGCTTGCTGGGCTGCTCTAACAAAGGGATTTTCCAAGCACAAGCACTGAAAGGATTTTGTGGCAAACAGCAGTGCAAAAAGTTTTTCGACCCATGGATGGCGCTTTGACTGCAGTGTGATACCATAACAGAGCGTAAGAGAGAGTTTCATATGATCTATCAGCTTCATTGTCCACAAAGAGCTAAAATTCCCTTTCTTTTATTTTTAAGCAGAAACGAATTTACTCTCTTGCGTAAGAAAATGAGCTTAATCATATTTATAGAAATCAGATAATTGTTGAAACCATTTTAAAGATTGGAGTTTTTTGAATTTTATATTTCACATTGAAGCTTATATGAGGAAAGAAGCTTAATTTCCATATCTTTTATTAATCAGGAAAATAAGACTCATTGTATTTAAAGCTGTTTAGAATTTACTTTCTTGCATATATGTTATCATACATCAATCAGTATATATAATATATGTTGCTTTTGTTTGGCTTGTCTTCTTTATATTTAAATATACTTATATAAAATGAGACAGTTTTAGAAACCATACAAATTTTGCTATTTCTTTTTAATTAACTGCTTCATATTTGATTAAAATAAATGTTAGAAAATCTACATTTATATATTTTTAAGGTAATTGCAATTGGAGGGAAAGCTTATGTATACATATATTCGCAATAGAACTTCTAAAAAAAACATAGCTGCATGCTGTATAAACTCTGATTTCCATATTAGATATATTCATGTTTTATTTGCAACTCTCTTTCGCTCCATTGAATTTTACTCACTTGCTGCAGACTGCAAAATATCTGATAAGTCTCTGCTACCAAGCCAGTCAACGAAATATACTCTCGCCTGTGTGCATGTGTGCATGTGTGTGTGTGTGTGTGTGTGTGTGTGTGTGGTGTTCATGTCAACATTGCATTTGCATAAAGTTCACAAAAATCGACAAGAAACAACTCAGCTCGCTTGGGAACTACGAGCAGTAAACCCCAGTCCCGAAAAGCCTTTCATTCGTTTTCGTTTGGCTGGCTGCAGCAAAGAATGTTGCATACTTTTATGAGCACGTCCTTTTTCCAACTCGACTCAATTTTAAATACAATTTGCAGCTCAGCGCATTAACATTGTTGTTGTTGTGGGTGTTGTTGGTATTGTTGTTGGTGTTGCGTGTTAAATAAATGTTGCCGCAAATAAGTGGTAGCACAAGGAGAGAGCGAGAGAGAGAGCGAGTTAGTTGCACATAAAGCACACACACACACAAGAATCAAGTTGAAAATTAGAGAAAATGCACCCGATGGGGCAGCCGTTCGAAATTGCCTCGGGGCCGGAGCTTCAGAGGACTACAGAGGACCTCGACGTCTGCCTCGATTTCGCGACAATCTTTCATGTCTTAAACGAAGTTTATACCAATTTGATTTGGCCCCGGCATTTGATTCGATAAACGTCTCTCGGTTATCCAGCTGCCACTTGGCAGGAGCAGCTGCTCGCCTGAATGTTTATGCTGGCAAATGTTATTTGCATAATTTACGTTGTATGTTCGAGCGGCAAACGGGGCGGGCCACAGGACACAGGACACAGGACGCAGGACACGCAAGTGGCTTGGCCAACTATTGAAAGTTGACATAGCAGATGCTCAAAAATGTACTCTCATCGCACTCCCCTTGCAGTTGCTTGCAGCTTGTGGATTGCATCTCCGAGCTAGGATCAGGCTGGCAAACACTTCTTAAAAGGTTTTCCTGTTCAGTTTTAAGCTACTCGGAACACTGAGTAAATTCCATCTAACAACCATTGAGTTTTTATTGCGGCTCTTTTGTTTGATCGCCCAAATCCCCAAATTCTTGAATATATTCATAAATTGTTCAAAGCTCCGGCTAGTGAATGAGCTGCATTTGAATACTTATAGAGCTAACTCGAAATAATTGGAGATTATTTTGCAGTTTAAGAGCTATTTGCTCTTCTCTGAGATTTACAAAATTCAAACTTTTTAAATATTTTTAATTATTTCAATTGTTTTGTTTTTTAAATTATTCGCTGTCGGTAAAGTTGTTCTATATTCTAATTATAAACACAAGTTGTATGTCTTTTGTAATTATTCTGATCATTTTTATATTGTACAAAATGCAATTATTTATGGTATTTATATAATATTCCGAAATTTACCAACACATATTTTTTTAAAATAATTCCTTAAGTATAACCAAAATGAATAATCAATTTGAGATTATACCCTTTACCTCTTATATTTCTTATCTCAGCTTTCTTCTCTCTTAAATATATTCCAACAGTCAATATACTAATATAAAAATGTTTGCCTTGTGCAACACTCACCCGAATAGTAGGTCAAATATGATTCATTGTGATCCTCATATCCACCACGCTCTCGATCTCCATTATTGCTATTGCCATGCTCATCCAGTGGATAATTGTTAATGTCATACGATCTGCCCGATGCCATAATTCTGGGACGATCCTCCTCAATAATGCTCTCGATTTCCTCTTTGAATATATCGAATATATTCGCCGTGCACTTGAGCTGTAAATTCAAAGAGCATAATTGTTTAGTATATTCAGTCACTATGTTGCGTGTGTCTTACCCTCATTTGTCCCTTGAGGAAATGCTGTGTGGTAACCATAAAGTGTATGACACTTGTCACAGATTCCAGAGTGTTGTTTTCCTTTTTCTTAATCTGATAGGTCTTGATATGATGCGGCGGCACCTGCAAAGCCAAATGAGAAATTGAGAATCGAGAGTTGAGAGTTGAGATTCAGACTGAGATTTGAGAATGGTTAGTGTGTCAAGTGGAATCGAATGAATCGAATGAGTGCGCTGCGCTCCAATACATCAGCTCAAAGGATGTCCGCTTGGAATATCAATTGCTGAAATGTATATATATATATATGTATATCTATCAAAAGGCGCTGCATCTTTGCAGATATGGGCGACATCAATGACGAGCTGCGGCTCACAGGACTCGACAAGCACAATGCACAATGCACAAGTGGCGACTGTTGAGTGGATACTGTCCTGAGCCTGCTGCCTGCTGCCTGCTGCCTAGTGCTGGTCCTGTGCCTGGGCCTGTGCCTGGGCCACTTCTTACGCCATCACTGCGCCCAAAAACATACCACAGCAGGCAAATTTATAACTTATGAATGATGAATAGATTCACGCTTGAGTGATTAAGTGGAACACTGAGCAGGCAGGCAGGCTGGCAGGACGAGCTAGGCCAGGACGAGGCCACTTTGTTTGCGGTGAGTTTAGTTTGAAGTGCCTGCAGATACCGTTGCCAGCCTGACAGGCAACGCATACCTCCCCCCGAACCCCCACTCATCCTCCCCCTCCCTCAGCCTGTGCTGTCAGCACACACATGAGTAGGGGCTGTGGGGCAAGCAGGCGGGCAGGTCCTGTTGAAAAGCGCTCGTTAGCTAAAAGATCAAGTGGCGAACCAACACACACACACACACACACACACACATCAACACACACACACACCAGACCACACTTAAGTGTTGTTTGTGTTAGTTTTTGCTGAATTGCTTGTTTGATAATGATAAAAAATATATGAACTCTCTATCTCTCTCTCTGTCTCTTTCATTCTAACTGCAACTGTCTCAATGCTCAGCTGTTTCCGTGTTCCTTTCACTTAACGCCAACAAGGTCCTGTTACTTCACACACACACACACACACACACACACACAAATATAGTTGGCAAGTACTTCTGCTACACATTTGTGCTTCTATTTCTGATATCTAGTATTTATGTGTGTAAAAAAGTAAGTTTTATCAAATTCGTTTTTAATTTTTTACTCTTGTTGCTTGCTAAATGCCAAAAGAATTTCGATTGATTGCATTTTTCTATTTCATATTTTTGATTGAGTTCTGTGCTAAATTGGATGGCTGCTCGTTTAGTTTGCAAATTTAAGCAATTACAAAACTATCAAAATGAATTTTATTTTGTTGGGTCTTGTGAAATATTTCTGCATAAATGCTTAAATTTAAATTAGAGCTGAGTTTATACTTCTTTTTTGGAAGTTATTTAGGTAACTATACAAATACCAACAAAATATTTATTTAACGACACTGAGACTTTAAAATGTTAGAAATTTAGATAAAGTATAGCTTTTGACTTGTTGACTAAATATCAAAATACATTTTAGTTTATTAAGAACTTGCTTGACTTCATATATTTTAATATAGTCTTTCATAAGTTATCTCAGTTTTTGTTGTAGTTTTATGCAAGTGTTTATATTGTTTAAAGGTAAATTAAGAAAATGATTGCATTACCTTTTAGAAGTAAATATAGTTTAATATTTAAACTACTCCTAATATACATATGTTTTAAAATTGAACTTCTATTCAGACAACATATTAAAAAACTTGGCTTTTTTATGAATGTTAGTTTCTGCCAATCTCAAATATTCGAATATATATATATATATATATATATTATGCTTAAATGGAAACTCTTTTCTATGATGCCAAGTAACTGTCTTAGAGGATTTTACACATTTAAACCTGCTGCAAAATGTTGAATTTATTGTTCAATCTGCGCTCTCCACTTTCTACACCCATATTATTTGCATCAGCAATTCACAGTGGAAATGTGTTTTTCTCCTTTCTCGCCTTGAATCACAGCACCTTAACTAAACTAACATGTTGTAGACGCATAAAAACCCGCACACCATATGAAATATGACTTTCACCAAACTGACATTGACAATGCTACCAGCATCCCTCTCTCTCTTTCTTTCTTTCTGCCACACACACTCGCACACTCGCACAAATAATTTCCCAGCAACAATAACGTGGAAATAGACAAAATTCCATACGTAATGCAGGGCCACAAAAAAAAAACTAGCTGACAACCTAAACGTTTCTTAAAACAAACGCAGCAAAATGGCAGCAGACCCAAAAATGCCGGGCCATGTCACTTGCCTCGACTTCCTGTGCCCCATCCCCTGTTGCTCCCATCCCCCCTCTCAGTGGCACACACCTGTGTGAAATCATGCGGAACTATGACAGCAGCCAAGCGACCTGACCCCCCATCTCCCCTGTCCCTGGAAGCCCTCCTGACGCGATTTGCTGAAGCTGCCTGCTGTGGTTGCGGCCATAAAACAGCCAGCAGAAGCAAAAGCAAAAGGCATAAAAAGTGACTGCCTATCAAAATATATGGCAATGCCAGGCAAAAATAGTAAAAGAACGAACCAACGAAACGCAGGTGCCAAAAAGTGTGCAACACACACGTGAAATGAAAAATCACACACTAAACGCTAAAAGATTGCAAAACGATGCAACTGTACAAAGTTGTTTTAGAGCCGAAGAGACAACAAGAGAGACAGAGAGAGAGAAAGAGAGAGAGAGAGAATGAGAGAGACAGAGAGTAATCGCAATAGGAAAGCTCTAGAGAGCAAGGAATGTAAATACAATACAAATAAATCACAAAGAAATAACTTAAATACATTAAATAATATTATTACAAAATAAATCACACAGTGATTTGCCAACATATTTAAAATCTGAATCTGAAAATAATAAATTATATGAGATATTATGATTTCATATCTGAAACCAAAAATCCAATATCTTAAAAAGTAGGTTAAAGAAGAAGATCTAACTTAAATATATGAAAGCATACAATTAATAATATAAAACATACAAATGATTTCCGAATTCAATAAATCTATATTTGAAATAACAATTACTAATATTGAAAAAAACAATGGAATATTGTTTAAATTATTTAAGTACATATTCTGACACTGTTATTAAAAATAATAAGCTATATTACTACTGAAACTGAAAATCCAATAGCTTAAAAGACTATGTTGAAGAAGAATAGTTTACTTAAATATATGAAAGCATAAAATTACTAATATAAATAAATATAGTAAATTTATATTTAAATATCAATTAATAATATTGATAAAAGCAATGGAAAATTCTTTAAATTATTCAAGTACATACGCTTTTAATAAAAATAATAAGGAAAATTTTTTATCTGAAAATAATATTCCAATAGATCAACTTAAAAATCAAGTAATTACATCCTTTTTTAATTCAGGGTCTGCTTTTTAATAATCTCCAATTTATGCTAAAATATAAATTCCATGATGAGTTTAAAATATTTCCATAAAAAGTTATTTTAAGAACCTTTTTAATGTTTAATTAAATTTCTCAAATGAATTAAGTACTCATATGTTTTAAAATATTACCCAATCACTTAATGAGTTCTTACGTTATAAGAACTCAAATTGAGTAACTTTTCGGCTATTAAATATTGAATAATTTCGTTCATTCCTAATATCTAACTCAAGTGCACTTTTATTATTACTCTCTGCCATGAAACTATTTGAAGAACCCATCAAGAAGAACACTTAAACTTTGAGAAACATTTAAAACTAAAATGGCTGCAACACATCTTCATTTCTGTTATTAAAAAGAATAAACTATATAAACACTTAAAGACTTATGCTATCAATTCCCAATTAATAATCTTTAATAAATGCTAAAATATTAAGTCGAAGGTTAATTTAAAATAAGTCCATAAAAAAGTAAAAAAAGAACTGTGTTTCTCAATTATTAGTTATATTTTGGAAAATATTACCCAATCATTTAAAGAGTAAGAGTATGGAATAAATTTGCAGCTATTAAATATTGAGTAATGTTGTCCATTCCTAATATGGAATTCAAGTGCGCTCTTATTATTACTGTCTGCCTTGTAACTATTTGAAGAGCCCATCCAAAAAGAACACTCAAGCTTTAAGAAACATTTAAAACTAAAATGGCAGCAACACCTCTTCAATTCGATTCGATGGCTACAATTGCCCCATTCAAGTGAAAACTAAGTGTTGGCAGGCAACTTTTATGCGAATCGGTCGGGACTAATTGAAAAATTGCCGGGCCATCAATTGAAATTGGCTCGAAGCGCTCTCTAATTGAATGTGCGGGGATCGGATCGGATGGGATGGGATGGGATGGGAAATGGATGCCGTCGCCGCGGAGTAACCGAAACCAAAACTTACCACAATACCATTAATAGTCCATGTCAAATTAGCAGCCGGTTTCGAGTATTTAATTGAGCAATTGCCGTCGACCAAATCGCCAATGCGATAACGTGCCTGGATCCCGGTAACCACTGTGTGCTCTTCCGGTAGCTCTGCGCAAAAGAGATAGAAAACGAGCCAGTGAGAAAGAGACCGTATGTGTGTGTGTGTGTGAGGAATGGTGCTGCATAATGGAAATGTAAAATTAGCTGACCAGCACTCGAAAAATGGCCAAAAGGCTGTGCGCCCATTTGTCTAATTAATTTGCTTTCGGACGGGCCGGGCCGCCTTACGCCAATTTTTATTTTCATTTGCGCTCGTTGCGCTAGGTGCTTGATAGTATTTTTATAGCATTCGCTCTTTTTATGTTCTTACTTACCCACCACCTCCATTTCGCCGGACACCATCGCCGTTTGAAACGTGGGCGCCTCCACGGATATTTCGCATGTAAATTTGCCCGAAATATTCAGCGGCACCGACTGCAGCACGACATGGCTCTGATTCGAGAGGTTCCTCTGGCAAAGTGTTGAAAAAGCGTTCCGACACAGAAAGAGAGGCAGAGAGAGCGGGTGAAAGAGAGAGCGCAATAAAAATTAGTTGAAAAATTGGCTAGATGCGCTGCATAGAAATTGAATATAACGCAATGGTAAAGTGAAAGAAAGGGGAACAAAAAGTTGAGTCCTTTCGGTTTTAGTTTGGGGGCAACAAACACTGATGAAAGGTGCTCCCCAAATGGTTATGGAGCTTGCATTTTAAGTTGAGCGCTGCTGCCCCTTTGATTGCTTTGAGTCAAAGCCATATTTTGATTATGCGATGATTTGCGATATTAAAAAAGTGAGTTATGAGCTGCGGTTGCATATCTTTTATTTATGAGTGCACCAGCTGAAAATAGCTGTAGGAAATCGATTTTAATAATGCTAAGAACCGAATATCTAATGGAGAAGGTTTTTTGGTGAACCATTTTCAAAAGTGATGAATATTTTGTTGTTAATTGACTTGACTCTTTTTATTAATTTATTGAATGTCAATCAAAAGATTAAACATACATTTGTTTAATTAACAATAATATTTACAACCGAAAATGTTTCTTTTACAAACAGGAATCACAGTGCACGCTCGATAACGTGAACATTCTAAAGCGTGAATATCCTAAAACGTGAACAAGTTCTTTTTTTTGCATTAAATATTCTAAATCCACAATTTGTGAAATTAAAAAAAAGATACCATGATTTTCAAAAGCAAAAGCGACACATTTTCTGGCCCTGGAAAAAAACAAAATTCCATACTTTAGAGCATCTCAAAATGGATTTTCAGCATAGCGTCAATCAAAATGATATGAGTGTACTGTTAAGCCTAAGGGAGAAAGCTGTATTTCAATTAATAGAACAAATTAATATAGAAAATAACAATAAAACGTGAATTTAAATGTATTAATGTGTATTCACTTTATACTTTTGTGGCAATCGAAAACGTGATCACTTTGGTTTTAATTTGTTCACGTTATAGAGCACTGTCTGCTGGACAATAATAATACAATCAAGATTTAAACTTAATCCTATATCACATGTAATTTGAAATGCGGTAAGTCGTATTCGGTTTGTATAAACTCTAATTGACCATCATTTAAATAACAATAAAAATTCATTTAGTACTCTTTGACATTTGCATTCTAATCCACGTCATTGATCAGTCTCAACTTACCGCCGTTTCATCAATATATTAGCTGCTCATTTAATTGAAACCCCAATTGTTTTACATTTTATACGGCATTCGACTCTACTCGACTCACTCATCAGCCACTTGAAATGTTGGAAATTGTTTACGCGAAATTTAATCTGCGACACACGACACTCCGGAGTGTGTGAGTGTGTGTGTGAGCTCATGCAGAAATCCACTCAATACAAATTAAATTTAATAAATTGCATTTAAAGATGCGCTTTAATATGCGAAAATATGACACTTGCCAGTCACTCGATTCCACTGGATTGAAGTGGATTGCTTTCGCCGGACGTTTAACCCAATTTGATCCGGTAACCTAATTGGCTCGCCTGCATTTCAGCGTAATAATTAAAGTTGGAAAACTCCGCTCGTCCACTTTTATGGGAGTATTTTTGTTGTTGTTGTTATTTGTGCAATCTACATATATTGTTTTTTAATGAGCCGCAAGTCAATCGCAAGTCGACTAATTGGGCAACGGAACTCACTGGTTTCACAGGGCAACTTGTTCTTGTTGCGCATAATTACAACATTCAGGGATTGCTGGATGAGATTTTTGCCAGCGACTGGCTTAATGCAATCAGCCATTATGGGCATAATTTACAGTGCGTTTGTTATTTTATGACACGCAACTGCAGCATGTGCTCTTAATGTGAGGCACAAACACTCAACAGCCAGCCCATGGGGCGTATACAACACTTTCATACATACATACATACATGTTTATATATACTCGCTGAGTACGCTTCTTGTACTCACCTCGACATTAAGGCCACTTGTCATGGCAAAGACTTTCATTGCCGGATTCTCTTTGGGTGTATAGCGATAAAACTCACGCTTGCCTTTGTACCATTTCACCGAATACAGCGTATCGTTTTCCATATCGTAATTACAGGTGAACAAGGCGTTGCTGCCGCGCTTCACCGCCTGTGGTATCCTCACGGAAACATCCTTGAGCGCCACAATAAAATCTGCAAGGCATAACAAACACACAACACAAATGAGTACTCGAATATAATTTTATATACGTTTCACTAAATAAAGAAATTAGGTACAGTCGACGAGCTGCGATGATCCTAATGCTAACAGGGTGGCTCATTTACGGAAATTTCCGTTAATGCCGTGTCAAGGTTTCTCGGGAGAACGGAGAGTGGGCTTATTAATATTATTCCTGTCGGCTTGCAGCTGATTGACTTGAGTGCCAACCCGAAATAAACTATAAACACGTTTAAGTACAACCTTTTTAAAAACAGACGTATACTATGACAATATATTAATTTTCATAAATTATATTCAATATTTATTTATTTTTTATGTATTTATTCAATTTTTTTGGTTGTCAATATTTATGCTCTTTAAGATTTTAGTTCGATTGACGACTAAGGCTAAAGCATAAAAGATTATATTGACTGGCAACCAAAACATAGTCCAAGCAAAATGAGGGAATTATGTATAAAATTACCAACATGAAAAAATAAATTATGCTAGTCAGATGTATTTTTAAAACTAACAGATTTATTTTATATCTTGGGCACGATTTATCACCTTAAAATTAACCACCTTAGATTCAGTTTTTTCTATAGATTCAAAAGGTGACACAAAACTTTCAAAATTTGAGGAAATTAAAAGAAATTAAGTTTTTGAATCTAGAACTAATTTAGAGGACAAACCATGAAAAATTGTCTCAAGGGACTAAAGAGTGTGCGCGAGAGAGAAAAATAGAGATATGAGAGTTAAGCTAATAAAAAGCTGCCAAAATCTGATAATCCTTACCTCAACATCATAAATTCACGAAATCGCAAAGAAAATCGATAGGAATTTAAGGAGATACTGTTTGTTAAAGGCATGTAAGCAATAATATTAGTGAGAGCCACTCGATAAATACCAAAGCCATAAGCAGCTAAGCAAGCTGCCAAGACATGAAAAATGGCAGGAGAAAGTCAGGGCATTACATTTCCGCAATATACAATATGATAAACTGAAAAGTGGCAAAAATGAAGTGCACAACAGCAGCAAAAGGGGGAAGGGAAAGAAAATGTGGCAGCAAATAGAACAACAGACAGACAGACAGATAGACAGATAGATGGACAGGCGGAATGAAAAACGGAAAACCACACTTACAATAGCATTTTACAGCATGCGAGTATGATAAAGCCTGGGGTTCAGCAACACACACTCCACCTGTCCCCTCTCGTTCTCTTCCACATTCTCTATCAACAAGCAGCTAAATGGAGAACCATTAAAAGTGGACATTTGTAAACATAAACTGACAGATAAACACCCAACGCAGACAGGGCGAAACTTTACGAATGGGTTAGGGGGTTGTTGGTCAACGAGATGGCCTTGCAGTTTTCATTGGTTTATATTACCTGCAAGCACCGCATGCTCAGCTAGAGAGACAGAGAAAGCCGTTAAAATACTTAACAAACGTAGATTGTAAAAGTTTTTTATAACAAAATAAAATGCCAGGTAAAAAGTTGTTGTCTATATATGTACGGGCGGCAACCGCAACAATCGCAACAACAACAACAACAACAGCAGCAGCAGCAGCAGATGCAACCTCTGCCGAAGGACAATTTCACTCGCAGGACCTAGTCCGGCAGAAACAACAACAATGCTCTGTGGAATATTGCAATACGATATGTAGCAAAAACAAAGCACACTCTCCCTATATGGGTCAATATAAAACAAAAAGCATTGTGAAAATGTTAAAAAAAAGGAAATTCAAATGAAAAAAAGAATGAAAAACATCGAAGTTAAATGACAAAAAAAAAATGGCTGCCAGTGCAGGGCAGATAGTGCGAGTGCGAGCGAGAGGGTCGCACACAGCAATTGGTCGTATATGGTGCTATTTAGTGCTACAGTTGTTGTCATATGAAACGCACTACGGAAAAGCGAACAACATGAAAATGGGGGGCCTCTTGTTGTGTGTGTGGTCGGTCAGGTCAGAAACTTGCAACTTGCAACTTGCTTATCAAAAGCTGTTCCAAAGTGGGCTGAAATCGCCTGGGTTCCGATTGGACTGTACAGCATTTGGTTCAGGTGGGGGTATATAGCTTCAATTTCTATTTCGACTGTTCAGGCTTGTAATTTGCGCATATGCAATGCCCAGTGTATAGGGCTTGATTTTTTATTTTTATTATTTTCGTTTTTGGTGAGTCTAGTAGAAGGTCAAAGTTGATTTTGTGTACGTATCCCAATGATTGCTGAACTAATTGAAATGCACTTCGACGAGAAATGTTAGAGAGCGTCAAAGAAAAAGTATTATGACAATAGCAATGCTAATGTAGAGTTTTAAGTTCATTTTATTAATTTTATTAAACTACAGATATTAAAAGGTTTTTTCAAAATTATTTATGTGTCATATAGTTTAGCTTGCTTATCATCTTCTCCACATTTTATTTTCTTAAAAAATTTTACTCTCTTTGTCTCTCTTTTTGAAAAAGTAATAACTTATGAATCATATAACAATCTTTTCGAGGAAAATAGTATATTCACTTTGTGCTGAAGTGTGTAATGCATAGAAGGAAGCGACGGAGCGAGTTTGTCATCGAACATCAAAATGGTTCGGTGGTGTAAATGGTAAAGTACATTTGAAAGTGGCATGGGCAGACGGATACCTTAAAATTAGTCGCGAACTATAATAAAACATATGCATCACCGCAAAATAGAAGCTAATGAAATCTATCCGCAGACTCGAAAAGACTATAATATCTTCGACACGCCAAAGATATTCCTTCCCCACTTTGCTTTAAAATGTAAATAGGAGCTTTTATGTTCGAATAGAATTGGAGTATTATTGAGTCGACTTTATTGGAAAATATATCCAATTCGGTAAATGAACTAGTTTTTTATATACTTTTTTCATAAATACAGTGAAAATCATACAAATCAAAGTAGGCCCCTCCTCAGTAGTTTTATTATTTTAACACATAGACCTGTACTGGTTTAAACAGTTTCAGTTTTATTCAGTAGTTTGCAGCGGCACAAGCTGTACACACAAACAAATTCCAACAACCAAAATTTTACAAATATTCTTAGTTTAAGTGAAAAGTGAATTTTTTATATAAAATATATATTTTTTAAAAAAGTACACCATTTTATTTTGTCTACAACTATACTTAGCTTAAGTGAAAAGTCAATTTTTTTATATACAAATATATGAGTTCTTATTACTCTTTTTTAAAAGTGCCACTGTAAGTTCACGAAGTTTTTGAGTAAATTTAAATTTGTATAATTAAATTTAACAGTATCTGGCGACTTGTTACATTCGGATCGAGACAGAAAAGATCGAATTACACGTACTTGTCACCTTACATCTGGTGTGCATCTGCTAATACATTTACAGAAGTTCGAAGTTGGATTTCAATATACAAAACATTTATACCCGAAGAAACGTTGGAAACACTTGAAAATACATAAATATGTAAGTGCTTATATAATTGTTCTTCGGATCGCTATTGTTTTTACCCTTCTCCAATAATCACTAGCAGGCGATTACCTATACGAACATCTACTCGAACAAAAGTTGGTGAAAGTTGGTGTTGTATAAACTAAACATACTTTACTCTAATACATATGGAAATAGAATTGCCATGCAAATGAAAAACCTGAAGAAACATATACATATACATATATTGGTTGTCTTTCGTAAGTACATAGATAGTCGTATTGAGATCACTAATAATTTGCGATCTTATCCTAAAATCACTAGCATCCACTCATCTACTCACACACTTACTCATACAAATACTCATACAACTAATGGTGTAACAGGTGTATCTACTCATACAAATACTCATACAAACACTCATACACTTACTCAATCAGTTACTCATACAATTACTCATACAATTAATGGTGTAACAGGTGTATCTACTCATACAAATACTGAAACAAATACTCAAACAAATACTCATACAAATGCTGAAACAAATACTCAAACAAATACTTATACAAGAAGGAGAAAGATGATGTAACTTAGATAATGGTGTATCTGGAGTATCTGGAGTATCTGGTGTATCTGGTGAATCTGGTGTATCTTATATATCTGAGGGAGTCTATTCTAGATGTAAAAAAATAATTATATATTTTGATAAGTAGATCTAAAAAAACTTATATATTTTGCTATGTAGATCTAAAAAATAAACTTGTATATTTTGATAAGTATATATTTTATTACTTGGCTATGATTGAAGCGACTTCAATGGAATATGAGATTGCAATATCTCTTCGCAGTTATCTTGGGTATCATTGTGAACTAAAAACTATTTTTCGTGTGTCTTCTGGGGGATGATGATTGGAGATCCATAAAATAACAATAAAAAAACCTTTTTTTTTTAAATCTGATTTTGAAGGTAAAAATAATTGGTTTTATGCCATGTCAGTGTAGACTGTCTAGACGCTGGAGCGGGAGTCTTAAAATATAGAAGCTAGTGAAATCTATCTAGACTCGAAAAAAGATAATACTTCCCCACTGGCTTTTCTAAGGGAAATAAACTTTTTCATTTAATTTTGTCATCACTTAATTTAGCTTAGAACAAAAATAAAAGCAAAGTTCAAAATTAATGTAACACTTGCTTACATTTTCCAGCACGAAAAATTGCAAAACTTTTCACATATTTTCATGGCTTTTATTTGTCCATAAATACTGAGCTTTAATTTTTTTGTTGGTTTGCCAGACAATTGTTAACTGTTTGTTTCAAGATGAGTAAAGATACCTTTTAGCATGATATTAATAAATAGGTAGACTTGTTAAATTTATGGGCTTGTGTTGAATTTATCGTGTTTACAGATTAGCCAGCTTTGCTCAGTCATTGACTTTAAGAAGTCAGGCAACTTTGCAGACAGAATGCATTTGGCTGTGACATTAAAAGCTGATCAAAAGTTAAGCAGGCAAACAAACTGCGGGACAAACACCTCAAAGTGTTGTTCAAAACTCAGACAAAGCAAACAAACAAACGATTCCGATACCCGTTAGCAGTATGTGAAGGGAATGGGACGGGAACGGGAACGGGGAATCGGGTGTCGCCACAAAGTGTTGCCAAAACGAGGGTGCCACTAAGTTGGCTTGTAAGTGCTGCCTCTACCCACACACTCACACACACTGACACACACACACAGAGGGAGACGTGACACAGACAGTCGAGAACCATTTGCAGACCCACTTACAGTTTCAGAGCAGACCGAGGCGCGAATGCCGCCAGAGCCGCAGAAGCCTGACCAGAAAAAGTGCGCACCAGCGGGCTTCCCGACCAACTGATGACTGAGGACGATGTCGACTGTCAACACCGTAGCCATAACCATTCGACCGACCCAAAACCCGCTCCCCTCCCAGTGTCCTCACCAGTGCCCTGCCAGTCTTGCAGCCATTTCAACTTTGGAATTTCAATAAGGTCCTGTGCAAAATGCCGCAGGTGGTAGGCATATGAAGGACGGGTTTAAAGCAGAAAGGAAAGCAAATAAACCAACAAGTAAATACATAAATTAAAAGTGTTAAGGAGCGAAATGTTCAATGCGTAAATTAAATGAAATTGTGTGCTTAACAACTGAATATTTCAGTTAAATATCGCCATCGCATTCCCAATCGCAAATCAACAAATTGTTGCTTAACCTTAATTGTATTAAGTCAATATTTCTAAATATATACTAAATGTAACTATAAAGAGACTTTCAAATGATATACAAAATATTATAAAAACTATTGTTTATTAGGAGTTTACTTTTTATGAAATTTACAACTGTCTCTTCACATGCGCTTAATGTTTTGTTTATTTCAGTCAGGAAAATCGTATAGATTTGGTAACAAACAATTTATTTATTTTTAGAAAATCTAAATAAATGTATCTATTTTTAAAATTATTTTAGAAAAATTATTGAATATTAAAGTAATTTTACTAAAGCTAACAATATTTAAAACAAAAAATCATTTTCTATTTTACTCTGTTATTTTTTCATCCCATGGCGAACTCTATCTTTCTTGCAAACGTAACTGGCAAGCACTTTTTTAACCCCATAACCATTGCCCCCATATTTTCACATCGTTTTCTTTATTTTTCAAACAATTTTTTATCATCAGCTGTCAATAGTTCATGCAGCTGGTCAGGAAAAAAATGGGCAAGAAAAAATAAAAACAGTGAAAATCATTACATAAAAAGTGTTTTATGCTTTGCTATTGCAACTTTGACCAGGCGGCGTATGAGCAACACACACACACACACATATACTGTGTTGCTGTTGTTGTTTAAGGCTCTGTCTCGTTTTGGAAGTAGTCCAAACTTTCAAACAACAACAACAACAACGATCGGTATAAATACATTTTGTTACACAGAATTTCTGTTTTGGCTGCTTTTTTTTGTATTATGCCATACAACTTAAAAAAAAATTGAAATAAAAGACAAAATATAGCAAATCGAAATAAACGCATTTCTATGTGTGTATCTGTATTTATGAACCCCATAAATATGTCAAATAAATTACAAAACAGTCAAAATATTGTGGCATCTGTGAGTTACTCTGCCTGTGTGTGAAGTCATTTATGACGATAAGGCAATATATATATATATATATATATATTTTGTTTTTGTTGGTGTTTCCAGTATTCACTGTATTTGTCGTGTGTCTACAGTGCTTTGAATTTTGTTTTACATTTGCTAGAACATATTCGGTTGAATTGATTGTTCTTATCTGAGCCTAAAATTTAAAATCGATTGAAAATATTCCTATATTCTTTTGTATTTACGGGACTTCATTATTTCCATTTTCTTTTCGGACTATACTTTTCTTATACTCTTCTGCTTATTAATTATACATATTTCTCTAATCTCTGTACTTTCTATCTAGCTGATATTTTTATAATATAATTCTTAATTTTTCTTATAGCTTTAAATTAACACTTTCTCTTTTCTTAATTATCAAATTACTAATCATTTTTATACTCTTTTCGAAGAAAATGGTATATTCAGTTTTTGTCCCTCAGTTTTTGAGCTATCGCGATAAAACTTTGCACGGACACTTATTATTCAACGGGACAGCATATTGGTCGGAGCTGGCCGGATCGGACCACTATATCTTATAGCTGATACAACTCGAAGTCGGTTTTTGCCATATATCCCTATAAAATCTTCGGCAGCCGAAAAATAATCTTTCCCCACTTGTTTTATTGTTTTTTTTATTGATTGGGGTTTTCTGGGTTTTTTCCTAATCTTTACAACAAATGTTGGACCAAGTTTGTATATTTTATCAATATCTCCAGAACTTATTTTATTTTATTTTTTTGTGATGTTTATTAGGCAAGCTACGCAAGGTGTGTACCTTTTTTCCAGGCGGTTATGATTTAAACTTTAAAAACCCATCGCAGTGTACAGTAAATAAATAAATAAGTTTGGCTGTGGCTTATGCATAACATATAAACCATATTTTAATCGGACTTTAATAGAAACTATTTTTAATGTGACTGTTTACTTAAGAAATTTAATCAATTTAGCTCAACATTTTCACAAGTTATGATCTTGAACCACCTTAGGAATCAAAATAACAGACTCTCATTGGCCAGTATTAGTGTTAGCATTATCATAACCACTAAAATATTTTGCCAAAATGATACTTTGATAATTTGGTCACTGAATGCGGTGTAAATACCGCGCTGAAAAGCCCGCTGCATTTTTGGCCTGCCATCGAAATGTGCCGCCAACTTTGCAATTGCCGCAATGGTGAAAGCACACAATACAGAAAGCAAAGGGGTACGCTATGGGTTATATGGGGGTATACGGGGCGATCATACAAGAGCGCTGCCCGCAGACAATTTCATTAGAGCATAAAGTAAAAAATAAAAGGCGCACACACAGATACACAGAATAATGAGCATTGTGTGGCTGCTGCTGTGTGAAGGGTGTATGTGTGTATGTGTGTGTGTTGTGTGTGTGTGTGTGTGAGTGTGGTTTGGTAGGTAAGTAACTAAAATGCCGAAAAACTAAAAACAAATACAAAAACGCACACTGCTTGCAGTTGTCGCATCCACAAAATGTTTGTCGCTGCACCGGAAATGCATTACACACACACACACACACGCACACACTCGCACACGCACACATGCTCAAAATGTCCTTTTTGTGAATTGTTTGGTTAAAAGGAGAGTGGGCAGGGGTTGGTGCGGGTCGTTTTTGGCTGGGCGCTCTGCGCTCGACTATTAAATAAACATGCAAATTATTGCGCAATTTTTGATTACGATTTTTCAACAGGCAGCAACAAAGCAACGACAACAACAACAACAACAACAACAAGCAGCAACAACAACACGCTGTCTGCTGCCTGCATATTTGTGTATGTAAATCGCAGCCCCGAGCCACGCCCAGCAGCTCTCCGCCCCCGACGGCCATTCACTGCATGCATTTAACACTCAACGCCTATTTTGCATACAAATTTTATTATTATTGTACATATTTGTATTGAATCGCGGGCAATGCTGCGACAATGCCCCAACAGTAAAAACAACAATATGAATACAACAACATATTCGCTGTTGTTGTCTTTTTTTGTTGGTATTTATTTATACATTTTTATATTTTTGGCGGTATTATGCAAAATGAAAATTTCTTGCTTGACACTTGTTTGTTGTCATGTTCTCTGCGTTCTGACAATTACCAAACGCAGAATGTCAGCCAATCGGAAATTCTTTTTATTCTACATATAAATTAGTTTAAATTCTAGAATATTTTAAATAAATAAATATTTTTCTAATCTGTTAAAATATCTTTCTTACTATCAAATATATATTTTTTTATTATTTAGCAGACAAGTTCAATTAAACCAAGAATCGTTCAAGTCTTTTATGTATTTTACTTGTTTGATAAAATCAAATATTAAAACTATACAACATATTTTATGTTGTCAACTTTGTGTAGCCAAAAAGAGTTGAGTTTAACTACAGATATTTCTTTTTGCTTTTATGCTTCATATATTTGGTAAATAGAATTTTATTTGCATAAAACTTTACAGTATTTACTCTCCAAGCCCAATATAAGCTACCTAAAAGTAACCAACTACATCTAACATCTAACATGCATAAAAGTTCAAGCGAGTTGAAAGCTTGAAAAAGCGTAAGGAATATAAATGCTAAGCGCGCATATTGAAGTTTATGCAATATTTACATGAAATATACAATTTTAATTTATGCAACAATCCATTTGCAGCAATCGACGACACACAAATCGAGCCATCAAATGCAGCTACCAAAAACCAACAACAAAAGAATTGTAAACATACGCAAAAAAATAAAACAAAAAATGCTGAAATTGTGTATGGAATATGTTTCAATGTATTTTGCATGTGAGTTTTCAGCAACTGTTGTCATTCAGGTGCACTCACAGCACACGCAGGACACTGGACGAAGCATTTATGTATGTCCTGTTTTTTTTCTTCATTTATTACAGCTCTACATGCATCGCTGGTGTCCACTTCTGCACCTACCTAGCCCTCTCGAAAAATAGAAAACACACACACTTTAGAACGAATTGAGTGGCGGTCTCTAAAAATAAAGCCAGCATTTTGTGCGAAGTAAAGAAAAACTTTAATAAAAAAATATATGAATTTAAAAAAAATAAAGTAAATATATTAACATATATAACAAATATTATAATTATTATTATTATAATTTTTAACACTAATATTATTGAGATGTTAAGCAATTTCTTATAAAAAGTATTTATTTTCTGAACACTGAAAACTGACTTTCGCACTTTAACGCTTTTAACTCACGCTTTTTTCGCTTTCCTTGTTCAACGAATTGATGATAGGTGAGTCCAAATTACTTTAAACAAGTGGAGAAGGATTATCTTCGGCGTGCCGAAGATTAAATACTCTTTTCGAACCTTAAAGCAATTGTTACTATTTTTCCGTGACTGCTTATTTAATCGCAGATATTAATGTCGCATACATATACCCCTACATATAAAAATAAAATTTTTAAAGGTATTCATGTAAACAGGGACGTTTCACTATCCGCAGCTCGTGGACGCGTCCCTTAGCATTCATAAGTGCTACCGAATTGAACAATAAACAAGTTTCAGTTTTTCCAAAAAGTCAAAACTACATTACATATGTATACTACAATATACATACCAAATTTTGTGCCTGTTGCTCTTATACCTTTCAAGGCTGCTGTCGGAAATTGAATTGTCATAAAACTTAATCTGAACATACGAGAGCTTATATTCAGAATTTGAGATCCATATTTTTTTTCGCGTGGCATTGGTTTTGCCAATGAATTTAAATTTTTCTTTTGATTTATTCTATTAAAGCTACTTTATGTATGAAAAAAAAAATTAGAAACATTTTAGGAAATTTAAAATAAATGAATCTGATTACAGTTATTATATATTTGAAAAGAAGAATAAGAAAAAATGAAAATAAATGACACCAGTCGCCGCTGGTCTTGAACCCAGGACCTCTCGCTCACCAGTTCGCAACTTTACCCTTTACGCCACAAGCCGTTTTGATGATCGCTGACAAAATCCCTTGAAGAGTAGACTGTCAAAAGCTTTCTTGTTTTGCTTTTTACTGCTTACACCAAGCAGTTTTAAAAATCGCTGACAAACTCTCTATTTATACTGAGCTTTTGTTTTTTCGCGTGGCATTGTTTTTGTTCTAAGCCATTTGAAAGCAAAAATGAATTTGATTACACTTATTATATATTTGAAAAGAAGAATAAGAAAAAATGAAAATAAATGACCAGTCGCCGCCGGTCTTGAACCCAGGACCTCTCGCTCACCAGTTCGCAACTTTACCCCTTACGCCACAAGCCGTTTTGATGATCGCTGACAAAATTGCTTGAAGAGCCGACTGTTACAAATTTCCTTGTTTTGTTTTCCTGCAACCTGCAACTCGCGTTTGACAGCATTTGTTTTTTCCGCGTGGCATTGTTTTTGTTCTAAGCCATTGGAAGCAAATTAATTTCATCACAGTTATATATTTGAAAGGAAGAAAAGAGAAAAAGTAATAAATTAACAATCAGTCGCCGCCGAGGCTCGAACTTGAACTTGCGAAACATGCGTTCGTTAGCGCGGCTCTTTACGCCTTTACGCCAAAACAAACCGTTTTGGTGATCGGGATGACAAAATACCTTGAAGAGCAGACTATCAAAAGCTTTCTTGCGCTTGACTTTGTTTGCTCATATGCACCTGTTTTTTCAAATATATTTAATGACGCATATCTTCGCTGTTTATGACTCAATCGATTTGCGATTTTGCCCATTGATGAGTTATAAGGATGTTCAAGTGTACAAGGAAATTTAAGGCAATTGCTTTGAAAACATCGGATTTATGGCCAAAACCGACTTTGAGGTGTATGGCAGCTATAAGATATAGTGGTCCGATCCGGCCGGCTCCGACCAATGTGCTGTCCCCTTGAATAATAAGTGTCTGTGCAAAGTTGCATCGCGATAGCTCAAAAACTGAGGGACTAGTTTGCATACATACAGACAGACAGACAGACAGACAGACAGACAGACAGACGGACATGGCTAGATCA